>OY757917.1:98205020-98270020 GCA_963585895.1 Sepioteuthis lessoniana
TCTCTCTCTCTCTCTCTCTCTCTCTCTCTCTCTCTCTCACACACACACACACACACACACACTTTTTCTATATATATGTATATGGTCGTAAAGGAATACCAGGTTTGTGAATTTTAGGAAGCCCATAACTTTTAGGGATTATAGAATGGTAATCAATTAATGGTAATCAATTAATGTCTGTTTTTTTTAATTATTTTTCAAAAAAATTAATAAAAACATTCATAATTTTATATATTAGAATTATATATTAGAATTAACTAGTCATGGTGACAATGCGCGACCACTTGACCTAATGTGTCTTGATTGTACGTATTCCCTTTTGAGGACACGTTGTCGCGCATTGTCACCATGACTACTTAATTCAGAATCGCTTATATGTGACATGGATCGTTGGACCAGTGGTAGAGTTTCAGCTTCTGCATTCTGTGGTTGTTGGTTAGATCTACAGTGGTGGAGATCACGGTATACACTGTTGTTGAGATCTAATAAGGTCGAAACATGTTGACATGTAGGATTTTCTAGTCATGATAATTCTAATATAACATTAATTCAAATATTATAATTTTAGTATTGGCTTGATATGTAATGTGTTCATATGAGTTTTCGTCACCCAATAATTCTATAATTTTGCCATTATAATGTGTAGACTCCGTAATGACAACACCTCCACCTTTATCAGAAGGTGCGACGAAAATGTTGCTATTCCGAGACAAACTTCAAATAATAATAGAAGACGCCAACTGCATCTCTGCAGCGGGTAAGACCACCCCCAATGTGTGTTCAAGATATAACACAGGAGATTTGACATTACTCCCAGGTCCACTTTGATCTGGAGTAGTTGTACATGTTAGGGTCGTAATAATGGATAAAATAAAACTGCTTCATCCATTTAACTGTGTGCAAATAAATTATTAATGTTAGCAATACATGAAATCATTTAACTATGTGTAAACGAATGTGCTCTGGCTCATGTAAAAACTGTTATCTAAAAACTCACAAAACTGTTATCTAAAAACTCACAAAACTGTTATCTAAAAACTTACAAAACTTGTCTTTAATTGGAATCATTTTGAGATTAGGTTTCTTAATCTGAGAATTAATTTTTATTTTTTTGCGGATAAAAGTGCTGAGTCTCTGCGGTTCCAGGTGAGCATTGTCAGAAGAGAGCGGTTTCAAATCATACCCAAGCCGGCCAGAGGTTTACTTAGTCAAAAACGTGGTGCGATAGACAGCAACTATGGAAGGCAGTAATTACTGGGGATACGGTTACAAGACTCAGCATTCCTATCCGAGGTCGCAGTAAATCACCTGAAGAAGGCCAGAGGTGAAATTTGGCCGAAACCTTGTGAAAGAAGAAAAACAACAAAAACTACCAAGATGAGGAAAAAAAGTCCGCAATAAATAAAAATTAATTCTCACTCACAAAACTGTTATCTAAAAAATTCACAAATCAATTCAATATATAAGTATAAAGAGAATTTGACATTTAAGAGCCTACAAGGGTTGATATGCCCTAAAAGACAACAAACCAACAATCAATAATCTTCTTGATGTAGCTATGTATTTCCAAGATCAAACATAGGTTTGGTTTGGTTTGGTTGGTTTTATGGCATATCAACCTTTGTAGGTCATTTAACGCCAAATCCATTTTTATGTAAATAATCTGTTCTATTGAAAACAGTTCAGTTTAGCATAAGTACAGTTTAATTGTCAAAAACATTTCCATTTCAAACTATTCAAGCAGTTATATGTAATAATTCAGTTAAGTGTAAATACAGTTTTAATGTCGAAAAACAATTCTATTTGAAATAATTCAGTTAAGCATAAGCTTGCAGTTTAAGTGTAAGTATGGTTTAATTGTCAAAAACGTTTCTATTTCAAGCTATTCAGTTTACTCAATTCATTTTAGCATAAGTATGCTGTTAGTTCTATTTAACCCATAGATAGGGCCCTATCAGGTGCTACCACTCCGGGCCAGAATTGACCTGGGAGCGATGGTAATGAAGGGGTACTCCACATTCCCCAAAGCTCCAGCACTGCTGGAACCTCACCATCAGATTGTTTAGTGTCATATCCAGGACACTCGTTAGGGGGGGGGTCTTACCCCTCTGCAGAGGTGCCGTCAGTGTATTCTACAGCCCCAGCTGACTGGGCAAAAGATCAAACATAGTTACCAGTATTAATATAAGTTAGCATAAATATTAGACCTTGTATAAATCTTTTATTGAAGTCAAAATTATTTTATCTTATATGGTATTCTGTATCAAAGATAATTTATACATTTTTTAATAACTTGAATTGAAACCATTTGAAAAACGCAAATCACTAAAAGACGCTAATTGCAAATACATTTCAACTTCACATTCCATGTGGAAACTTATTTGAATTTTTCTGGATAAAAATTCATGCTCTGTTCATTTCACTTAGAGCCAGATCACAGTCAATTGTGTGTACTTACCATCTCATGAAAGTTGTCGACCAAATACAATATTTTTGGATTGTTTGACCATTTTGACTGGGAAACTTTTATATTGAATCCGTCTCATACCTGATCTCAGAATGTACTGTAAAAACACCCCTAAACAATGACCTACTCTAGATTTCAACTGGTAGCCTCAAAGCAGTATGTTACTTCGTGTCTTATGTAATAGCATAATTTCTACCGTCTTGTGCTTAAGTTTAGAGAAGACTGGGAGAAAAGAATTTTTACTGGAATAAACAAATTGAATAAAGAACGAAGAATCTAGCAGAACGAATTGTTTCTGACCAAACAACATGAAAATTATTCACACATTATCACCCCGTAATTTGATTCTAAACCTATTGAGCTGAGGGCCATCAGTGAATAGACAATCCCTGTGTATGAATTTGAAGATCCATAATTTTGTAAAACTGTCAAGGGTTAACCAAATCCTTGATAACCCCAACAAACAAAATAAAACGATTCATGAATAAGAAAACAACGCTTCACAGGAATAAAGAATATTTGCTTACATTGCTATGATTCTTTGGTAAGTATTACAAAAGAACAGAAGACAGATAGATAGATAGATAGATAGATAGATACCGAAAGAAGATAAGATGCAAGTAGAAAAAGTAGCTTAAAAACGTGCTGGATAATATAATACCAGAATTGATCTAGAATATTAAAAATCCAAATTATATTATCGTTGAATATTTTATTTAGATATTCACGTGGATAGAAAGGGAAGAAAAAAGTCAACCATATTTTAAGGTATTAAGATTTTTTTCGCGTGACATGGTGTTTGCACGCGTGACACATACTCACAACACCCAAAGTGTCCTTATTCATTTATTTTTGCGGTCTGAACCGTCTAGAATATGTATAAATATTATTAAAATACATCTTGAAATCATTCAGATGGAATGTGACATTAAAAAATCAATTCCTTTTTTTCAGTAACTCACTATATTCCCCATATTATAGATTATATAATTCTTCTTCAAGAAATAATATGCAATTATTATAACTTTCATATATATATATATATCTCTGTCAATTCTTCAGATATTGATTAGGATTTGCGTCTTCGTCAGCCAGAGAGAGATCAACTTGAAAATAATTGAATTAATGAAAAACGAAGGAGTTTTTCGAACATGGCCACTCATTATCATCACCGTCATAAGACTCCGAAGTTATTGAACGTATAATCTTCATGGATTAAACAACCTTTTAGAATGAATTTGAAGAGCAGTAGCTTTGTAAAAACGTGACGGGTGAAAACAACCCTGTTATCTTGCGAATAAAATAAACACTTTATATACTTTTATAATTAGAATACATCGTTTCCTATAATTTTGTATTGTGAACAACATTTTCTTTTAAGTTTAACCAGCGTTCCTCTTTCCTTACCTTCTTCAGATCAAAATTAACACAATGAGGGTAGTGAGGTAACCAACCATAGGATATCACGAGTCTACAGATTCTCTCTGCTAGATATTCTCTTACTCTCCCGGCTCGGGCTGTAGAATACACAAACTATACCGCTGCAATGGGGTAAGACCTTCCAGTGAATATCCTGAGTATGATACTTAACTGTGTCTGACCCAGAGGCTCCTGTACCTGGGTATTTGAAAGTATGGAGTAATCCAATATTGAATTTAATCTTCCGTCCACTCTGACCTGGAGTGGTTGTAGCTGTCACTATGCTATCAAGAGATCAAATAGAACTGTTCAATCATTTACAAAGGATTACTGATATTAGTTATTTGCAACTATACAGCTGTGAACAAATTATTTGTATTAGACGGGAATACTTGATAAATAAAATTGTTAATGCTACATAGCAATACTTGAAACCAATTAACTGAATACAAACAAACGATTAATATTAAATATAATTATTAGGGTTAGATTACTTGTAATCATTTAACTATATGCAAACAAATAAGTTCTAATAAGTTGGTTAAAAATAAATTTACTGACAAACTATTCACTTACAACACACACACACACACACACACACACACATATATATATATATATATATATATATAGAGAGAGAGAGAGAGAGAATGATAGAGAGAGAAAGATTTAACTTTAAATAATCAACAAGGGCTGATATGCCATCAAACAGCAACTATCAACTATCAACCACCACCAGATCTTCCATGTTATAATAGGTATAAGGTAATTCGCTGTTGTAACTCAAACATCGAATATCTTATACAAGAGTGGTCGGAAAAGTTCATAGTCTGAAAAGTTCATAGTCTGAAATGTTAATTTAATGACGTCATATCTGCTGTTATTAATTTTTGTTTTTAATGCCTCCTTGGGTTTTCTGCTTTACTATCTTTCACATCAGCCTTTAAAAAAAGAATCTTTTCATAGAACATGTATACTATTAATATAACATCTACATACAAATCAAATTCTGTTTAGTAATTCATCCGATATTTCCCATAAATATCGTCCTAAACTCTTTTTATTATCGTTTTTCTCTAACTTCAAGTTAATCTTAAAATGTTCATGCATTGCTGTTTTTGATCTGATTATTGAAGTTTTTCTCAAAATATTTTACTCCATTGGCAAAAAATCTAAAGGTGTTGTACACTCCGTCTTAAAAATCTATCTTAACAGTAAATTTTATGTTTGAAAAGAGACTTTGAAAACATTTCTACCGTAATTAGAAATTCCATTAATTATTTTTAAAGTTTTTATTAGATTAACTCTCATTCTTCTGTCTAGTGAAATAATCAATCTAAATTTCCCTAATCTCTGTCTGTGAGCGTAACTTTTTACTCTTTTTATTATTTTTGCCACTCTTCTTTATTTTTCCTTTAAACTAAGCATTAAACACCAATTTCCTTGTCTCGACACGGAAGCCCAGACGTGAGCACAGTATTGGGTCTTCTTAGGGTTTTATATATTCAAAAAGAAATTTTGCACCAATTGAACCAAAATTTCTAGTCATCCAGCCAATCATTCTATTTAAGCTCGATACGATATAAAAAGTATGTCATAGTTAAATGTCTTATTGAAGCCAATGCTTAGATTGCATTCTTCAGTTACTTTTTTGATTTCATTGCTGCCTCATCTGTATTCGATTTTAATGTTTTAGGATCTAGGTGTTGCAATATTGGTGGAAGTGGTGTGAGAACCACAAAAGTGGACTATGTTTTAAAAACTCCATTTGGTCACATTCTGTATCTTGGTCAAGATAGAGAGACTCAAATCGTGTTAATTGCAGCAATGATCATATGTGCTACATTTATCTTAATATTGCGATTTTGTAAGAAATGTGGGGGCACCTTTTTATGAAAAAAGAATCAACAAATAAAGATTAACCAATATGTTAGGTAGCGGTATAATAAATGAAGAACCACACTGAAGGAATAATAAAAACGTAACACATTCTTTACAAAAATATCCGTATCTCTTTATTTCGAAACACTGTAAGTGTGTGAGAGAGAGAGGGGAGAGACAGAGAACTCGAATTTGCTATATTGACCCATATCTTCTTGACCACGTTGATTCTATATTCAGGGCCTTATGCGTTCACTTCCTTGACGAGATGATCTCATGCAAGGTCCGCTGTGGGCCACTGCACCTCGGGGTAGCGCCTGAGTTCTGGCATGACTTGGTTGTGACTCCAACTGGTTGATCGTGACTCCTGTGACAGACCATGACCGTGTGGGTAGCTATATATATATATAATTTCATAATACCTAAGCGTTACGAGTGTTAAACACAAGTCACGCTTCCAGCTGTCAACCCACGAGAACTGTCCTACTGTTTACACAGTCGCAATATCCTGATTGGCAGCTCTGTCGAAGGTCAAATGGTACAAGTATTGAACATGATAAAAATTTCAAAATCTAAAGGCTGATCAATGTGTTGCATTATGCTATCCTGATATATATATATATATATATATATATATATATATATATATATATATTGATGTAGTTTATTTTGGGCTAGTTCTTAATTAGTTTCAATGAAAAGTCATCGTCAGTCGAAAAGAGTTTTGTGAGGAAAAAAAAGGAAATATTTTTCAAAAGAATTTTTTTAAAGAAGTTGATTTTATTCATGAAAAGAGATGCAAAATGTACGGTTGGTGTAGGATATCTATTAATCTACAACATACCTCAGAATTATGAATATACTGCCACAACAGTAAATCGTATATATATATATATATATATATATAATAAACCGTACATATATATATATATATATATATATATTCTAAAATGTAACAAAACTATTTTGTAATTTACAAGATAAAAATAATTGATTGACAGACTGAGTTTTATGGCATGTCAATCAGTCTTGGATTATCTAATACGTAAATGTTTTTATTTACATTTATTGATCAGCTTCTTAATAGTTTTTTACTCACAGTCATATGAAATCAAATATTCCTATCTAATACCAATAATTTTCTTACATATCTTTTTTTAACTATAAATGGGACTACACAAGAAACTATAATCTCCAATCAGAGTGCACCTGGAAGTAATGGCAATGAAGGCGCACTCTACACTTCCCAGATCTTCAGAACTTGAGCCTCGCCGTCAGATGAAGTTTACAATGATACTCTAGGTGCCTCTTTTTGTGCGGATAAAATCCCTCAGCACGTGAAACAATCAGAATGTTCTAAGCCCCACTGACATGACTCTAAAGTAAATGAGGTGTAATGGTTATCGTCGTAGGAAATGGAAGCGGTGACTCGAGTTCAAAACCTGGACAAAAGTGACAGCATTTCACATAGCACTGATACACTTGGGAAAGGTATGAATCCAATTATTCTCCCTCCAGCTATGAGTAAATAGTAGGGCAGACTAGGTTCTTCAGACTTCGTAAGGCAACTAGTCTAAGAGAAGGAAAACTCTGATTTCTAGCCTATTAAACTCGGCTCAAAAATTGACCTTTTGTCATATCCTGCCCGACCGGAGGGGTTGGTAAATATATATATATATATATATATATATATATATATATATATATATATATTCGTGTATAAGCTTGGTTATCGTATGACAGGAGGTGAAAATGATATCTCCGTCAGTGCCCGAAAAACTGAATTGTGAAGTCAATATCTACTGATAGATTACAATTGAAAATTTGGTAAAAAATACTTCGCTGCGTACAAAACAACTAAATAACATTATAACTAATCGTAATAGCAATGGTCAATATAAAAAAAATGGCTGACGAAGACGCAAATCCTAATCAATATCTGAAGAATTGACAGAGATTTAATCAGCTTGAAACAGACAATTTCTGATGGGCCTACAAATAAATAATGTATATTGTATATAGAATTAGACAGAAGAAATCACAATCGGTATACATTTACCTAACCCCTCCGCCGCGGGCAAGATGTGACACAAGGCCATTTTTCTTTTACTGATAGTTTGAATTCAAAGTCTTCTCTCTCCTAAAACGGTTGTCTTACTATGGATATAGAAATCAGCCTGCCCTTAGGATGGAGATGAGTGTTCATGCTTTTCCCAATGGCAACAATGCAATAGGAAATGCAGCCTCGTTCTGGAAACGTTGTCATTGGTTTGTTTAGTCTATTCCTTATTGTTTGGAGAGGTATACATAAATTATCTTTCCTACCCACTCATGCCTATTTTTGTACATTTCCTTTGTGGCATTTGTTTTATATGTAATTGATAATCTTATATCTTCGCATAGTCTGCATTTTCTATCCTTATCCGTTTTTGGAATTTAGATTGTACCAGTTCAGGTACAATTCTACGCCTGGTAATTTTTAGTTGGTAATTTTTAGTTTAAGTGAATAACACTTAATATATTTTATGTTTTGTCTAAATAGTAAGTTCTGACAAAGTAATAAGGCAATGCTATCATTTTCCATCTTTAGCTGGAAGAACTACAAATAAGTAAAATTACGAAAGTTAGATTAAATGGGAACAATGGTTTTCATCATCATCATCATATCGTGCTGGTAGCACGGATATCCCTGACCCTCTCTCGTCATTTCTCCCTATCGTTCATCACCCTAGGCAGGTCCTCAGGACAACATCCCGTATCCTCAGATAGCTGCTGAATGTATGTTCGTGCTGGTCGTCCTGCTTTTGCACGGCCATGTGTGGGGGTCCATAAGAGTACATCACTTATGAGTTCGTCCCTGCTTCTCCAGCAGTGTCCTGCATGTCTAGTTCGTTTAACTGGAATAGTTTTCGTGATAGGAGGCAGGTGGCCGTATAGTTGGTGTCTTGTGGGGTGTTGCCGCCAGGACTTGTTCAAGATTGCTCGCAGCATTCTTGTGTAATTGCCGTCTAGCTTCTTCTCCAGCCGTTTTGTTAGAGTCCATGTAGTGCATCCATATAGCAGTATCGATGTGACCGCTGCCTGGAAGAAACTGCGTTTCATTGTATCGGTTAGGTCTGATTTCCATATAATCGATAGCCTATTGATAGCTGTCCATGCTTTCGTTAACCTCGTGTCGATATCCTTTTCGGTTGATGCGACGCTGCTTCCTAGGTAAGTGAATTTGTCTACTAGTTTAGAGGGGTTCCATCTAGAGTGGAGATATCCCCCGTTTGATTATAGCACATATATTCCGTTTTGTGTGCATTGACATAGAGGCCTATGCCTGCAGCTGCTCGTTCCAGACTATGCAGTAGTGTTTCGGCTTGGTTGGGTGTATTTGCCAGTATCGCTATGTCATCGGCGTAGATGGCGTCGGTAATTGTTTTTGTGGGGTACCTTCTGCTTCTTTTCTTCGTCAGCTCGAAGCCATTCTCTCTGATTTTGTCAATCGATGTTCTAAGTACGTAGAATGATAATGAGGTACAGAGCCAGCGTGTCCCCTTGTAGTACTCCTGCTACAATGTCGAAGTATTCTGTGTCTCCATCTGGTAATCGTACTTTTACTTTGGTGTTGCTATAGAGAATCGTTATTGCCGCTACGGTTTCTTTGGTATGCCGTACGCTAGAAGGATTTGTTCCATCTTTCCTCTGTGAATGGAATCGAATATTAATGTCGCTTGTAGGTTTTTTGCCCGTACACCTTCAAGGATTCTACGGATGGTTAATATTTGTGAGGTTGTGGATCTATTTCTTCGGAAGCCATTTTGGTTTTTCCTAAGTATGTTGTCGATTTTGGGTTCTATGCGGTTTCGTAGTAGGGCATTGTAGATTTTGGCTGCTATGGATGTAAGTGTTATACCTCGATAGTTTTTGGCTAATCCGAGGTCCCCCTTTTGAGGGAAGGGGAGGATGGATCCCTTCATCCATCTATCTATCGGATTTTGATTATATACTGCGTTGCAGTGTCGGAGCAGTATGTCGTCGAATTGTCTGGTCTTCCATACTTCTGGGGGAATCTCGTCCAGCCCTGCAGCTTTCCTAGTTTTAATTTTTCTGAGAATTGAGTCGAGTTCTTCCTGTGTGAACGGTCCTAGTTTAATGTCTAATTGTTTACTAATTATTCTGGTGATTGGTTCATGTGTTATTTTCGGTGGGTTTCCTAGTAAGTTTTCGAAGTGCTGTTTCCACAGTTTTATTCTTTCTTGTTGGTTTGCAGCTTTCAGTTTTTCTTTGGCTGTGTTCTTTCTTCTACTCACTTCGTTTATTGTTTAGCAGGCTATCCTAGATTGTCTATCTTCCACCGAGTCTCTAATCTTATCTATCTGATTTTGAATGTATTCTGTCTGTTCCTTTATATATATGCCTGCTAATAGAGATTGTGCCGTTTTTAGTTTTCGGGCATTTGTGTTTGTTGGATTTTTTCGATATTTTGGGGGGGCTGTTTTCACGAGTGTACGTTTTTCTCTCACCGCTAAAGTTTCCCTTGGGACTCTATATATAGTTTTGAGTTTTGTTGGAATACATTTCGCTGCTGCCTCGAGGTGCGCATTGACGAAATTTTCAAATTCGTCATTTGGTGTACTTTTTTCTGTCTTCTCTTGTAGTGTTTCGAATCTGTTTCTTAATTCTAATACGTATTTATCTCTTATATCTCTGTTGTTCAAAAGGGCCCAGTCATAGTGTTTGGTGGTCGCTGTTCGTTTGGCGTTTTTCGTAGGCTTAGCCGTATTTTCGCCGTGACTATTCAGTGATCGGAGGACACACCCTCGAAAGAGAAGTATGCCTCGTAATCCATTGCACTATTTTTCCATTTCTTGTTTATAAGGACGTAGTCTATCTGTGCTTTACTTTTGTTCGCGTACGTGTATGTCCATAGTTTGCCCCCCCTTTTTTGGTAGTCTGTATTGAGGCATGCTAATCTATTTCCTATCATGAAATCTGTTAGATGTTGTCCATTTCTATTTGACGTGCTGTGGAGGCTGTATTTGTTGTTTCCGTTTTTCCCAATTTGGACATTCATGTCTCCGCCAATGACTAACATGTTGTGTTTCGGGATGCTACGCACTAATGAGGATAACTCATCGTAGAAGGTGACTAGTTTGGTTTCTTCACTAACATTGGTAGGGCTGTAGCAGAAGATGATTGTTGCTCTGGGGTTGCCGTTAAAAGTAGCTGCCATCATCCTAGGTTGTATTCTCTCGATGCTATTTAGCGTTTTTAATGCTCTAGGTCCTATAAGCAATCCTACCCCTCCTACTGCAGCGTTGACAGAGTTTTCCCATGCCGATACAGTGGCGAGCGACCATCCATTGCCAGTTTCGTGATATTTGATATCTTTGGTGTGTGTGTATCTGTTTTCTTGTATGCATATTATGTCAATCTTATGTTCTACGGTCGATGCGATTAGCTCTGGTAGTTGTCCTATTCTATTTAAGGTTCTTACGTTAGATGTCGCTATTCGTAGTGTTTGTTTGCATTTTAGTAGTTTTAGTTGTTTGAGCTCTGTAGCTGATTTTTCGAACACTGAGGCAAGGGCTCCAACCTCAGCAGGACGTCCCCCTTATTTACCCGCGCGAAGAGCGATGCGGTTTGTGAATGTGGTTTGAGTGTGGGTCATGGTTATCTTTCGATGGCTGTTTTATTCTCTTCAATAGAAGCCACTCTTATAGAGGAGCAGCAGTATTTCCCCGATCGAACTAACGATCCTGAGCGTTGAGTCGTCAAACTCACGTCCAGGACCTGTTTAGGTATTGAGTTTGGTCGTCAATGGGTTTATTCAAATACCTTTACGTACATTATGCTGCTCCCCATGTGTACGTAAAATAAAAGTTGGGGGGGTAATTTTAATTAAAGTTTTAAGTTTTAACTTAGTTAAAGTCCAGGATTAAGGTACTTTTGTCAGACTTTCACTGGTACTGAATTTTTTTTTCTTTTTCTTTTTCTTTTTTTTTTTTTTTTCAGTATTCGGACATTTTCTGAGGCTTCTTAGTTTTTCTTCTATATTACCGTTGGGAGCCGAGGAGGCTTTAGGAATTATATAGCTTTTACAAATGACATTTTTTTTTTTTTTTGGTGGCATTGGGAGTTTTAGGCTTTTAGTTTTTCTTCTAAACTACTGTTGGGGCTTTAAGAATTTTAAACTTTTAGAAAAGATTCAAAACCGTTTTGCCGTGTTCGCTGACATTTGGACCGAGTCATATATTCAATTTGGGTTTATAGTAAGCGTGTCTTTACATTTAAAACGTACAGTTTAAGAAATATTTTACAAACAAAAATACAGCATAACATTTTGTAAAATTTTCAGCATTTTAGATTAATAGGACTTAAAAATATACTGACCAATATTGAAACATTTTTCTCTGCTGGCAGGTGTGAGTTCATCTGCCAGCAGAGATAAAAAAAAAACAATGGTTTTAGGTAGACGAATTATTCGTCATTTTTGTCTTAGAAAATTTTGAAATTTTAATCACATACTCATATGTCTCAGTCTATTCCCCTCTCTATTTTTCTATCACAGTCTACACTTTTGGAAGGAATCCTAGAGGTATTGTGGCTAATGTTCCGAATTGCGACACCGTAATAAACAAGTTCGAACTCCAGTCGCACTATTACGTTCACTTCTGGATTAATACCCTTGAGAAAGGTATGAATCCTCTTATTTCTCCAGCTATTGGTTAAATAGTATCATTGCTGTTGTTCTACTTGGTTTTGGTATCAAATAACCCACGACGGTTGATATGCCATTAAACAAATTAACCAACCAACCAACCAACCAATCAACTCTATTCCTATCACTTTTTTATCTCTGTCTATTTCTCTCTCTCTCTCTCTCTCTCTCTCTCTCTCTCTCTCTCTCTCTCTCAATGTATATATATACATATCGTAGTCTTCTCCCCCTATTCGTCTATGTGTCTGTCTCTATTTTTCTCTGTCTAGGTTTGCGTTTCTCTCTGTCTCACTCTCTCTCTCTCTATATATATATATATATGTATATATATATATTCGTAGTCTACTCCCCTTATTGCTCTATGTCTCTGTCTCTGTTTTTCTCTGTCTGGGTTTGCGTTTATCTCTCTCTCTCTTTCTCTCTCTCTCTCTCTCTCTCTCTCTCTCTGTATCAAGTGGAAATCCACATCTACACCTGGATCAAACCTGATAACATTTATTCAAATGAATGACGTAATTGACACCGTGTCCATTTGCCGAGACGATAATTCTTACACCCCTCACCTACACCAACAGAAAAAAGAAAGGTAAATAAAATTAAGTTGTAGTAATTTACTAAGCTTTTTTTTGCTTAGATGGGCCACAACGTCATATGAATGGGGCACCCAGTGAGAATTGAACTCACTCATGTACGTTTGTTAGTACCAGCTTGCTAACCATTACACCACCTGAGGTACCCAAATAAAATTAGGTAAAAGTTATTTCCCTAATTATTTACTCATTACTTGTCTTAGCATTGGAACAAATTCATTCTTTTTCTGGGGTGGGGGTGCTCTTAAAAGAAGTTCGAACTCACTACCACTGCTGTCAGGATAGATTTTTAACCAACATCCTATTTACCGGCACCCCTGGGATTCTTGAAGAGCAAGGCTGACAAATTAGATTAATTTTTGGCATTGCACACCTTTCTCAAAGACATACTTTCGTGATGGAATGTCAAGTTTATTTTCAGGCTTCTGATCATTTTTTCTCGTTAGGCGCCACTGACATTTTTTTGTTTATTTCTGCTTTTTCGATACAAGAGGCGTTCCGCTGCAATAAAAACACATTTTAAAGTAGAAATCTCTATTGTTTATTTGTCAGATAAAAAAGTGTTATTTTTCCCTCAAGTCGTATTAAAAGTGAGTTACAGAGTAATGGATGATGGCTACCACCGTTTACGTGATCAACCGTCAAATTGCAATTTATTCATTGATGACACAAAATATGATGGAATCTTGGTTAGAACGCAATACTTATACCCGAAGGGAAAATGCTGTGATATTGATGTAAAACAAAAATCTCACATAAAGACTGAATAAAAATAATTCAATATAAAATTGATATGTAACATTGTACGAGAGGGAATCGATGATCTGAGTTCAAATCCCGGACGGAGCTCATTGTGTTTCCCTTCGCTCTAAGGTTTTAGGGACAAGTGTTCTCCCCTAAGTAATGGGAAAAGAGTATGACGGGTTTAGCTCTTTATTGTTGGTCTGGCAACCAGTTTAGGAGAAGGAAAAATCTGAATTCAAATTAGCTTTACTTTGCTTAAATATTGACCTTAGAAAACGAGGTTGGGGAAGGTTTAAAATTGTAAACAAAGCAAGTAAATTTTATTTCGCTGAATCAATACTTTCTTTGTCAGGCCGTGAACTTTTTGTCATCTCGTTATATCTGAAACTAGAATAAGATTTTGCCATTCCGAAAATGTCGCTTCCCTAAACTATAAAAAACTATCTAAATAACAACTGAACCAACAGAAGAAACTCTCACTTTGCCACTGCGTTAATATTGTTTATGTGAACGCATTCTAATTCAATGTGAGCACCTTTGGTGGTGCAATAGTTAGCAACCTTGATTAGCAAACCTACGCGAGTGAGTTCGAGTCTCATTAGGGGCCTCATTCATTCGGCCTTGTACAACATCGAAGCATCGTAAATAACTATTCTAATTCAATGATTTTAAGTTTTGACGAGAACCTTGATTCCTTGTGTATGTTAGCCTTTATTTTCTTACGAGCCTATTTTTCAGAATTCTTTTAATACTCACAAAATTAATTTATTTTTTAATTCAAGTACAATATTTTACAGTTAATTTTAAGATTATTTAAAGGTGCACGTGGATAGTTATTACCTTAGTATGCAATATGCAAGGGTAGCCTTAAATATCTGATATTTTTCTCGATCCATCGGCAAAAATAGGTTCGATGACGAAGAAGTCATAAATGAATATTACCAGAAAACAAAGAGTGTTAACTTTGTTCTTTGAGAAAGGTTTATCAGCTGAATGGCATAGCCAGTAAACAGTTCGGTCCTTAATTAAAAAATTTACGGTACAATCTTTTTTTAAAGATATTCTATAACAAACCTCAATCAAATACTATCCCAATCTGAATATCAAAGTTAGTCTGCCGTTAAAAGAGAGTGCTTACAGACTTAAAAATCTACTGACATTGTGCCAATACCCTCTCGGCCCCTCGAATACATCAACTTCTTTAAACCATTTCAATCTTGGCCGGTGATCATCTAGTGGTTCCGACAGGGGTATCACACATTTCTTTACGGCTACATGAAATACAATCAAGGGAGTGGGAGAAAAGAACAAAGAACAAACGAACAATATGGGCTTGGGTTAACTCAAGTGCAAGAAGGTTAAGTTGTGACACTCTGCATTCCTTTGTGCATCTGTAGACTAACGCTGACGTGCATCCTTTGCGAAATTTCCACAAAGCCACGAGGAATGCTGATTCATCTTGACTGGTCTTCCCTCACTGATACTGGACTCTCTCTCATGCCGACTGGTCTCTTCTGCTGTTCGGTGTCGACTGCCAACAGTCCTTCTGCCTTGACCTTTTGACTCGGCCAAAAATGCCATTCCAAGGTGATGCACCGGAAGGAGGTGACATATTATAATGGCAGTTATGAGAGGAAATCGCGTGGGCGGAAATTGGCTGATGAAATGGGACGAGCTAAAAAAAATTCCCATGGTACAGTCATAGACTGATGCACCGGAAGAGAGTGACCTCTGAACTGCATGACAGTTATTTCCGTTTGATGACGATTAAACATTCGATTTCAAAGATCGAGTGGGCGTTGAACGATTATATAATTCAGTTGAGTTCGACGAGCCAGTGGAGTTGCCAGTAGATTTCCAGACAGTTGGAGACGAGTTGTGGTAGGGAAAGCCACACCCGACCGAGGGGGCCCTCGGGAACCCAAATGGAGTTTGGGGTCCAGAGAAGATGCTGATAAGATGCAGTAATGAAAACCAGCATCCAGCAGAGTGGGCACTAGGCCTCCGGTTGAGCAGCCCTCGAGAACAAGAAAGACACAACGTGACGGTCATAACAGTGGGGTCAAAATATTGCAGTTTATGTTCGGTCTCCAGCTCTCTCTCACAGTAAAACCCCACAACCTTTTCGAACCCTTGCAATAAAGTGAGAGGTAATATTTTGTTAAAGAAGTCTTCCTGTGTCTTTATCATTGCGTCTGTCTTTGTCACTGCTTCTTAATTATTGTGTCGTTGTGATGCTATAGATGAATATATAACAATTGTTGTGACCTTGTTAGGGGCCAGAAATAATGACACAAGAAAGGAATTGAGTTAAACAAATATATTAACAAAGAATAGTAATACAACATATACTAATTGTTGTGACCTTGTTAGGGGCCAGAAATAATGTCACAAGAAAGGAATTGAGTTAAACAAATATATTAACAAAGAATAGTAATACAACATATACTAATTGTTGTGACCTTGTTAGGGGCCAGAAATAATGTCACAAGAAAGGAATTGAGTTAAACAAATATATTAACAAAGAATAGTAATACAACGTATACTAATGAGAGGGGTCCCAGTGAGACTGTTTTACAGTGGCCGAAATATAAAGAAATTATGGAGTGTCGACGATTGGGTAAAAGTGATATCCACTGATTAATCATGATATACTGTGGCCAAGACCATTAGGCTAGAATCTTTTACTGTGTTCGTTCCAATGAAACATATAAATGATTGCCGGAAGAAAACAAGCAAAGTTCTACAATCATTTATGATATATATATATATATATATATATATATATATATATATATATATATATATATATATATATATATATATTGTAGACAGCAACAGTTTTATGTGGAGCTTTCAATTACGTAATGCACAGAAATAATTGTAATGCGTAGCTCTTTCCTTGAGCTAAATAACGGTTGCTACGTGACGTTTGTGAGGTTTATGATAAAGAGTTGTATATAAGGTAAAAAGATCGGAAGATGGTAATCATTATCATAATAGCCAATGTGCTGCTGTACATTTAAATAACCGATATTTTTCTCGTTTCATCATCAAACATAAATAATAAAAGATTGTAGATTTTTAGACTTCAAAATACAAGAGTTAATAAAATATTTCGTTATTCAAATATTTATCCATATTTAATTAAACATATTTGGTTACACTTTAACTGATAGTCTTTCAAACTGGGAATGATGTAAAATATAGCAATATTACTTATTTAAAACTAACGATTCATAAAAAACAAAATGTTTGAATCAATAAATCTCAAGAAAGGTCCGTTATATTTTTTATAGAACAATACTAGCTTCATTAGATAATATAAAATATAATTGTTAAATCACTTTTCTCTATTATATTGATCTATCTTTTATAGTAACAATTACGCTTTGTAAATATTCTGTTCAAATTTTACAATTGACAGCAAAGATCGTAAAATAACCCAAATCCTGATATTTTCCTTAATTATATGAGTACTTCAGCTCGTATGAGAATATTTTTCTGTTTCTTTTCCTTTTATTTGGTTTGTTTTTAAAAGCTTCATAAAAATTAAGTTTTTTTTTAATCTTTGATCTCTTAATAATTTACGAGAGAATTCCTCATATAAATAGAATGTTATATGAATAAATCATTCAAAGTTATGCTCATAACTGTTAGTGGTAGAAATTAAACAAAAATACTTGCTTCCAATTTGTCCAGGAGAATGGTCATCAGATGTCACTTATATTAATATACAAAAACTGATAGCGAAAATGATAATTATAAAAAGTAAAAAAAATTAGTGGAATACTGTATTGGTTTTTTTAAACGTTTTCAGTGTTTTATTTGAAAAAAAAGAAATTAGTTTTAAGAAAATAAGATAGGGACCATAATTCTTGTCGATTAGGATACACAACCTGAGTGACGATAATGTTAATGAAGTGAAAGGAAATTTAAAATTGAATCGATAATCATTTAAGAAGAAGAAGAAGAAGAAGAAGAAGAAGAAGAAGAAGAAGAAGAAGAAGAAGAAGAAAGATGGGTCAAGCCAAAGAGTAAACGGAGAAGAAAAAAATTTGAAGTGGGCAACCATTGATGTGGATGTGGTGGACATTTTATGTGAAGGACATTTGATACGGATATAGAGGACACTTGATGTGGATATAGAGGACTTTTGATGTAGAGGATATATGACGTGCATGTAGACATTGGATGTGGATGTGGTAGACGTTTTTGATACAAAGTCACTACTTCGTACCATATCAAGAGAGAAGTTTCAGATATGCCTTGACCGATGAAAAACTTGCAGGAACAAGAGAGTTTTATATCAAGAAAATTATTCTTTAGAAAATTAACGTTTTATTTATAGTTAATTTATTATTGTTACATTTTGTCATGGTAAATATAGCTTCAGTCGGGAAATTTTTAATGACAACCTGCGAAAGAATTAAAGAGAATTGTGAGCGAAAATATAGTCTATTTTTCAGATTAGAAACATATAGTACACAGTAAGAAAATACATTTGGTGTATCTTGGTAATATCGAACTCATGACCATAGAAATATTTTTGTAGTCTAAGTAGTTAACTATGAATCCTCTGGTGTACACAGGAACCCTTGAAGTAATCATTTCCAGTTCTTGGATAAGGCCGTATAAACAAACCAAAACTACAATAAAACAGGAAATAAATAACGCCAGATAAGTTCTTCGAGTTTATATTCACTTGTAAAAGTTATTGTATAAGACGGAAAAAAGATAATTAGAAAAAATTATATAGTTTTACAAACAAAAGGAAAATGTTACTACTGACAACGATATCTAGAATAATGAGGAGAGTTTGGGAGTAACGTAGAGACTAGATGTCGCTTACCCTTCAGGAAATTCTACTGGATAATTTTAGCGGAAAGATATATGAAATTTACGATATATATATATATATATATATATATATATATGAGAGTGAGTCAATGATTATCAGCACATTTTTAACATATTTGAATTATTCGGATCAAATAATTGTCCCACGCTTATGTATATATATATATATATATAGAGAGAGAGAGAGAGAGAGTGAGAAAAAGACTAGTTTGTTTGTTTGTTTGGATTTTATGGCATATCAACCCTTGTAGGTTATTTAATGCCAAATCTATTTTTATACAAATATACAATTCTATTTCAAACAATTCAGTTTAGTAAAACAGTTGTAATTCAAACAATTTAGTTCAGTATAAGTATAGTTTTTTCTTACACACATTTAAATGTCAAAAAAGTTCTATTTCAAATAATTCAGTTTATCATAAGTACGCAGTTTAAATGTTCAAACAGTTCAATTTCAAGTAACTTAGTTTAGCATAAGTACGCAGATTAGTTCTATTTAACCCATCGATGGGGCCATATCAGGTGCTACTACTCCGGGCCAAAGTTGACCGGGGAGCGACGGCAAAGAAGGGATACTCAGAAGCTCCAGAATTAATGCAATCTCACCATCAGATTGTTTAGTGTCATATCCAAGACACACGTTGGTGGTGGTCTTATCCGTCTGCAGAGATGCAGTCAGAGTATTCTGCAGCTCTTGTTGACAGGACCACGGGACATTCGTTGGTGGCGGTCTTATCCCTCTGAAGTGGTGCAGTCAGTGTATTCTGCAGCTCTAGTTGACTGGACAAGAGGAACAGACGGACAGAATATCGTTTTTGTTTAGTGATAACATATTTTTTTAATTTGTATAAAAAGTAAACTCTTCCCAGTTACACACACACACACACACACATAAATATATATATATATATATATATATATATATATATATATATATATATATATATATATATATTTGTGGAGTTCTGTCAGTGTTTGGGTGTGAGTGTGCGATCCTGAAATCAACAAACCGTTACACACACGTTTTTTTTCTTAAATCAAAATTGCTCAAATTATTGAGTAGTAAAACAGGATAAAACCGAATATCAATAAATGTTTTCTAATCGCCTAATGTCACTCTTATGATTATAAGTTAAATGCATTTTTTTACAAATGCGTTAAACTTTTAGTCTGGAGATAAACCCTATCCGAGAAAAAACACACACATACACACACAAACATATATATATATAGAGAGAGAGAGAGGGGGAGGGAGAGAGACCCGCACACACATATATATATATATATATGAATTTCGTTTTCTCATAGATATGCATATATTCAATAAATGTTTTCTGACCACCTAATATCATTCTTATGATAATAAGTCACATGTATTTTCTACAAATGCGTGAAATTTCTTGTCTGTTGACTAACCCTATCTGAGAAAAATCACATACACACACACAAACACACACACACATATATATATGTATATATATATATATATATCCCTATCTGAAAAAACTCACACACACACACATACGCACAAACACACACACATATATATATATATATATATATATGAATTTTGCTTTTTCATAAATATGCATATATGCCCTCAGAGTGCAGATGTATACATGTATTTTCACTTATGGATATACATACAAATATATTTTCAAGGGCATTGGGTAATTTAAGGTATGTGAGAATGTATTTGGCTCCATATATGGCTATGGCTTTTAACTAATCAAGGTGTGCATATGCTTGTGTGTGTGTATTTGGTTATGTCTTGGTGTGTGAGTGCGTGTGTGGGTGCGTGTAGTTAGCCTCGGCTTAATGATGGCTTAAATGTATTAAGGATTTTTTTCTTTTATTTGGACTAATAACAAGTCATCGGTCTCGTATAATGGCTTTATAATAATTTTTCTTTTCTTACATTCATAAAGGTGTTTTGATATAAAGAGTTTCCTATTTTCTGGCAATTTAATGACTCTATTATATTAAGTGACTATTGTACAATGCGTATGTGCAACCTATGTATATATCGTTGCATTTCGTGCATTTCATTATTTAGATAATATTTCTGAATAGCAACTTAAATTTCTACATATTAAGAAAGTTGCTTTCAACATTTTGAAGGTATAATGCATTCCTCCGATGATAATATGAAAAAACATTCCCATAAACTAGAGGTAAAATGAAGGGAAAAAACAAGAAGCTCATTAACAAAACTCCGCCTAATACCCTTGAAAATATCTGCAAACGAATCTATGTATACATGTGTGTCTAAACATATATACGTGTGTGCACACACGCAGAATACTTACAAAAAAAAAAAATTTACATTGATGGAATTAAAAAGAAGGAAAAGAACAAAGAAAGCTAATAACAAGACCACGCGGAGAATCAAATCCAATGGGACATTCACAGACTTAAAACTAAAACTTATATAAAATCAAAACCATCTTTACTTACTTTTAAAAAAAATTAGCAGTCAAACAGTCAAATTCGTGAAGATGATGACAATGTCCAAAACACGTGTAATATATTAAATAATAATAAAAAATAAATACCAAATATTATATCATTCGCTGACTATTCATTTCAGTATCAAGCGGGAAATTGCCTGCTACCACATACGTATAGATTCATAGCCCTTCTCATGAAATAAGAACTCCGGTAGTCAGTAGCCAATGCTTAAAATAAATACGTAAAACATCCCTTCACTTGAGCTGAGAACGACGATAGATCAGGGGTAATATTTCCAACTGACTTAAAGTAAGTCGGGTTTCGATCCCAGCTTAAAGCATTTCGTATGTTTAGCCACACTGAAGAATTGTGATACAACGAAACAGTCTGTGGATGACTCTCTCTCTCTATATATATATATATATAGCTGAGAAGAGTTTATTTGTCTATTCTCTTTATGCCATTAAAAATATCATGCTATTACCAAACGTACATGACATTCAAAAACATTTTTTTACTTCGCAGTACATAAACAGGATTTTGTGTTATGGTGACGCTTATATTTCAACAAATGGACGTCAATTAAATAAGTTTAGATAATTTTAATCAAGGACATTTCTACATACAAAACAGTAACACAATATTGAATCACCGTATAATTTGAATTTCTAAAGCAAAGATTGTCATGATTTTATGCATTTTCATTTGTCGACATTTAAATGATAGTTTGTGTAAACCTTATTAAACTATTCATTGATCTAATTAAGAAGAAACACAGATTCAATAAAAAAAACAGTCAACTGAAACGATTTAAACTGAATAGAAAGTTTATAAAAAGTTACTGGTTGTTCATGTCCAATTGTATGAAAAATCTAGTGCGACTACCAACAAAACAGAAGCTGTACAGCCACTTACCTCCCAAAATGTATTCAAAAATCATATAAATTTAGTATATATATTTATGTATAAAGAGGATTTGGTTGATAAGATAAAAACCCAACCAAGCCAAACCAAACTAAACTTACAATAGAAGCAATACTGGAGTGTTGACGATTTGATGAAAGTAATTGTCTTTTATTGATAATTATATACATCGGCCAAAACAAATGAGGCAAGAACTTTTTTTTAACTTTCCTTCCAATGAAACATAAAAGATAATTGCTTGAAAACTCAAGCAAAGTTCCACTCTCATTTATAATAGGAAGTTATATATATATATATATATATATATATATATATATTAGAGAGAAACAGTTTGACGTGAATCTTCCGATTCAGAAATGCCCGAAAATAATTATAATGTATAGCTCCATCCTTCGGCTGAATAACGGCAGCTATGTGGCATATGCGTCGTTTATCACGTAAGTATATCTATCTTGGCCCCTTCCAGGTTTGTCATTAATTGTCGTGTGCATGCTTGCGAGAGTATAATCATTAGATAAGTGACACTGTAGAGTTGGGGGGTTGAAAAGAGGGCTACTCGAGGGACATCAAAAATAAGTCGATTAATCTTTGTTTTGACTACAATGCATAATTCAATCTCACGACTATATTTAGGCCACTTGGCCTGGTAACTGGAAAACAATCAAAATAATTGCTTTGTGTAAACAAATCTAAAACAAAGAAAACTTTTAAGGATCGCTTTAATGTTTAAATTATGTTTACATGTTCAAGAACAATGTGATAACTCCAATGATTGAAAAGAATTAAATCTATGTTGATATATGAGAGTGTCATGCATGCTTTGCATAACCAAACATCCACATAGTCCCACGTGCATATAAGCGAGAGATTTTTGTTGAGACGAAAAGAAGGAAAATAACTACTGCCGAAATCCACAACACTTTGATAAGCATCCTGAACCAAAACCTTGTGTTTGACCTGCATACTTAGTACTTAATCTACCTTCAAATATTCATAGAATCTCACAGTTACTTTGAATTAATCAGCAGAACGAGGGATTCAAGTGCCAGGTATCCGTTTTTTTTTCTTTTGTGTTTTAGAATATAAACTAAATAATAATTATTATTAACTAATAATCTGTGTCAAGTCCTTATTTTTCTTTAAAGGAGTCAAAAAATTTACAACCACAGAACGATCACCTATCAATTGTCCGAGCAATTTCCTACAGACCTAGGATCGAAACTTACAGCATGAGGCAGAAGGGCGATAACTCCACAGCAATCTACTCCGAAGACGTGTCGTTAGAGCCCCTACGGGTCTCTGGTGTTAAATCACGGATAAGGAGAAGAAGGGTTAGGCGAAGTGGGGTATATCATAATAGTCAATATGCAGTTAGTTGTACAATGATAGAGGGGCTGATTATGAGGTTGATGTCATTTTTCAGAATGATAAAACATCTTACCAAAAATATAGAGGGTTAAATATTTTCTTTAGGAAAGGTATATCATCTTAACGACATTACCAAAAAACAGTCCAAATTTTAATTGGATTGAAAAAGTTTAGCCGGGTTTTATTTCAAAATACCCTCTGACAAAGCTCCATCCAGGAAAGCTGATTTGTCAACTTCTTTTCAATAAGTACCCCGTTGGCTGCACATCGGCAAAGACGTAGGATACACTCTAAACAAGTGCCCTGGGTATGGCACTAATCTGTTGGTAAGGCTCTTGTTCTGGAATTTAGAGAATGTGCACGACTCTTTCATTATCTTTATGGTCCACTTTGACCCAGTGTGGTAGTCCTTGTTAGTGTCTATTCTATGATTCAAATAGAACTGTTTAATCGTTTATTAAGGATTATAAAGTTGTGTGTAAATTATTTATTTCATATATGAATACTTGAAAAGAGAATCACTCATGTTAAATGGCAATATTTGAAACCATGTAACTGTGTAATCTAATGATTGATATTAAATCGAATTATTACTCTTAAATAGGAATACATGAAATTTAACTTGATGCAAAAATAATTAACATTAAAAAACAATTATTTGTGTTAGTTAGGAATGCTTGAAACCGTTTAACTAAATATGATTAATCTTAAAAGAGTTATTAATATTAGATAAGAATACTTGAAACCATTGAACTATGTGCAAACAAATGATTAATATCAAAATAATTATTAGTGTTAGATAATAATATTTCAAACGATTTAACTATGTTCAAACAAATTATTAATATTATATAGATTAAATATTATTAGAGCTAAAAAAGAATACTGGAAACGATTTATGTGATTGCAAATAAATGATTAATATTAAGTAGAATTATTAGTGTTTGATAGAAGTACTTAAAACCATTTAACTTTGCGCAAACAAATGAGTTCAAACACCTTGTTTAAAAGTAAATTTACCGATAAATTGTTCGCTGACATATCATGCATATAAAAAACAGGATTTGAATCAACCATTAGTTTTGATATGCTATTAAATAGCAACCAACCAACCAATCAATACTTTTCCATAAAGTTGGAATCGGCTAGACAGAAACTTTTGTTTTTCATTAGAGAATCCCATGCGCCAAACAATTCCAATTGTTTTACAAGCCCAGAGCGAAACATTAATTTTCTAATTGTGACTTTTTTTACTATAGTATATCTTTTTTTGCCGCCTGTTTAGTCAAGAAAAATACTCACTATTTTACACAAATGCACTTAATTTTTAGAGGTATGCTTTTCGAATATTCAACAGTTAGACGGAAATTAGTTCATACCATACTTGTTATTACAGTAAAAAAAATTCCAATTGAATATCCTTCAAGTGTAACGATTGCATTATCTTTACTTGGGTAAAAGATAGCAAGTCTGAGTGGATGGTTTTAAATCTGAAATGCACAATAATGATAATAACAGTAATAATGACGTAACCAAATAGCCGATGTAGATTATATGGTGATGAAGACGAAACGATCAATCACATAATAAACGAATGCAATGAGTTAGCGTAAAAAGAGTATTAGACTAGACACGATTGGGTGGGACAAGTGATCCAAAGGCAATTGTGCAAGAAGTTTAAGGTTGACCGTACGAACAAATGGTACATGGACAACCCAGAATCCGTCCTGAAAAATGAGATGCACAAAATTCTTTGGGATTTTAAGGTACACACGGATCTCCTTATCTTGCCCAGACGACAAGACCTAGAGAGAAACCGCAAAATAGTGAACTTTGCCACGGGATAAAACTGAAAGAAAGCGGAAAAGGAGATAAGTATATTGACCTTGCTAGAGAACCGAAAAACTAAGGGACATGAAAGTGACGGTGATACCAGTTGTATTTAGTGCACTTGGTGCAATCACCAAAGAATTAGTAGAGGGACTGGAGACACTGGAAATAAGAGGACGAGTGGAGACTATCCAAACTAAAGTATTGTTGAGATCAGTCAGAATACGAAGAAGATTGCTGGAGACTTGAGGTAACTTGCTGTCACTCAGATTCCGGTGGAAAACAATCAGCTAACGCGAATTTGAAAAACTCCCGAATGAATTAAATGATAATGATAATTATAAAGTGTAGCTCCTTCCTTCGCCTGAACAACGGTGGCTATGTGACCAAGTGTGTGGTTTAGGGAGTGCTCAATCTATATCCATTTAGGAGTCTACGTTTTGAAGTAGCTAACGTGCTTGGCCTGCCAGTCGAACTATTACGTCCAGTTTCGGACTAATTCCATTGAGAAAGGTATGAACCACTTCGTTCCCTCTAGCTATGGGTTAGATAGTACCACAGTTGTTATTCTACGCCGATGACTTTGGCATTGAATAAACCACAAAGGTCGATATGCCATTAAAACAAAATAACCATACACAACTAAAGAGGATCGTTTAAAAAGTTCTAAGCTTTAGCCAGATTTCAGATTTCTCTCTTTTGTATTGGTTTCACTTACACATAATTTAACATAGAAATCTGAATTAATTTAAATTTATAAGAAATTTTTGTGTGTTATCTGAAAGAAAATCTTCTTTCTGGGTGATGTTTACACATTTTTTACCAACCCTCGTAGATATTGCTGAGATGTATCTCGTTAGGCACGTTCCAGGGGTGTCAATAACTGTGGTGTTTGTTAATATTGGCTGCAGGGAATCTCGTGATATCTGCAAGGAATAGTATACATGCTAAATGGAATTTACCTGGGAGTCAATTTGGCGTTCCTGGGACAAGTTCCGTGTCGCTTGCGTATGATTGGGCGAAATGTTAACTTGATGGTAAGAAGCATATGTATGTATTTACCCAAACACTCCGCACTTGTAAGATGTGACACAAGGTCAATTTTTATGCGGATTTAAACAGGTTCAAATTCAGAATTTTCTTTCTCTTAGACCGGTTACTATGCCAAAGGTAAATAATCCATTATACCCTATTATTTACTTATAGCTAGATGGAGGATCATTTCAAATCGGGTTGCCGTGTTAATTTCCTACGATATCCATTACCCAACGAGCATTTCTAAAGATATATATATACGAGGTGCATACGATAAGTTTCCAGTGCTATTCCTCTTATGAGATGACTGGTCAATTTTTATGATTTCAGCTTCAAATGAACAGCTACAGAGGCAATTGGAATACACCCTAGTAAAGCCTGATTGTCACAGCTGGTCAATTTCAAAAATGCAATCTGACACTTGAGAAGAACAATATGCAATAAAATTGTGTTTTAAGCTTGGAAAAAATGCCACAGAAACGTATGGAATGCTTCAGAATGCTTTTTGACCATCTTGCATGAATCGAGCATCAGTTTTAGAGTGGCATAAGAGATTCAAAGAAGGCAGGGAGTCTGTGAGGGATGATGTGAGGTGTGGGAGGAGTAAGGAAGTCAATACACCAGAGTAGATTGGCCAAAGGGTTAGGGTTAGGGTTACTATGTTGAGGTTTTAAGGGAGTTCAGGAAGAGATTCCGTCGGAAGAGGCCAGCACTCTTCAAATCGGGTCATTGGTATTTCCAGCAGGATAATGCACAAGTCCACGACTCCATCCTTGTCACAGACTATTTGACCAAGACTGGCATCAAGACAGTTCCTCACCCTCCATATAGTACTGACCTTGCTCCTTGTGACTTTTGCTTATCCCTTAAGCTCAGAGGCTGTCGTCATGAGAGAACTGAGGAGATGAAAGAGGCTGTGACGAAGGTCATTGACACGCTCACACAAGACGACTTCCATAGTGCCTTCCAGAAGTTGGTGGAACAGTACAAGTGCATTGCAGCCGGAGGAGATTAGTTCGAAGGGTACTAGAGTTTCATGTGTTTACTATCAACAAAAGTGCCCATACGAAAAACGTCTGGAAACTTATCGTATGCCCCTCGTATTTATCAAGACAGACTCGACGTTTCTAAGAAGTTTTTGCGCAATCCAATAGAGCACATGCGATTTCATTACTTAAATACCACTGCTGGCCCAGCACTGAAGAGAGATTATATCTATAGCTTCATAAGAACTGGAATTGTGTCATCCGTAACTGCTCGGTGGAATTTTTTTTATGACAACAGATTGTAAAATAACGAGCAGCAATTAAATTCGAGACCTCTTACTTAGCAAAGACTAATCTTTCTTAGTTAGTGTTTCATGGTATTTTAAACCTAGTGAGTTATTTAATATCAAAGGGAGTGTCCTCGTGGTGTAATTGTTAAAGCGATGGATTGCGCAATCGTAGTGAGCGAGTTCGTACTCCAGTCGCGTTTTTACGTTAACTTTCGGATAAAAACCTTTGGGAAAAGTATGAACCCTCTTATCCTCCCAGCTATAGGTTAAATAGTATCGCTTCTAGGAGAAGAACTTTGACATTAAATAACCAACAAAGGTTGATATGCCATTAAACAAAGAAAATCAAACCTTAATACCAAATCCTATTTTTATACATGCATGATTTGTAAGTATATAATTTGTAGGTAACTTTATTTTTAAACGAGTTGTTAGAGCTCATTTATTTGCACACAGTTAAACGGTTTCAAATATTGCCATCTAACACTAATAATTTCAGTTGATAGTAATTGTTTGTTTATACACAGTTAAAGGTTTACAAGTATTCCTATCTAACACTAATGTTTCCCCCTCCCCAATCGGCTACGACTGTGGAATAGACTGACTGCATATTCACAGAGGGGTAAAACACCCTAAGAGTGTCCTGTTATGACACTAAATAATTTGATTGTAAGACTCTAGTAACGCAGGAGCTTTCGGAAATGCAGAGTACCTCTTAATTGTCATCGCTCCTTGATCCACTCAAGCCGTATTTATAGCACCCGATAGAGTCCTGTCTATGGGTAAAACAGAACTAAACTGTGTACTTATGCTAAACTTAATTTCTTTAAATAGAATTGTTTTAAAATTTTTACTTTGTACTTAAGTCAAGTTGAATTGTTTGAAATAGAACAGTTTTTGTATGCTAAAATGAATAGTTTGAAATAGAACTGATTTGGCATTTAACTGTGTGTAAACAAAACTTTACTTATACGAAACTAAATTATTTGAATTAGAACTGTTTGACTAAACTGAAGAGCTTGAAATAGAAATGTTTTTGACAATTAACCTGTGTACCTATGCTAAACTGAATTGTTTGAAATAGAATTATTTATTTGTATAAAAATAGATTTGGCTTTAAATAATCTTCACAGGTTGATATCCCATAAAAACCGAGCAAACAAACAAAATAATGATTAAACATCAATCATTTGTTTGTACACAGTTAACTGGTTACAAGTATTCCTATGTAATACTAATAATTTATTTACTGATAATCACTTGTTTTCGCACAACTAAATAGTTTTAAGTATTGCTATTTAACATTAGTAATTCTATTAATCAAATATCTCCATGTAACATCAAATAATTTGAGTACAGCTTTACGGTTTTAAATAATTACTAATGATAATATGTAGTGACTATTTGACCAATAGATCGCACATTAACATGTACAACCAATCCGTATCAGAGAGGACCTGGAAGTAATGGTAGTGAAGCGGTACTTTCCATTCCCTAATATCCAGCAAAGGAGCCTCACCATCATGTGCAGTGTAGTATCATACTCAGAACATTCACTGGAAGGAACACTCCTCTGTGTATCATCTACTAGCTGATTGATAAACCTTTCCATTTCTTTTCATTTTTCTTTTTACATTTTTTTTCGTTTTAAAATATCACGTGAAGGTTGAACTCAACGTTTTTCCTAAAAAACTGTCAGCCGTTTCAAGCAAATATCGGTTTTCGTTTAATACTTAAAGGACAAAACAAATTTTGTCCGTTCTATTCCTATTCTGATACGAGCGTGTTTCAATATTTTGGGGGATCTTTTTTCTTATTTTTATTAGAGGGTCATTCAATAAATTTGGGGATTTTTCTCATTCTAATACGAGGGTCATTCAATAAATTTAGGGATTTGTCTCATTCTAATACAAGGGTAATTCAATAAATATGGACATTTTTTCTTATACTTATACGAGGGTCATTCAATAAATTTGGATATTTTTCTCATTCTAATACGAGGGTCATTCAATAAATTTGGGGATTTGTCTCATTCTAATACAAGGGTAATTCAATAAATATGGACATTTTTTCTTATACTTATACGAGGGTCATTCAATAAATTTGGATATTTTTCTCATTCTAATACGAGGGTCATTCAATAAATTTGGGGATTTGTCTCATTCTAATACAAGGGTAATTCAATAAATGTGAACATTTTTTCTTATACTTATACGAGGGTCATTCAATAAATTTGGGGATTTTTCTTTTTCTAATACGAGGGTCATTCAATAAATTTAGGATTTTTTCTTTTTCTAATACGAGGGTCATTTAATAGATTTAGGATTTTTTCTTATTCTTATACGAGGGTCATTCAATAAATTTTGGAATTTTTCTTTTTCTAATACGAGGGTCATTCAATGAATTTGGAGATTTTTCTTAATCTTATACGAGGGTCATTCAATAAATTTTGGAATTTTTCTTTTTCTAATACGAGGGTCATTCAATGAATTTGGAGATTTTTCTTAATCTTATACGAGGGTCATTTAATAAATTTACGATTTTTTCTCATTCTTATACGAGTGTCATTCAATAAATGTGGGCATTTTTCTTATTCTTATAAGAGGGTCATTCAATTAATTTGGTGATTTTTTTATTCAATGAATTTAGTTGTTTTTTTTTAATTCTTATACGAGGGTGTTTCAATAAATTTGGGGATTTTTCTTATTCTTATTCTAGGCTCATTCAATAAATTTGGGGATTTTTTTCTTAAAAAAAGCAAAATAATTTTCTCTTCAGAATTTTCTTTCTATGTAAACACGGATTTGCTTGGTTTAAGACAACATTTTCTAATTTTGTAAAAAATTCCTTTGATGCTATTCAAAATTGTGACCAATCAAACTGAGTACTCTCGGCAGGAACATAAATTTTGGAGTCTGACAAGTGGCAATCATGTGAAATTTACAAAAGAATCAGCGATGTGTATAGAAAACCATGTTTTAGTCAAAACATGAGTACAAACAGGATAAACATGTTTGCCACAATATACCTGAATAAGAATAATAGTCAAGGGAGTCGAAACACAGACTCACCGGTAGAGGAAAAGTTCTGGGCGCAACAGTCCGAAAATAAGAGGATACAGATAGTGACTTGGGACATGAAAGGATCTATCACGATTGAAAAAATAATCAAATGTAAACAGTACTGTAATGGTTATCGTCGTAGGAAATGAACACGGCGACACGAGTTCAAATCCTGAACAAGACATTGCATTTCTCATAGCACTAATACACTTGGGAAAGGTATGAATCCAATTATTCTCCCTCCAGCTATGGGTAAATAGTAGGGCAGGCTAGGTTCTTCAGCCTTGGTGAGGCAACTAGTCTCGGAGAAGGAAAATTCTGAATTCAAACCTGTTAACTCCGCTTAAAAATTGACCTTGTGTCATATCCTGCCCGACCGGAGGAGTTGGTAAATATGGGTAAACAGTGTTTCCTATTGTCAACTCCTTCGGCCAAATTCATTTATTCACTGACTGGTCATCGGATGAAAATGATTTTACCCAAACATTCAACACGAGATCAAATTTTATGCAGAGTTTCGCGAGTTTGAATTCAGAGTTTCCTTCTCCAACATGGGTTGCCGTACCAAAGTTAACTAGCTCAGGCTGCCCTACAATTGACACCTAGCTGAAGGGAGAATAGTTTGGTTGATACCTTTCTAATAAGTAATAACCTAATACATACATATGCAAAGTTTTCTGAGGATGATTTAATCATTGCCAACATTAAACGTTTCAGTTTTTAAATGTGAGACCATTCAATTTTGGAATGTGAAAATACGAAACTTTCATCACATCTGAAAACAGAAATATTTGACGTTGGCAATAAATAAAATCAACATCAGTGAACGTTTTTTTGTTATTTCATATTTGTACATTTTCATATAATCCGATTCAATTCCAATTTTCCTATATTTCAATCAAACATCCTAGATGCATCAAGGAGGTCTTCAGTGATGCAACTGTCTTCATTGACGATTTCGGGTTATTTCTGCATCATATCGGCTCCGACATTATCCCAGCATGACTCTGGAAGAGCCAAGCCGCCTCCGTGATCGCGACGTGCTACGCTCGTGCCTCTACCAAAGCAAAGAAAAATCTGAATAAAGGCCGGACTTCGGCCGTTCTTATAGACATCTGTCTTTTAGTAAACAGCCAATGAAAACAGGGCATTCCACACTCCTCTGCTATATAATACCATCTTTACCTCATCTGGTTTCGGCTGTCTACTTCCGGAATCGGTACCGAGGTAAGATGTTATTTTTAATACTCGTCCATGATTTACACTTCACAAGACTTACACGAATCTCCCGCCAAAACTACCCTATACTAATACTTCCAAACTATATATATATATTTGTGTGTGTGTGTGTGTGTGTGTGTGTGTCATCATCATCATCATATCGTGCTGGCAGCACGGATATCCCTGACCCTCTCTCGCCACTCCTCCCTATCGTTCATCGCCCTAGGCAGGTCTTCAGGACAACATCCTGTATCCTCACACAGCTGCTGAATGTACGTTCGTGCTGGTCGTCCTGCTTTTGCGCGGCCGTGTGTAGGGATCCATAAGAGTACATCTCTTATGAGTTCATCTCTGCTTCTCCAGCAATGTCCTGCATGTCTGGTTCGCCTAACTTGAATAGTTTTCGTGATAGGGGGCAGGTGGCCGTACAGTTGGTGTCTTGTTGGGTGTTGCTGCCAGGACTTGTTGAGGATTGCACGCAGCATTCTTGTGTAATTGCCATCTAGTTTCTTCTCGAGCCGTTTTGTTAGCGTCCATGTAGTGCATCCATATAGCAGTATCGATGTGACCGCTGCCTGGAAGAAACTGCGTTTCATTTTATCGGTTAGGTCTGATTTCCATATAGTCGATAGCCTATTGATAGCTGTCCATGCTTTCGTTAACCTCGTTTCGATGTCCTTTTCGGTTGATTCGACGCTGCTTCCTAGGTACGTGAATTTGTCTACTAGTTTAAGAGGGGTTCCTTCTAGAGTGGAGATGTCCCCCGTTTGGTTATAGCACATATATTCCGTTTTGTGTGCATTAACATGGAGGCCTATGCTTGCTGCTGCTCGTTCCAGGCTATGCAGAAGTGTTTCGGCTTGGTCAGGTGTATTTGCCAGTATCGCTATGTCATCGGCGTAGTCGGCGTCGGTAATTGTTGTTGCGGGATATCTTCTGCTTTTTTTCTTCGTCAGTTCGAAGCCATTCTCTTTGATTTTGTCAATCGATGTTCTAAGTACGTAGTCTAGACAAATGATAAAGAGATACGGAGCCAGCGTGTCCCCTTGTAGTACTCCTGCTACAATGTCGAAGTATTCTGTGTCTCCATCTGGTGATCGTACTTTTACTTTAGTGTTTCTATAGAGAATCGTTATTGCCGCTACGGTTTCTTTAGGTATGCCGTACGCTAGTAGGATTTGTTCCATCTTTCCTCTGTGAATGGAGTCGAAAGCCTTGGTAAAGTCGACAAATATTAATGTCGCTTGTAGGTTCTTTGCCCGTACACCTTCAAGGATTCTGCGGATGGTTAGTATTTGTGAGGTCGTAGATCTATTTCTTCGGAAGCCATTTTGGTTTTTTCTAAGTATGTTGTCGATTTTGGGTTCTATGCGGTTTCGTAGTAGGGCATTGTAGATTTTGGCAGCTATGGATGTAAGTGTTATGCCTCGGTAGTTTTTGGCTAATCCGAGGTCCCCCTTTTTAGGGAAGGGGAGTATGCATCCCTTCGTCCATCTATCTATCGGTCCAAATTTGATATTTTGATTTTCTATTATCATTATTTGATATACTTGCACGCTACACGTGTTTCGGACTTTTACGTCTTCCTCTGATATCAAAGAAGGACAAAAGACAAGCTAGTTCTCCAAGAAAATATGTGTGTACGAACATATGTATACATGAGTAAACATACAAATAGAATACATACTTCGAAACTCGCACACATACACAAACAAATATTTACATAGACTAGAGGTCTTCAAGGACAATAAACTCCAACTGGACATTCCCAGGTACAAAATCTACAACTATTCAAATTGGAAACATCCTATGAAAACAATCTTTATTATAAAGAATGAGCAGGAAATTAGTAGGAAATTATCCGTCAAGTCACCTGAAGGTCCGTATAGTGCTCAGCTATAGAAAATAGTAATAATAAAAAAGTTAAATACCAAATTTTAAATCATTTGAGGACCTATATATATATATATATATATATATATATATATATATATATATATATATCCAATAAAAAGCGCAATCTTTTCCAACGGCAGTCGTATCCATGCTACTGTGTGGATGCACCACTTGGACGCTGACTAAACGCAAAGAGAAAAAAATTGACAGGAATACCACAAGAATACTACGAACTATATGGAACAATTCCTGGAAGCAACATCCCACAAAGTAGCAGCTGAATGTCTCTAAAACCATCCAAATTAGACGAACAAAACACGCAGGACACTGCTGAAGAAGTAAGAACTAATTTAGAAGCGACGTTCTCATACAGACCCCTTCACACGGACATGCAAGTGTTGGACGACCCACTTGAACTTTTCTATAACAGTTCTGTACGGACAAAGGATATAGTCTAAAAGACCTGCCAGAAGCGATGGATGATAGAGGCGAATGGTGAGAGAGAGAGAGAGAGAGAGAGAGAGAGAGAGTCAGGAAAATCCGTGCTGGTAACATGACATGATGATGATGATTATTATATTTATAATTATGATTAAAATACTACGCCAAAAACGTTTTTAACCCGTAAAATATTTATAGTGTTCTCAGCACAAAATTGCAGAGCAATATCACAATATATTCTAGTGTAATGAAAATGAACATAAAACAGAATCAATTTTTTTTTATTCTATTTGATAATTGCCGTATTCTTTTCTTGAAATATATTGTTTTTATGTATATGAGATAAAATATTCAAATTAGGAACGATTGAAGTCAGTTACATGAAGATTTTTTTTTGTTTTTTGTAGTGAACACTATCATCAAAGGAAAATATTTCCGTCTGATGATTGTGTGCTTTACCTGAACCTTCAAGAAATGGGTTTCGTAACTCCTAATTTGAATAGTTTTCTTTTCATACGTGCTTATCCATAATAGCATCGAGAACATTTTCATGCAAAAACTTTTCTTATTTAATTTATTTTATAGATAGATAGATAGATAGATAAGAGTCCACTTCTGTTCAATTTTTTTTGTAACTTCTTCCGTGATGAGCATGACACTACTTATCTACGGCTTGTATTAACGTCAAACACTCTATCTGACCCCGCCATCTTCTATCTGTTCTTTTCATTTAGATTTTGTTAATCCTTGGGCGCCAATCACCTTATTCTTTGCACCATCTGTTCTTCCTCTTTCCTGCAACGTATACGCCTCGATTATATATATATATATATATATATATATATATATATATATATATATGTGTGTGTGTGTGTGTGTGTGCGCGTGCGTGCGTGCGTGCGTGTCTCTGAGTGTCTGTGTCTGTATTTGTGTGTGTGTTTGTGTGTGTGCGTATATGTATATTTATGCATGTGTCTATGTTTGTGTGTGTATATATATATATAAATTTATGTATATGCATATAGCTGTATGTGTGTATATGTATAGATATGCATATGTACACACACACATATATATATATAAATATATATATATTCAGTGTTTATATGTGTGCATTTATAAGTATATATATATATATATATATATATATATTGTGAATCTTTTCGATGAAGTATCATCAGTTGTAATTATTTTTTTACAAGTAAAGCTAGATTGTTTTTCTACGATCTCTAGTCCGCAGCAACGATAATCATCATGTTGCGCTGCCAGCACCGATCTCCTTAACCCTATTTCGCTACCTGTCTCTATCGTCCATCGCTCCCGGGAGGTCTTCCAGCGATAGCAGCGATAAACGAGTCGAAAATGAAGTATAATCGCCTCTGCTAAGTATTCTGAATACAAGTATTTTGTAATTTTCATTGTAACAATTTATAATGTTCCTTATTAGGATGCAACTTGCATAAATAGAGAAATACTTTACAGAAAATAGCTAAAATATTACGAATCTCAAATTATGTAGTAATTTTGATCGGTAATTTCGTTATCAACAGGAAAAGATAACCACAACACGGATTCGTTTTGCTTCTTCTGGTCATCCATCTCAAGCAGCCATTTCAATTAACAAGTCTTCTAGACAGCGGATAAATGTAAGTTTTTGCTGGTCGGTCAACACTGACATGTCTATGTGTAAAAGTCTAAAGAAGAACATCGTTGAAGAGTCCGTTCTTATTTCTTCAGCAGGATGCAGCATGTCTTGCTCGTCTTTGTCAGATGGTTTGTAAGATAGGAGGTTAGTGGCCATACAACTGCTGTTTTGTTAGGTGCAACTTACAAGATTTGTTCAAAAGAGCAAGCAGCATCCTCGCAATTAGAATTTTACTTATATATTGGATGTGCGTAAACTAATTGAATTCCTTTAAAAACAACAGTTGATAATGATACCGGTCCTTCTATTTAATGATTGAAGGATTCTAATTCGAATTTCTAAGTTATTTCTTTTATAATGATAAACTAACGTTTAATGCGATGCATACAACACAAAATTATCATTCAGCCACAAATTGGGTTGGAAATTTTTTTATTCTGTTATTTAAAGCATTTTAAATGGGGTTATCTAATAAAACTCTCGTCGTAAAATACCTTTCTTACTGAATGTATACAGACAAACATAATGGTTTGGTTTCTTGGTTTATTAGTATTTCAACCATTGCGGGTTATTTAATGCTAAAACCATCCTTGTAGAAAAACAGCAGTGGTACAATTTAAACAATAGCTGCCAGATAATGGGGTTTCATACTTTTCCAAGGGTATTAGTCCAAAAGTGAATGTAATAGCATGACGGGGGTTCGAACACACTTACTTCGAAACCGCAGTCTAGCACGTTAGCCAACTCGCAACTGTAACTTCCTCCCAAACGCAATGAGAATTTGAATGATATATCAACAGTTTAAGAGCATATAAAGATTTAGATAATAAAAATATTGTTATATATCCTACCTGTGAAAATTAATGGGTATATCTCATTCCTTTAAATACGTAGGGCACTTTTTTTAGAGTGGGCAGGGTGTAATGTGCTAATTAAGTAATACACGACTAGCAGTGGTTTACCTTCTTGATACTGCTGGCAAGGATTGTATTTTGTTAATGTTATAAAGATTTCCATTTTATTTCCAACCTCCATTTTGGTTATTTCTCATTCAAATATGTTTAATTAACAGACAAATAGTACACTGAAAAAGAATTTATTTAAAGTTTTCAAAATATACAATGTTTGGAAAATATAAGGCTTTAGTTATAAATAAGATATCTTATTATAGTAACGCTAACTGATTTAAGACATAATAATATATGAAAAGAAAATACTGTCCTCGAGACATATTTAAACCCTATTAGTCTCAAAAAAGATTACACTTTACCATATGAAGGATGCACATCTAGCGTCACGGTTATCATCGTTCAACATGGATCAGGTGACCCGACTTTCAAGCCCTCGACGACGTCTTACTTCGCACTTACGGAGGGAAATTCATTAATCTTTCTGTTATCTCCCCCAGTTATTGATAAATTATTGAACAGCCTGAGTCTTTTGTTCTGGTTAGGCAATCAGTCTAGGATAAGGGAAACTCCGAATTCAAACCAGCTATACTCCGCTTAAAAATTGACCTTATGACTCTTCCTTGTAACAGTGAAGGCGATGGGTGAATATATTGAATTAATAGAGAAATAGTGAAACATAGAAGTACTAAATAGACAATTGTACCACCACGGACTCGAACCTGATAATTTACGTATCGTTCCGTCTTAAAGTAGTAGTCGGACCCTGTTGTGACCCCACCAGGGGAAAAGTTGACGAACACAAGAAAATTTTGTCCTAGTCACTATACAAACATTTATTCACTACTACAATTTGTTAGTCGCCGAGAAAAAAAAGAAATAGAGTATGAAAGTTGAATCGACCGCGTTAACCGGGCAAAGAGAAATGTATCATGAGGAGAAAGAAAGAGCAGACACACACCTTGATTTTCCTTCCTGTTCCTTTTTTTTTCTTTTTTTTTTCTTTTTTTGTAGATCTAACATGCTTGTCCGCTGGTTTTGCCTTCATTGGTTCGTGTCTGGTGTGTAAGAGTCCTTTTCGAAGCCTACCCACTAAAATGGAGCTCGTAAATTTTCTTTTACCCTAACTTCTTTGTTGCAAGTATTCAATTGTCTGTCTTTACCTCGTCACACCCCTATAGCTAACTCTTTCAGACCCGAGTCACTCCCTTACTTCCGTTTGGTGTCAGAGGAAGGATCATATCCGTTTCCTTAGTTCCACATATGCATAGAAAATTAGGTACCTCCGTTTTTTTCCAGTAGTCACTCACCCGTGACTGGCTCACACTCAAGTTCCTTTGCCTAAGTCACTCAGAGGTCAACTGCCCGCTACCGTAGACTCTATGTCTGCCTTTTTTCTTATTATTTTTTCTTCTTCTTGTGGGAACCTTACCCATCTTACTATAATGGACTCTTCTCACCGTTATCAGTACAGGGATTTCGCTGCCGGAGGGCAGATCACTATCGATGTTATACGAACAGTACGAGACTTCTTACCTTTTCTATGTAACTATATTTCTTGTGTAATATAATCTGTTATCTAATATCCGTGTTTGCGTTTTCATTACTGACCCTTACCGGGGCCACAACACTTCTCACTCTTCTTCTCCAGAAATTAGGGTGTAATGATTAAAGCGCTGGGCTACAGAATCATAGTAAGCGAGTTCGACCTCCAGTGGTATTATTAGGTTCACTTTCGGACAAAAACCATTGGGAAATGTATGAACTGCCTTATCCCCCAGCTATGGGTAAAATAGCATTGCTTCTATTCTTCTAGAAGGATGCTTTTGACATTAAATAACCCTCAAAGGTTGATATGCTATTAACAAAAGAAACCAAAAAAACAAACCAGAAATTAGCCTCTCGTTCTCTTTCTCTTTATAATTTGGACCGACTTTATCATGTTACAATGGTATGAAGAAAGATAATTTAAATAGAATTTACAATGCGCACAATACATGGGAAATACAAATAAAGACTCAACTTATGGATGAAAGTTGAATGATTGATTTAATTGATTGATTTTAATGGCATGTCAACCTATCTAGGGTTATTCTATGCCTAGAATTTTGGGAATAGGAGATCTTATTTGCACACGGTCTTGAATATAATTAATTTTTAAACAGAACTATTTGACCGATTGATTAACAAGAATTAATACTCCACGTCAGAGTAAACCTGGGAGTAAAATCAAAGACAGAGTACACCATACTCTACGGATATCCAGAAGACACGCCAAAGGTGCAGTTTAATGCCATACCTAGGACATCTGTTGTATAGCCACATACATCTGCACGTATGCATATACAAATATATGCGGAACATAATCAAACATAATGACGAACTTCAATGAACGAACGAACACACTTCTTTATAAAAATATAATCTCTCACACTTTATTTTCGCAAGAATGATGTTTCTTGTGAAGATGAGCTGGAGACAGGGACAGACTGCTACATTGATCCCAAGTTCTTCTTACCATAGCAGCACTTCTTCCTCATCTTGGCTGGGGTTGCGCAACCGTGGGTCACTGAGGGCCCAAAGCCCTCTGTCTGCCGCTGGCTCTCACTTCGGCATCTCACTTCGGCATCTTGTCTCCAACTAACTCGAACCGTCAGTGGTCCTGATTATATTATTGTTTAACGTCCACCTGCTTCCGCTGTTCTTCCGCTTATTTACACAGGTGTATCTCTTGATTGACGGCTCGGTCGAGGGTCAATATATAACACATCCATTTTGGGGAAATCTTAATTCTCAGCTGAAGATGTATTTATTGACCACTTAATCCAAAAGAGTTACACTTTGCAATGGCTAGTTGAAAACTCAGCAATAATTGAATTTTTCTTGAATTTATATTAGCAACATTCGGATGTAGTTGTATAAAAAACACTCTCCTCTAAAATTTGTTGCAACAGTTACACATTTTGCTTTTTTTCACTTAATTCTACTTTGTATTGGATTATCAAAGGTATAATTCAAATTTTTGAAAATGAAAGATGGAGTGGTCTGTATTAGGTTTACAAAGTGCACAAATTTCTTAACCTAGGGGAAATATATAGATATTATGAAAGTAGTTTCTGAATGCTTATATTTCTGACCAATTTCTCACGTTTTTGCCATAACTTTTCCGCATTGCTGACGTCATTATTTATCGGTGAGACTCTGAATTCATAAAATATTATCTTTACACTTCACTGCACGAATGATAACAGCAATTTGACATACGAGCGTCTATCGTTGTTGTACATGCGCTGTTGAGGAACAGTTAATGTTGAGTAATAAGCCTTCAAATATCACCAGAAATATTGCTTGGTTGAATACGAAGCTCGTTATTTTGGGAAAAATGTTTATTTTGTTTGCTGTGAATTAGATACTTGTAAAAGAAAAAAAAACAGTATTAGCCATTGTGTAATCATCTTCAGATATTGATATTTGTTTCCGTTTCCTTTTTGTGAATGTTTCGTCTTACCTTTTACTTTTGTTTTCATGAAGAAAAAGCAAATAGAAAACAGAAATATATGTCAGTTTGTTTATATCTATCTAGTTTAAATTGTCTGTTTTCTTATAAAAATATGTATAAACGAACCTTATCAGCTTAAATTCACACAGTATATACATAGATAGTTGACCGACTGTAGTCGAGGGTTACCCAAAGGCTCTTTTTTCAATAACTACTACACTGGGGTGTAGGGGACCGTGCTACCCCTTTCCCTAGATTGCTTCACTTAGCCTTATAATGCCAAGTTTTAAGCAAAGAGGTATCAAGAATCATTTTTTGATTCTTTCGAATGACTTGACCAGATATTGAACCCTGGTCTTTCGAACCATCGGCGAACACTATAACCATTATGCCAATGGGTCGGTGAAAAGGGAGTATATATATGTATATATATATTCGTATCATCGTCATCAAGATGTTCTGATGATTCATTTGACTCTCTCTCTCTCTCTCTCTCTCTCTCTCTCTCTCTCTCTCTCTCTCTCTCTCTCTCGCCACCGGTCCCAATCGGCTATCGCTCTCGGTAAATCCCCACTGCAATATTTAATTCACGGGATTGTAAAATGGCTACCTTGATCAGTCACGTAAGTAAAACTGACAGCAAATTACAGAGTAAATGTTTATATCATCCTCATCATCATGTCGTAGTGCTTGCACGGAGTTCTCTAACTCTTTCTAGCCACTCGTCCCTATTATCCATCACTTCCAGAAGGTCTTCTAGACTCCATCTTATGTCCGTATAGAGTTGTTGTATATAAGTTCTAATTGGACGTCCAACATTTGCTCGTCCGTGTGAAGAGGTTCATTGGAAAACGTCACTTATGAGTTGGTCCTTACTTCTCCAGCAATGTCCTGCATGTCTTGTTCGTCTAATTTGGATGGGTTTTCAGAGGGAACGGACCTGGCCGTGTAGCTGTTGTTTTGAAAGACGTTACTTCCAAGATTTGTTTAATATAGCTCGTAACATTTATGGACAATTGCCGTCGAGCTTTTTTCTATACGTTAAGTCATTATCCATGTGGTGCATCCATATAGCAGTATGGACACGACCGCTGTTTGGAAAAAATTGCGTTTTATTTCATCGGATAGGTCTGATTTCTATATTACCGATAGCCTACCAATAGCCGTCCATGCCTTCGCAAGTTGCGTATTGATGTCATTCTCCGTAAATGAGACGCTAATCCTGAGGTTAGTGATCTTGTCTACTAGTGGTACAAAGAACCACCATTTAGAATGGAAATGCCACCTCTTTGAGTAAATCACATGTACTCCCTTTTGTCTGCCTTCACATAGAGGCCTATGCCACCTGCTGCCCGTTCCAGACTATGTAGTAGGGTTTCGGCCTTGGCGGGTGTATTTGTGAGAAGTGTTATGTTGTCAGCGTAGTCCGCATCCGTAATAGTTTTGGGGGTATCGTCTGCTCCTTGCTTTTTCCTGTGTAAGGCCATTAATGAAATGTTTATGTGATGAAAATACATTTGCTGAATATTGGTAGAAAAGGGACCAGCAGAACAAACGGATTTATCGGATTTTCAACCAAATCGGACTTGATTCTGGTGATGAAAGGAATAGACACGCATTTCGAGTTGGATTCCCACGTTTTTCAATGTTCATTCAGGTCGATCTTCTCAGTGAGTTTCTAAATCGTCTTATATAAGAAAATGGAAATTCTCAGCATATTCTAAAACTTATAACGAAACCTCTAAAAAGGGGTTTCTCAAATGTAAGTATTTCTTTTGTTTTGTAGGTGAGGTTTCTCGTTTTGAGAGGTCTGCAAACACGCATTTTTTTCTGTGGGTTGACCGGCACTGAAAATGGTAGAAGGCCTATTTTTTGGCACCGAAAGTTAAACTTTGGTGGCAGTTGAATTATGGGATATATTTTTTCATTTTTTTCACATCCTCTTATTTATTTTATTCGTTTGTTTTTTTTTCATTATTTTTTAAAATTTATTTATTTTTAATTCTATAAATTTAATCATCCCCACAGTTGTAGTCCAACAATTCAATAGCTAAATTTCGAAACGCAGATTTTTCATAAACTTCTGAGCCCACCTATCTTTAAAACGCCTTAAGAATTCCATGAGGGGAGATGAGAGTACATTATATAACTTATAAATACCAAAGAAAAAAATAGTAAGAATAATTTACGGACATATCAATAAAGTAAGGAAAATGGAATCACTAAAGAAATTGATCTAAATAAATAAGATCTTTGTTTCAACCTTCATGGGTTATTTAATGCCAAAATCATCCTAGTAGAAGAACAGCTGTAAGTAAAGTAAAGTTGGCGACCGTAGTCGAGGGCAACCAGAAGGCTCCCTTTTCAATAGCTGGTACACGAAGGTGTAGGAAAGGGCGCTACTTCTTTCCCTGGATTGCTCCACTTTACCCTTGATACGTAACTTATATTCCTGAGTGTTCAGCAAGGAGGTGTCAAATACCATTTTAAAAGTCTTTGGTATGACGCGACCAGGGATTGAACCCAGGTTTTCCGGACCATTGGTGAATACTAGTAATTTAATTCATGGATGGGAGGATAAGGAGGTCCATATATCTGCCAAGGGTGTCAGTTTGAAATCAACCGTAATAGCTAAGCTAGAATTCGAACTCGCTTTCTCCGAAGCCGCGGTACAGCACTATATCACTACAAGTACTTCCCCTCAAAGTGTTTTCTTTTGTGTTTGTTTGTTTGGGTTTTTTTTTTTTTCAAAGTTTACTGGCTATAAAAATAGAGAAGAATGCGAATCATTTCCTTATGTTATTATAGAAATCCAAAACTCTGACCTAACCATCAGATGCAGTTTAATGTCATACAAAGAGCATCCATTTTAGGGGCTTCTTATTCCTCTGAACAAGAAGGTAACGATGGCGTATGATAAGCCTCAATCATAAGGAAGATATATAGAGAGACAGACAGACAGACTAGCAGAGGTATGAAAAATGTGCTGACAGTTATTAGCTGCAGTTTTAATCATTGCCAATTATCCCAGACATGTTAGTATTCGCGTTTTACCAGGTAAGGCCGTAGATCTGACCGACCCTCAATCTTGTTAAAGAAATAGACTCAAGGGAAAGTGTTAAACTGATAATTGGAAAGCAGCCGGATTTTTACTCTTGTTTAACTTTCTATCGGGTATCCGTTTCCTCCTTTGCAGTCGCTGACATTATTAATTATCCTATTTCATATCAGGGCCACTTCAGCAAGGAGAGTTTTCAGCCAACTTCATTAACAACATTTCTACAGATGATACAACACAATGTAGGCGTAGCAGTTGTTATCGCTACACAGCTGAAAAGCTATATCTCAACACATGCTGATTTAAGATATTACCATTTTCAAAGTCCATATAATTTGGATCTATATATATATATATATATATATATATATATATATATATATATATATATATGAGGGTTGTTCAAAAAGTTCTAAGTATCGCTCTGATTTTAAACTTGGGGCAAACTTCTCGCCTTAATATGAGCCTCAACTGCACGGAAATTATAACAAAAATGTGCATTAGTTTTTCAGGTTTTATAAGAAGTCGTAGAGTGTTGCCACAAGAAAAATGTTCAGCTTCGGCTCTTCTTTCATCTATCTATCTATCTATCTATCTATCGAGAAAATTGATAAAGGTAATCCAAGAAGAATTTAATGTGAAAGAAAGTTTGTCGATGCTATAAGGTTTCGGTTCTAATGACCCATCTTCAGGACGAAGAAGGATGATATCTAATGATGTTTAATCACCGATGAATGTTTAATATTAATGATACATCATTAGATACCATCCTTCCTCGTCCTGATGGTGGTTCATTAGAACCGAAACGTTATATCATCGACTAACTTTCTTTCATGTTAAAGTCTTCTTAGATTACCTTGTTTATCAATTTTCTCTATATTGTCGGATTTACTTCCATTGTTTACTTCTATCCTATCTGTTTATCTCTTTTTCTCTCTCTCCCTCTTTCTCTCTCTCTCTCTCTCTCTCTCTATATATATATATATATATATATATATATGCCCTATCGGCAGGAGTAAGAAACCCCTTAAGACAGGTGCTCTGTGTATGACGCTAAACTGCATCTAATGGTGAGGTCAGAGTTCTTGATATCTGAGTATTGTAGAGTAGCCCTATATAGCCATTACTACGGTTCCATTTTGATTTGGAGAGTTAGTATTTGTTAGGGTCCCATATTTGGCTCAAATAGATCTGTTCATATAATATTCATATTTGATAGAACCTTGAGGAAAAAAAAGAAAACTTCTAAAAATGTAAATATTAATGTACATGCCATGAAAAATGTGGAATGCATTTTAAGGGAAACACTATTTTACACCCGACCGCAGGTTAGTCTTCGCCTATTTCTTCCTTTTTTAAAGGCCTAAGCATAAAAGTTATATCTTGGTTATATCACGTTGTGTAATGGTTAAGAAGCTAGGGCAGCAGGCCATACTTCTGTGAGGTGTCTTCATGGTGTAATGGTTAAAACGCTAGACTGTGGAATCAAAGTAAAACTAGTTCAAACTCCAGTCACGCTATTACGTTCACTTTCGGACGAATACCCTTGGTAAAGGTATGAACTTTCTTATCCTTCCAGTTATGGGTTAAATAGTACCACTACTGTTCGTCTAGAAGGATGGCATTGACATTAAATAACATACATAGGTTGATATGCCATTAAACAAAGAAATCAAACCGAAACTACATATTTCTGGTCAAGTGCTCCAACTACGGTAAGCTGAATATTTATCAAAAGACCAATTCCTATTCGAGTAAGAGTTACAATAAAGCGTTTATAATATAAAACAGATTTCGATATATTTATCTGTTTTAGGGATAAAGTTTTTATTAGAAAGACAAGAAGGAAACGAAGGGGATTATTTACCCTGAAAAAAAATGTTTTATGTTTAACTTTATAATTTGTCTTTTTAAAATAAATACTTTCTTTCACAAGAAACAAGCAAATAATACATACATCATTTTTTAAATAGAGAAATTACGTGGTGTCTATATAGTTTAATCCTTCATGAAACTTAAGTAATTTTTTAACTTTTACAAGACATTTTAATGGATTGCACATATTTTTATGATTTAGATTAATAAATTCAATTTAATAAATTGATTAAGCCCAAACAGGATTTTTTCCTTTAGTTAAAGAATTAAAAGTTTGCCATAATCATTCTTTTTTTATTTCGTTATGTACGTTCATTTCAAATATTTACACAGAATATTCTGTTTAGTTGTTCTTATGAATTAATTGTAAATAAAAATGATTTAAATTGATATACCATGAATAACGTCGTAATAATCAAAGTTTCAGCATCAAAATTCTTATCTTTTTTTCATGAATAATGATGACCATATATTGATATCCCTAAATTCATTTGATGTTTTACAATGATAAAATTATAAATAAAAATATTTGATATTATTTTCAATTATTTTTTCTATATCAGAAAATCTGTAAAGACCGATCCACTTGCTAATTTAATATTTTAACTAAACGAATATCACGCTTTTTGTGAGATATTGATTTTTTTTAATACTTAAATTCAATATTTATAGCAAAGAATGTTTTTGTAAGTAACGAAAATTAATTTTCATGTGATCCATGCTGGCATCAAATCATCCCACCTGTGGTAATATGTTTAAACATTGACTCTTTCTAGAAAGATGGAATCCATGCTTCCTTGAGACCTACGATCATACTATTCTGTCAAAAAGTCTTTTAACATTTTGTGAATGTTATGTAACACTTGATATCAATGGTATATTAAATTCAGTTCAAAAAACACTTTGGTTACATCAGCTGAAGTTTTCGAATCATCAGTATTTCCTAATTTTCTGTATCATTATAAGAATCAAACCAGCTTACGTGAAATAGTTTGACTGACATCCAAACATTACTGTGTTAATGTAGTGAATTGCTATCGTCTGTCAGTTATTTCTACAAATTATTATATTTAAAATTTATTAAGATTGTTGTAGATAAAGATGAGATAATTAACAATTCTGCTGAATTCCTAAATCCACTGTAAGCACCAGGACTATCTCCACAAAGACTCGAGCTGAAAGTTCGAACTTTAATAATGTTGCTACGAAATTTGTATTTACCACGACATTGCGATTAAGAGAGTGATGCCATTTATTATTGAAGCCTAGATTTTTACGTTATTGAAAACTGATGCCCCTCGTCTTATGGGTTAGTAAGACTGGTGCCACTTGTAACTGAAACCGATATTTTTACCAAGATGTTTCCTATTCCAAGAATTACCTTGACACCATCAGAAATAACATTTCAGTTTAACAGACTACATTTCCCCATTTGCTATGTCTATTAATAAGTCATAAGGTCAAACACTAGTTCATTTAGAAAACTGTTTTTACTTATCGAAAAACATATGTAAATTACTACATTGTTGGAAGTTTCAAAAATCTTTTATTTATGCACCTTCAGGAAAAACAAACACAGTCCGATGCACTAATCAACTGTTTTATAAGTAAGAAAAATACACCAATTATACAGACTTTTCTGTTTTATATTTACCATTCACTTTTCTTATACTGAGAACAATTTCAAAATTTTAACATTTAAAAGAGTAATGTTTCTGTGGTCGTTTCTTGATCAATACATTTAGAGATTCTTGGTTAATACATTTAAAATTTCTTGGTCTATACATTTAAAGATTCAAGGTCAATGCATTTAAAGCTTCTTGGTCTGTACATTTAAAGACTCTTGGTCTGTACATCTAAAGATTCTTGGTCTATGCATTTATAGTTTCTTGGCCCGTACATTTAAAGAATCTTGGTCTATACATTTAAAATTTTGGGTGGATACAATTAAAGATGACAATAAATGAATTATATTTATTTGAAATACCCTGATTTGTTTTTATTCAATTTAAATACCAAGATATTGATATTTCAATATTTTGATGAAACTGATGATGATATAAGGTGCTTTTGAGACAGTTCCCCATTCACTAAGATATTATTTACAATACATGCTGAAATATGAAAATTCTATAATGCATATTTCTCTAAATTTCTCTTAGACTCAGGTCTGAAATGTAGATCGAATTTTAAACATAAAAAATGGGTTAGAATGTTACAAGTTTACGTTTCCCGAAACTCCACGTCTCGGGCAGCACGTGACAGAGGGTCTGTTATTTACTAAACCTAGCTTAGACTCAACCCTTGCTCTATAGAACACTCAGTAAGACCCGTGCTCAGAGATAAATGAACCGCCAGTCTAACTTGCTAACCTCGACACTACGCGCCTATGATATTACCATTTAATCTATTTTTAGTCCTTTGTCCAATGAATATATAGATAAATAAATAAATAAATATATATATATATATATATATATATATATATATATACATACCAACCCCTCCGCACGACAGGATGTGACAGAATGTCATAACTTGATACACACACACACACACACACACACACAGCTATATATATATATATATATATATATGTGTGTGTGTGTGTGTGTGTGTGTGTGTGTGTGTGTGTGTGTGTGTCATTTCCTTATCCGCATATGAAAATTATATACAACCACTGTTCAAAATATCTACACGATGTAAATTCCCCAAGCTTTTCGTGTAATTAACATAGATTACCGATAAAAAAAATTCTCCATTTAGTCAATTGGCGTTAGACACAGTTCTTATTCTCATCCTTTCCATCAAACACACCTTGTTATTGTCAACAAGAAGTTAATCTGGTAGATCATTAGCAATGATAGTGAGTTAAATTCGTCCGGGCACCTAAAATCTGAAACTGATTTTCATTACAATTTCACGTTAACTTATGTTTAAGATATTGAACACCAGGAGTCGCCGAATGCGGTTCTCACCTTATCACAAACAAAAGTATGGTTTTTTTAATTTATTAATCAATCTCTCTCTCTCTCACACACACACACACACACACACACACACACACACACACACGCACACACACATACATACATACATAAAGCACTACGTATTAGAAACATACAACCCAAACTTAATAGAATTAATTTTCAAACCAGTGCTAATGTACTTAATTGTCTTTAACTACTGACACTATTCATAGAACAATTTTAAAAGTAAACGCTACACACTGCAACGGCCCAGATGCTCTTCTTCTTACAAAGTACTAATGTACATACATAAGTTACATTACTTTTGTTATACATCCTCCCCCGATGATAGCCTAAAGTCGGGCAGAAACTACTTGGGAAATGAAAAATTATGGAAAATATATCAATCAATTCCCGTCGAATACTATAAAATCAATACGGCAATATGAAAGGATCAACAAGAAAATATGTAGACAGAAAATGTCTATTACATTCAACGAAATTTGTATTAATAAAGAAATGCTGCCAAAATATATAGTCATCCACCGACAGATTTGTTTCTTTTTATCAGAACTCATTAGGATTTGTTTCTTTTTATCAGAACTCATTAGTGTGGCTAGACATACTAGTTTCCCGTAGCTGGGGTCGAAACCCGGTTGACTCAAACGCCAATCCAAGACTCTACCCCTCAGCCACGAGGAAACAGCAGCAGCGAGGTAAATTTTATACTGTTATGAATCACAATTACTATTGTTTACATACACCCGCTTGAGTAAAATAATTTCTATTTCTCCAAAGCAAGTTGTAACTTCGCATTTCAAACTTCTAAAGTTTTACATACAACCGGAAATTACTTGATTAAAGAGCGCCCCCATCGATCATTTTGATTTCAGTACTAAAAAACTGACCATCATAATTTAATTAATGAACTTATTCTTTTGAATAGGAAAAAGTAAAAGAGTATATTTCACATGTAATGGTGTGAATGTTTAAGAATAAGTAACACGTTTGAGAAACAAGAAAATACGTAGGTAGCATTACTGAGCTACAAATCTAAAACTAATTTTCAACGTCTCGTTCTGGTGATACATCATTGAGAGATGAACCCAGACCAGGACACTCATCAGACCTCGATCAAGATAATGAAAGAGAATAGGTGGAATACCATCAGTGCAAAAGCACTTGCAAATAAGCACTTTCCAATCCACAATCTACTATGACTGCAAAAAGATAGGAAAAGTGAGCAAGCTAGGCGTTTGGGTACCTCATACTTTTAGTGAAAAGAATAAGGAACATCGCTTACCCATAGCAAAAAGTCTTCTTTCAAGGCAGAGAAATGACCCATTTTCTCCAGAATACCATTACAGGTAACGAAAAACAAAGTATTTTATGACAATTTTCGATGCAAAAGACAGAGGAATATCAAGCAAGAATCTCGGAAGTTTACCCCAAAGGTAGAGCTTTATGGAAGAAATGTTATGCTGTCTATGGTGGGATCTGTGCGGTATTATTTATTCTCAGTTTTTAAACGGCAGTCAAACATTGAATGCAGACTTATACTCCTACAACTGCAATCTGGACATGAAAATATTTGAAGAAAAAACCCCGCACTCGTCAGAAGGAGAAGCATTGCGCTTTTCCATGATAACAAATATGGGGAAAACGTTTATGAAGAACTTCTTGAGTTCAAAACCAGCTACATTTTATTGGGTGTCTCAATATGTATGAGACTCGTGTGACTGCTAATAAATCTACTAATAATAATGTTGTATTTTTTGTTTCAGATTGGAAAATAGTAAACTATAACAGTTATTAATCCTCGAATACATTGCCTTGGACAAGAGAGGAAGAATATTTTGCGTCATTACTTATTTGGAGACAAAAATCATTTAAAACTGTCTAAAAAAATATGTAACCCATTAATATGATAATGAATTTTTTACTGTGACAAGAAACTCAAAAAAAAGATCGCATGTCCAGAAAGCTGACATAATAACATTAATTTCATGTCTCTAACTTAAGGAATGCATTTTTTTACAGGACGTGTTCCAAATGAGCGCCATGGAACTGGTTTCAGTAATAAATCATTATCATATAAATGGGATTCATTTGAGACTAATAAACAAATTACTTGATGAATGAGAAGAGGTGATTCAAAATAATGGAAAATATACAATGGATTGGTATATATATATATATATATATATATATATATATATATAAAGAGAGAAATTGAAAGAAAAATGATGACAGCGTAGTCCATCTTTTATCGGCCCGATTAGCACGTATGATTTGATTTTGACGAGCAAAATTTCGTAGGTCGGTAGATTTGTTAAACATGACCTGTCAAGCACATCACCGTTTGTTTCTGTTTGTGTTTTTTGTTTTGTTTTTGTTTTTTTGTTTTTTTTGTTTAGTTTTTGTTTTTTTTTTTAAACATATTTCCTACCGGCTAAGTATCCTCATTTCTACTATTTGGTTTCATAAATCATCAACAAACGTCGATTTATATCAATTTATATCAATGATACACTTCTTTTTTCATATCAAATATAATTTGTCAAATATCTTTTTGCCCAAATATTGCTCTTTGGCTATTTTTAATATCCAACAATAACTGCACAAGATGGTAAATGAGTAGTGCCTCCAATGACCAAATCTTGTTACGTGGCCAGTAAAAAAAAGAGACAAAATTCTTATGAGACAGAGAGGTCAGCCTCTACTGCGTTATTACCAACAACCACCTCTGACAAAGTGGAACAAAGTAATATAATAGACGGCTTTACTTTCTAAGCGAACCTTTGTTCATCATTGAAAAAAATGGATAGCCAATAGTGGTGACGATGAAAAAGAGAATATTTTGTAGCTGAAAACTTGCTCTATCCAAACTTTATAAGATTTTGAGTTCCCTGTGTCTGTTGTATTTCCTGTTTAAATTAATTAATAGCGATACTTTTGGAGCATGCAGCGTCTGTTAGAATTTACAAAGTAAATTTAAGTCTAGATTTGCTTTTATCCGAACAACACCGGTTAAGCCAGCTAGAATTAAACATTTAGTCGATTTTGTAAGATCAACAAAAAAAAAATGAAAATCCAAAAATAAAGCAGGAACTGTCTGGCAGAAAATGAATCTAAAATCAGATGCTACTGCTGGCTAATTACCGGATAATTACGAAACAGTTGGAGTTTTATGCAGTCATAACAAACGGACGGAAGGTTTTCAAACAAATATTGTTTGTTTGTAGAATGCCAACCAAGAATCGTGGGATTCTCTACCTGTTGATTGTTTTGCAGAAACAGAGTTATTCACTCATTCCCAAGATTACCAGCAATTGAAGTAGCTGCATGTGGTTATATTACATTACATTATATGAATCTAATGGAGTTTTCTTTTATGAATTGTTTTTGGAGTACATTTGTAACATTCTGGTGGGTGAATTAATTTTCACGTTATAAATAAAAACTTAATGAAAAGTTTCTGCTCCGATTATGAGGTGGCAGCACTGTCATTTCATTTACTTCCTGATTGACAGTAGGAAATAGCAAATGAAAATACGGTTTAGATGAAGAAAGGAAGATCATTTTATATATATATATATATATATATATATATATATATATATATATAGGTGTGTGTCTGTGTACTTGGTTGCCTTGGAATCGTCCCCGAGACCTGGAAAATTAACAGGAGAAACTGTAAATCAGTCGAAGAATCAAGACCATTCAGACTATAACTATTAAAATTTTCTAGAATATTTTGAAGAGTCCTGGAGTTATATGATGACTTAGTCTCTCAGACGTTAATTAAAAAAACAAGTTAAACCCGTTGTGAATGAGGGGCGTAGAGTCAAAGCCATAAAAGATTAAATGAAAGTTAACAAATTGTATAATAAATGTTCGATTCTACTCTAGCAGTGTTGGTTTTAAACCGAAAACATTCAAATTTTATATACTTAAAGTCTATGACTTAAAGTTTCATGTGGATCATATAATCTTCAAACGGAAATTTCATTGGTTTGGTTTGGTTTTATGGTATATCAACCATTGTAGGTTATTCAATGCCAAACCCAGTTTATTCCCATATAATTGTTAGGAATAGAACTGTTTGCCATTTAACTGTTAGACTTAGTTGACTTATGTTTTAATTCATATGATTTTAAAACATAAGTCAACTAAGTCTAACAGTTAAATGACAAACAGTTCTATTCCTAACAATTCAATATAGCATGAGTCAACAAAGTTAAATGGTTCCAAGTATTGTTATGTATCACTAACAATTCAATAAACCATCAGTCCTTTGTTTATTCACTGTTAAATGATCAAACAATTCTATTTCTAACCATTCAATTTAGTATAAGTCAACATAGTTAAATGTTTCCAAGTATTGTTATGTATCACTAACAATTCAATTAAACATCAGTCATTTGTTTACACACAGTTAAATGATCAAACAGTTCTATTTAAAATAAGTCATTTGTTTGCAGTTTAAATGTCAAACAGTTCTAGCTGACCGATAGATGAGACCATTTCAGGTGCTACTATTCCGGGTCAGGGTGGACTTTCGAGCGATGGCATTGAAGGCGTACTCTGCACCCTCAAGGTTCCAGATTTCCTGGAGCCGCACCATCAGACCGTTTAATATCATATCAGGGGGGATTTCATACTTTTTTGCAGAAATGCAGTCAGCTTTTAAACAACCCCAGTCGATTGGGCCACTCGCTGGTGGACAGGAGGTCCTACCTCTCTGCAAAGATACTGTCAGTGTATTTTACAGCCTCAGCCGACTGGGCTTGAAAATTTGAGTAAAAAAGAAGCGAGGAATTAGTCAGGTAGCATGTTTATTCTCATTAAACGCGAAAAAAAAATTATAAATTATTGATTTTAAAAACCTGGACAATACTATATGTAAGAAATTAGGACAGAATAGAAACAGAATCAAAATCAGTTTCTCGTCATCAGAAAAAATAAACAGTCACCAAGAACCGTCGATTTATACTCAGCTCTGTTTGATAGAGCTATAGAATTCACTGACTGCACCTCTTCGGAGAGGTGGAAAAACCACGAGTGTCCTGTATATGACACTAAGATATCTGATGGTGAGGCTCCAGTCCTGTGCAGAATACACCATTTTCACCTCTTCGGAGTGATAGGAAAAACAACGAGTGTCCTGTATATGACACTAAGATATCTGATGGTGAGGCTCCAGTCCTGTGCAGAATACACCATTTTCACATCTTCGGAGAGATAGGAAAAACAACGAATGTCCTGTATCTGATGGTGAGACTCCAGTCCTGTGCATTACCTTTTCATTGTCATTACTTCGAATTCCATTCTGATCTGCAGTGGAAGTGCTTGTTAGGGGCCCATCAGTGGGTCAAATATAATTATCTAATCATTTATTATATTTGAAACTATTTAACTATGAACCAACAAATGATTAATGTTAAATTGTATTATTTCAATTTGATAGCATTACTATAATCCATTTGTCTTGGCATCAAATGACCTACCGACTTTGATTTACCATAGAACTGAACCGAACCATTTAACTGTGTGAAAAGGAATGAATGATGTTCAATAAAATTATTTGTATTAGGCAACAATGCTTGAAACGATTTTGTAATCTTTTTATGGCATTAAACTACATCTAATAGAGAGGCTCCAGTCTTAGAATTCGGGGAATGTGAAATACTCCTTCATTACCCTTACTCTCAGGTCCACTCTGACCCGGAGTTGTATACTAGTTAGTATCCCATCAATGGGTCAAATAGAAATATTCAATCTTTTACTATGGATTATTATCAATATTTAATAGAATTATTTGTGTTAAATAGTAATACTTAAAATCATTTAACTATATGCAAATAATTTTATCAAATTAGATAGGAATACGTGATAAATCGAATCAATAATGTTTGAAAGCAATACTTGAAACCATTAAACCACGTACAAATCAAAACTATTTGTGTTTGATAGCAATAGTTGAAACCTTGTAACTGCATGTAAAGAATAAATAGCAATACTTGAAACTGTTTTAACTGTGTGCAAACAAATGAACTATAACTGGTTTAAGAATAAAGTTACCAACACAAACTATTTACAAAGGAATCATACATACATACATACATATATGTATATATATGTATGTGTGCATATATATATATATATATATATATATATATAAACTGTTGTTGGTTCCACGAGAGACTAGTAAATTCTCTTTCTCTCTATCTCTCTCTCTCTCTCTCTCTCTCTATATATATATATATATATAAAGTTAATTATATATATATATATATATATATATATATATATATATATATATATATATATAAAGACTGCTGTTAGTTCAACGAGAGAAAAGTATATTTTCTAAAATTGATAGGTCCTCTAATGATTTTGAATTTGGTATTTAGGTTTTATTATTTCATACACTTATGTTTTACTTGTGTTTCAGAATTTACGTCTTCTTATGGAGATTTATAATGATTAAGATCCTTTTCGGTAATTTTTTTAATAGTGAAGATTGTTATGATAGGATGTAATGCTTTTCAATTCCAGGATTTGTGTCTGTGAATGTCTTATCGGAATTTATTATCCCTGAAGACGTCTGGTCTCTGCAGATATTTTTTTAAATATAAAAAGTATGCATTTATTAAATAAGTATATATTTTCTGTGTGTGTGTGTGTGTGTGTGTGTGTGTATGTGTGTGTGTGTGTGTGTGTGTGTTCACTCGCATACATGTACGAACATCTATGTATACACACACCCGTACACACATATTTTCAAAGGATTTTTCTGCTCTGTGTGTGTGTACGTGTGTGTGTGTACGTGTGTGTGTGTACGTGTGTGTGTGTGAGTGTGTGTGTGTACGTGTGTGTGTGTGTGTGTGTGTGTGTGTGTGTGTGTGTGTGTACACATCTTCACACGAATGGATAATTATATATACATTTATTTTTTCAATGAAATGTGTGAAAGGATGCATTTGATTCCACAAATTGATATATTTTAAGATAGTCTATGTATGTATGTATGTATTAGCGTGTGTGTACGTATATGTGTGTGTGTGTGTTTGTATAAGGGGAGGCTGAGTAGTTAGGTTCTATTCAATGTTGGTTTGAAATTATCTATGATTTCTTTTTGGAGTACCGAGTAGTCATCAGTCTAGTATAGTGGCATTATTTTAGAGTCTTCTTTGTTGCATTCATAAAGGTACTTTTGATACATAAGTCTTCAATCTTCCGTTAATTTAATCTTGATTTCATGTAAAGAGACACTTCTGTTCAGCGATTAAGTGCAGCAAATGTACATCTCGTTGCAGTTTTTACATTTGATTTAGGAGACAACATTTTTTGAATTGCAAGTAATATTTCTATTTATCAATATTGTTTTCGGGCTTACGAAGTAAATAGGATTTTCCTTCAACAAGTACATACTCCACATCTTTTTCTTTTGTATTTTGAGACAGTGCGAGTTGTCTTTCCCTAAATTAGGTGAGGTTAATGTGTATTTTAAGTTATTTGGTTGTCGTTTACTTTTCATTTTTCTTGGGTCTAATATGTACGAGGATCATTAAATAAGTTTCCAAACTTTTTTCGTATGAGCACTTTTATTGATAGTACACACATGAAACTCTAGTCCCCTTCGAACTAATCTCCTCTAGCTGTAATGCTCTTGTTGTACCGTTCCAATAACTTCTGGAAGGCCCCATGGAAGACCTCTTGTGCGAACGTGTCAATGACCTTCGTCATAACCTCTTTCATCACCTCAATTGTCTCATAACGACAGACCCTGAGCTTAAGGAATAACCAAAAGTCACTGGGAGTAAGGTCTGGACCATAGGGAGGGTGAGGAACTGTCTTGATGACTATCTTGGTCAAATAGTCTGTGACTAGGGTGGAGTTGTGGACTGGTGCATTGTCCTGGTGGAAATACCACTGACCCGATTTGAAGAGTGCTGGCCTCTTCCGACGGAATCCCTTCCTGAACTCCCTTAAAACCTCAACATAGTAACATAACCCTAACCCTAACCCTTTGGCTAATCAACTCTGGTGTTCTGACTTCCTTACTGCTCCCACACCTCTCCTCATCCTTACAGACTCCCAGCCTTCCTTAAATCTCTTATGCCAATCAAAAACTGATGCTCGATTCATGCAAGATGGTCGAAAAGCAGTCTAAAGCATTCCATACGTTTCTGTGGCCTTTTTTCTAAGTTTAAAACAGAATTTTATTGCATATTCTTCTTCTAAAGTGTCCTCACGTCCAGATTGCATTTTTGAAATTCATCATCTGTGACAATCAAGCTTTAGTAGGGTGTATTCCAATTGCTGCTGTTGCTGTTCATTTGAACCTGAAATCATAGGAATTGGTCAGTCATTTCATTAGATGTATAGCAATAATATACTAAATTTTCAAGAGTCTACAACAATTTTAAATGCCTGTACAAAAAAAATATCGAAACTTATTGAAGGCACCACATATATAATTCTATCATTGTTTTAAGTTGATCTAAATCCTTTGATTTTTCTGTGAATAGCTTTGCTGTTTTTGTTGTATTTTGAGACATATGCTAAGACATATGTTAGGTTCATAGTTGTTTTAATAGTAATTTTGTAATAATTCGAATCCCTTATTTATGAGTTTTGCTGGACATCCCCTCTGGTAGAGAATCACCTGTAATTCTCCTTGGCGAATTTGTCGGAGGTTTTTGTTTGTTACTATATGTGCAGATGCGACGTGCTTGATAAAAATACAATTATCATGCTGTCGCCAAGGAATCGAAAAATAATAGAAAACAGGTAGGAAAGCTTTATCAAAGTTGTGAAAGAAATATGTTGCCTTATTTTTCTAACTTCATTCCACACGGACGATCACACCATTATGGACGACACAAATCGAAATCTTCAAATGTCTGACTCATTCATTGATTCATTCATTGATCTCGAGTACGAAAATCATTTGCATCCGATGGTGAGGCTCCAGTTCTGGTGATCTGAGGAGTGTTGACTAGCCTTTGATGAGCATTACAAACTGTTCTTCTCGGACTGGGAGTGGTAGCAACAGTTTGGATGCCATCAAATGGTTAAAAAAATGTTTTAAAGTTATTCGTACATTATAGTACCGTGTGCAAAAATAGATCTCTTTGAAAATTATTCGTATTCAAAAGGACCGTGTGCAAAAACAAAACTTTTAAGAAACAGCTACAAAAAAGTATGAAATAATCATAGACGGGTTGACATGCCATTAAATTCAATCAGCACGCACGCACACAAGCATATATCGCTGAAACAAGTAAATAAACAGTAAATAAAAATCACAGTCAAAATAAATAAACTGTAAATAAAAGTCATAGTCATTAGTAAATAAAAGTCACAGTAACAGTAAATAAAAATCACAGTTACAGTAAATAAACTGTAAATAAAAGTCATAGTCAAAGTAAATAAAAATCACAGTTACAGTAAATAAACTGTAAATAAAAGTCATAGTAACAGTAAATAAAAATCACAGTTAAAGTAAATAAACAGTAAATAAAAGAAGTCACAGTAAATCAACAGTAATAAAAAATACAGTCACAGTAAATATTTTATTTTCCTGCTCATACGTCAGGAAAGGATTTGTGCAGGATTTCCTAAAAAAATGTTGGTACCTTGGGGAAATCTCATTCTATATTGTCGTCTCTTTTTAACTGTTATTTTGTGCAGATAGAGAGGTACATTTTTGATACAATATTCGCCCTTCCTTATATCAGCTTCTGCCATCCACTGGGGTCTCTTGATTTTGCAATAGATATTGAATAGTCAGTGTATCTTTTCTGGGGCATCTCATCGATCCAGTTTGTCAAACAAGACTATCTTTGTACGGCAATAATTTTCATTCATGTTCATTCGCCTGTCTCTCACAACGGAAAAAGTTCAAGAATATTTTTGAGAGCCCGCTGATAAATGACACAAGCTTCGACTTTTTGTATAATAAATAGAAGACACAATATAATGGATTTGTATTCTCTTGCTTTTGTGGATTTTCCAATGTTCTTGTTTGTCCAGACATTTTTATACAAAAGGGGATAAAAGCAGATATGACGCATACTTTTGAATATGTTCAGGTCGGTCGGTCGGTCGGTTGGTTGGTTGATGGTTGATCGATTGGTTGGTTGGTTAGTTGGTTGTTTGGTCGTTCGGTCGGTCGGTTGGTTGGTTGGTTGGTTGGTTGGTTAGTCGGTCGGTTGGTCGGTTGGTTGTTTGGTCGTTTGGTTGGTTGGTTGGTTGGTTGGTCGGTTGATTGGGTGGTTGTTTGGTTTGCGGAGTATCAACCCTTTTCTAGTCATTTAACGCCGAATTAATTTCAAACAATTCAGTTTAGTATACGTATAGTTTTTTGTTTACACTCAGTTGAATGGCAAAACAGTTCAGTTAAATGTCAAAGAAGTTCTATTTCAAACAATTTCATCATCATCATCATCATCATCATCATCATGTCGTGCCGCTAGCACGAATATCCATGACCCCCTCTCGCCACTTCTCCCTATGGTTTATCGCCTCTGGCAGATCTTCAGGGCTACATCCCGAATCCTCACAGAGCTGCTGTATGTATGTTCGAGCTGGCCGTCCTGCTTTTGCTCGGCCATATGTGGGGGTCCATAGGAGTACATCACTTATGAGCTCGTCTCTGCTTCTCCAGCAGTGTCCTGCATGTCTGATTCGTCTTTAGTTAAGTATAGATACACAGTTTAATCATATCTAACATGTAGATAGGACCCTGTCATGTGCTACCAATCCAGGCCAGAGTGGACTTGGGAGCGGTGGCGATGAAGAAGTACCCCACATTTCCAAAAGCTCCAGTATTACAGGAACCTTACCATCTGATTGTTTAATGTTATATCCAGGACACGCGTTAGTGGGGTGTTACTCTTCTTCAGAGAAGCAGTCGGTGTATTCTATCGCCCCAGCCGACTGGGCAAATATATTTTGGACATACTTGTATATATCAAATAAAATACATCTATTGAGTCTACATACTCTTTTTTGGAATACTGTAAATGATTTTTTTGGCGTGAATTATTAAAACATTTTCGAAAGGAACTTGTACGAAAATTTTATGTATTTTATGATGAGAAGAATAGGATGTTGTCACTAATAAGCAAAACTAGAGTCAATAACTGAATTATGTTGAAAAAATCACCTGTTCAGAGAAGAGCTTCAGCTATTTGTTTGTGTTTTATCGCCTCACATAGTCAGAGGAATAAAATGTCCTTGATGTATGTTATTTTCATTGCTTTTTAACGTGAACATTGCCTCCAGAAGCATTTCCCATTTTTTTCCTTTTTTAGAAGTAAATACAAGTTTAAGGCATAGAAAATAGATTTATGGATGTAAAAAAAATAAATATCTCTAACTCAGAGCTTTCATCCCTGCATCGGATATCCTGAGGGGAGTTTGAAATTTGGCTGAGGATAAAATGGAAGAAAACATTACGAAAACTTAATCTTCTCTCAATTCTCAGTTAAACAATTTTCTGGGTTTTTACTTTTTGCTTTTTTGGTGGGTGGGTAAGGGAGTTAAGAAAAAAAGCTTTTCTTTTGAACATAACCACATCGAACCACAATCATTTGATAAATATAAGATACAAAAATTATCAGGATTGTCATCCAGTAAAATTCAATAGGAGAAAAAAACTTTGCACAAAGGCTTAATAATATATATATATATATATATATATATATATATATATATATATATATCTTCCGGTATCTTTCTCTATCTCTATCTCTGTCTGTCTTTTTGTCTCATTCTTTCTCTATCTCTATCTCTGTCTGTCTGTTTGTCTCATTCTTTCTCTCTCTGTCTATATATATATATATGTATATATATATAGTGAATTAAAAGATCTTTAGAAAAACCCTTATTTTAAATCAAGATATCATTTAAGTATTGACTAGTAAAACAGGATAAAACCAAGAATAAATCATTTTCTCGACTTTTCTTATTAGATTCATTACTAAAAGTTTCATATATTTGGAAAAATACATGAAACTAATAGGGATGAAGTTGAGATGAGAATGTGAGATGATTTTATCATATATATATATATATATATATATATATATATATATATATATATGTGTCAGTTTCTCCCCGGTGCAATCTTTGGACCAATTGGCCTGAAAAGTGAGTTGCACAGTTCTGTTGATTATGTCTACGATTTTCTTATATATATATATGTACATATGATCAATCATTTATATTGAGCACTCTTTATTCGTAAATATGGCAAACTATATTTTCAATATATATATATATATATATATATATATATATATATATATCATGTCGTGCTGTAAGCACGGATTTCCCTGACCCTCTCTTGTCACTCGTTTCTATCGTCCATCGCTTTCAGCAGGTCTTCCAGGCTACATCCTGTACCAGTATAGAGCTGTTGTAAATAGGTTCTAGCTCGTCGTCAAATATTTGCCCGTCCGTGTGAACGGGTCCATTGGAGTACATCATTTATTAATTCGTCTTTAATTTTCCAGCAGCGCCCCGCATGTCTAGTTCGTTTAATTTGGATGGTTTTCGAGATTGTTGGTAGGTGGCCTTACAGCTTCTGTTTTGTGGGATGTTGCCTCCAGCATTTGTTCAATACAGCTTGTAGCATTCTTGTGTAATTGCCATCAAGCTTTTTCTCCATAAGCTTCGTCAACATCTACACCATCTACACTGTGCATCCATAAAGCAGTATTGAGAGAGAGAGAGGATAGGGAGGGATAGATATAATGAAATTACTGACTCTACTTGATTTTATTTATATATATATATATATATATGTATGTATATATATATATACTTATATATATATATATATATATATCATCATCATCATGTCGTGCCGCCAGCACAGATATCCCTGACCCTCTCTCGCCACTTCTCCCTATCATTCATTGCCTCCGGCAGGTCTTCTGGATTACGTCCCGTGTCCTCACATAGCTGCTGTATGTAAGTTCGGGCTGGTCGTCCTGCTTTTGCTTGGCCATATGTGGGGGTCCATAGGAGTACGTCACTTACGAGCTCGTCCTTGCTTCTCCAGCAGTGTCCGGCGTGTCTGGCTCGTCTAACCTGTATAGTTTTCGTGATGGGAGGCAGGTGGCCGTACATTTGGCGTCTCGTGGAGTGTTGTCGCCTGGACTTGTTCAATATTGCTCTCAACATTCTTGTGTAGTTGCCGTCAAGTTTCTTCTCCAGCCGTTTAGTTAGCGTCCATGTAGTGCATCCATATAGCAGTATCGATACAACCGCTGCCTGGAAGAAACTGCACTTCATTTCATCGGTCAGGTCTGATTTCCATATGATTGAAAGTCTATCTATAGCCGTCCATGCTTTCGTCAGTCGTGTGTCGATGTCGTTTTCGGTTGATGAGACGCTACTTCCTAGGTAGGTGAATTTGTCCACTAGCCTCAGAGAGGCTCCGTCTGGTGTGGTAATGTTGCCCGTTTGGTTGTAACACATATATTCAGTTTTGTGCGCATTGATATGGAGGCCAATGCCTGCTGCAGCTTGTTCCAAACTATGCAGTAGTGTCTCTGCTTGGTTAGGCGTATTCGCCAGTAACGCCAAGTCATCAGCGTAGTCGGCGTCTGTGATTGTTTTTGCGGGATACCTTTTGCTTCTTTTCTTAGTCAGCTCGAAACCATTTTCTCTGATTTTGTCGATAGAAGTTCTAAGCACGTAGTCTAGGCAGATGATAGAGAGGTATGGGGCTAGCGTGTCTCCTTGTAGTACTCCTGCAACAATGTCGAAGTATTCCGTGTCTCCATCTGGTGAACGTACTTTCACTTTTGTGTTTCTGTAGAGGATCATTATTGCTGCTACGGTTTCTTTTGGTAGGCCGTATGCTAGTAGGATTAGTTCCATTTTCCCTCTGTGGGTGGAATCGAAGGCCTTGGTAAAGTCGACAAATAGTAATGTCGCCTGAAGTTTTTTTGCCCGAACGCCTTCAAGGATTCTACGGATGGTCAATATTTGTGAGGTTGTGGATCTATTTCTCCGGAAGCCATTTTGGTTTTTCCTAAGGTTGTTGTCTAGTTTGGGTTCTATGCGGTTTCGTAGTGAGGCATTGTAGATTTTGGCTGCTATGGATGTAAGTGTTATCCCTCGGTAGTTCTTGGCTAATCCGAGGTCGCCTTTTTTAGGGAAAGGAAGGATGCATCCCTTCATCCATCTTTCTATCCTATTTTGACTATAGACTGCATTGCATTGCCGGAGCAGTATATCGTCAAATTGTCTAGTCTTACACACTTCTGGGGGGATTTCGTCCAGCCCTGCAGCTTTCCTATTTTTAATTTTTTTAATTTTTTTTTCTAATTTTTTAATTTTTTTCTAATTTTTTTAAAAATCTTTTTAAGAACCGAGTCGAGTTCTTCTTTGGTGAATGGACCTAGTTTAATGTCTAATTGCTTACTGATAATTCTGGTGATCGGTTCATCCGTTATTTTCGGCGGGCTTCCTAGTAGATTTTTGAAATGTTGTTCCAACAGTTTTACTCTTTCTTGTTGGCTTGCAGCTTTCAATTTTGCTTTGGCTGTGCTCTTCCTTGTACTTACTGGATTGTCTATCTTCCACCGAGTCTCTAATCTTATCTATCTGATTTTGTATGTATTCTGCCTGTTCTTTTAGATATATTCCTGCTAATTGATATTGTGCCTTTTCTAGTTTTCGGGCATTTGTGCTTGTTGGGTTCTTCCGGTAGCTTTTGGAGGCAGTTTTCACGAGTGCACGTTTTTCTCTAACCGCTGACGTTTTCCAAGGGACTCTATATTTAGTTCTAGGTTTTGTTGGGATACACTTTGATGCCGCCTCAATGTGTGCTTCAACAAAATTTTCATATTCGTCATTTGGGGTAACTTTTTCTGTCTTCTCTTGTAGTGTTTCGAATCTGTTTCTTAATTCTAATGCATACTTATCTCTAATATCTCTGTTGTTGAGTAGGGCCTAGTCATAGTGCTTAGTTGTCGCTGTTCGTGTGGCGTTTTTTCGTAGGCTTAGTCGTATTTTGGCCGTAACTATTCGATGATCGGAGGACACACCCTCGAAAGTGGAGTATGCCTCGCAATTCATCGCCCTATTTTTCCATTTCCTGTTTATAAAGAGGTAGTCTATCTGTGCTTTATTCTTGTTCGCGTATGTGTGGTCCATAATTTTCCCTCCCTTTTTTGAAAGTTTGTAATGAGGCATGTTAATCTATTTTCTATCATGAAATCAATTAGATGTTGTCCATTCCTGTTTGACGTGTTGTGTAGGCTGTATTTGTTGTTTCTGTTTTTCCCGATTTGTGCATTCATATCTCCGCCAATGACTAGCAGGTTGTGTTTCGGAATGCTACGTATTAGGGAGGATAGCTCCTCGTAGAAGGTGACTAGTTCGGTTTCTTCGCTAACATTGGTAGGGCTGTAGCAGGAGATGATTGTTGCTTTGGGGTTGCCATTAAACGTTGCGGCCATCATCCTAGGTTGTATTCTCTCAATGCTATTAAGTCTTTTTAGCGCTCTTGGTCCTATAAGCATTCCCACCCCTCCTACCGATGCATTGACAGAGTTTTTCCATGCCGATACAGTCACCAGCATCCATCCATTGCTAGTTTCGTGATATTTGATATCTTCGGTGTGAGTGTATCGATGTTCTTGTATACAGATTATGTCTATCTTATGTTCTACGGCTGATGCAGTTAGCTCTGGTAGTTGACCTATTCTATTTAGGGTTCTAAGGTTAAATGTCGCTATCTGTATTGTTTGTTTGCATTTTAGTAGTTTTTGTTTGAGCTCTGTAGCTGATTTTTCGAACACTGAGGCCAGGGTCTAACCTCAGCAGGACGCGCCCCTTTTTTACCCGCGCGAAGAGCGATGCAGTTTATGTATGTGGTTTGAGTATGAGTCATGGTTATCTTTCGATGGCTGTTTTTTATTCTCATCTATAGAAGCCACTCTTATAGATGGGCAGCAGTAGTTCCCCGATCGAACTGACAATCCTGAGCGTTAAGCCGCAAGACTTACACGTTCAGGAAATATTAGGCATTGCGCATTCGAATACCTTCACGTACATGATGCTGCTTCCCATATGTACGTAAAAAATAAAATAAAATAAATAAAAAATTTTAAATAAATAAATAAATAAAAATAAAAAATAAAAATAAAAGTGATATAAAAAGAAAAAAAAACCTTTTTACCTTAAGTTTTAACTTATTTAAAGTCCAGGACTGACGTATATTCAAAGAAATGTTGGGGGTATTTTTTATCCTGTCATCCGATACAGGTCCTACCAGGTTTTAATTTTTATTTTTTATTTTTAGTGTAGGTGGAATGCTAAATTTCTAAGTTTGGCGCGGTAAATTCAAACAATTGTTAAGTTGACTCGTGATAGTTACACCTGGTAAAACAATTTAGTCGATTAGAAATAAATCAAGATTCTTAGATTAAAATATAACAAAAATTCACCAGCAGATTTTACAAGTCATAGAAAATCCAGTGTTATTTTTAAAAAAGAAAATTGTACTAACCTCGAGTCTTTCCTCACGATTGTTTAGTTTTTTTATATATCCACATATTTATGAAGCTTTTATGTCTTTCCTTATATTTATAATGCCACCTGATTCTAGAATGTTCCATTTTAAATATTTCTTTAGCGTTTGGTTTGGCCGTTTTCTTTTTTGTTGGGGGGATTAATTGGTGATATATGTATATATATACTTCACATTGGTTCGAATAATAGAAAAAAAACTTAATAGAAAATTTTATTTATATATATATATATATATATATATATATACTTCATATTGGTTTGAATAATAGAAAAAAACTTAATAGAAAAAAATTAAGCATGCACTGA
>OY757917.1:98272520-98332520 GCA_963585895.1 Sepioteuthis lessoniana
GCCCTCACTATGAGAACTTGCTTGAGCGTCAAAGATATAATATAACCAGGAAGATTTGCAACTGAACAGAAGGAATACAAAGAGGTTCACTGAAGATGCTTACCTTGGCTCCTGTGTATGCAGCTCAGCCGTCTCCAACTCTCCCGTACTCTGACCGTCTATACATTTCAGGTAATAAAAGGAAAAGAAAAGAAGCAGTTTTTATTTTTATACATCAGTGACGTCATTTTCTGCTGGAGAACAGTTTTCTAAGGATGTTTCTCAAGTGTTGTTTTTTTTTTCTAAATTTTTTCGGTTTTTTTCTTTACTTATACAGTCCAATCAAATACGATTAATTTTCAAATAGATCTACTGGACCCGTAGATGGTACTCTAACAGGTAATACCACTTGGGATCCAAGTGAAACTCGGTGTAATAGAAATCAAAAGCTTTCCAAACACTCAATAGCCCTAACCATGAGGTACAATTTAATGTTATACACAAGACCCCAACTTTTTCGCGGTCTTACCCCAACTACAGGGGATACAATCAAAGTATCACCGACAGAGCACCGAAGTGGAAATGTAAACTCGAATGAATGAAGGGCTGGAACGAAAATGTTTTCTTTTTTGCTGCGTAACATTACCAGTACTCAAATTGCAAATCTGACTCAGTAAAGAATAGAGGAGCCAAAATTGAGTGTTTGGGGAGAGTTGCTCACGGTCTTATCAAATACGATTAACTTTTAAACAGGTAATACGAGTGAGTTGACCTGGGAGTGATGTCAATGAAGGAGTAATAGAAAAAGAGAATATATTGAGCATAAATCTCCAACATTTCGACTCGGATTACATTATAGTATGTGGTGTGTTCTAATCTTTGAAAAGGACGCATTGCCATCGTTCTGTCTTCGTAAAATATGCAGCAAAAAACACCTCTTATGAATACTTCCCCAGAAAAAAATAGGAGGGCTTTGCTGTTCGGCTGACAGTAGCGTGTCCCTGTGAAGGGCTCCATATGAGAACGTTGCTTATGAGTTCGTTGTTACTTCTCCAAATGTACCCTGCATGTCTTGTTTGTCTTACTTTGATGGTTTGTGGGATGGGAGGTAAGTGGTCGTACAGCTTTGGTTTTGTAGATTGCTACTTCCAGGAACTGTTCGAAACAGAACTCAGTATTTTTGTGCGATACCTATCTAGCTTTTTCTCAATATGTTTCTGTTAAGTGGTTCTACCATACAATAGTACTGAGACAGCTACACATTTGTTGCATATTGACCTCCGACCCGACCAAGCTGTCAAAAGAAAAAATGCACCAGTGTAAATAACAGGTGCATCCAGTCGAAGATATCAGGAGATCAAGGGCGACCTTGACTGTTGAGGGGTTGAATTGAGTGCAAAAATACATAAAGCAGGTGCATGTCAAATTATTATATAACCCTGGCGACAGGAAGTTCAAGTTAGCTGGAGAGAAGATGCTGGAATGGGCCCCCGGTTGAGCAGCCGCAGGAAAACGGGAAAGAAAGGCTGTGATAGCCAGAAGAGTGGGGGTCAACATGCTGCAGTTCTGTTCAGTCTCCAATTCACCTCTCACACAATAATACCCTTTTTGACCCTTTCAAATAAAGTGAGAGGTATATTTTTCTAAAGAACTGTGTCCGCTCATCTTTATTGCGTTATTATGATTCTGCATGCATATGTATATGTATAGTTGATCATGGGCGTGACTATACAACACATGGAAAGCATCCCCGTTTTATTTCATCGGGGGATCCAATTTCCTTATAGACGTTAGCTTGCCAATGCTTTAACAATGTGTTTGTTGACAAAGCTTTATTGGAAGATGTCGAAAATGGATTTAAGGGCTTGAAGAATTCTGAGGTCCGGAAAAAGAAGAAAAATCAATTTAGATATTCATTATCAATAAGAATAAAGCAATCGGTTTCAAAATGTTTTAATGAATAAGCGTATATATTTTACCAAATATACAACACACGTTATCCCGTATTTTTGTCTTTTAAAATTCTGCCTCATAATATGTTTTACCACAAATCTGTTTCTGTACCTATTAACAAAGAAACATACAATATCGAATCGCCTGATATAAGTCATTTATTTACTCCTACACAACAAGTTAAATTCTATAAGCGAAAATCTTGTAACAATCACGTAAAATCCTCAAGAATCCAAAAAGAAACAAAATTTTTTCAAGAATAGGTATCTATCTGGAGCAGCGTATCCATTCATGTAAGAAAACTGTAAAAAGAAAATTCTAAGAAAGAAAGTTATTGTCTATACGTTCGTATATTAAACTGTATGCTGAAAGACTAAGTCTAATAAATAATAATCAAAAATGCCACCGAACTAAAAAAGAAAAAAAATGGGCAAGATTAGTGAAGAGTCCTGGACACCTTAGGAGACTTGCTATCAGTCTGACTCCAGGAAAGAAATCTCCTGCTAATACCGGATTAAAAAACCTGCAAGAACTCCTAAAGAGTGTCCCGGATATGACACTATACAATCTGATAAAGAGGTTCCACTAATGCTGAAGCTTTGAAAAATGCAGAGTACCCCTTCATTGCCATCACTCCCAGGTCCACTCTGACCTGGAGTGGTATTACCTGATAGGGTCCTATCTCGAGTCAAATAGAAGTAAACTGTGTGATTACACTTAACTAAATTGTTTGCAATAGAATTGCTTTTACATTTAACTGTGTGTAAACAAAAAAATCTATACTTATACTAAACTGAATTGTTTTAATTTTTTGTCAAAATGAAGTAGTTCGGCTTTAAATGATCCCAAAAAGGTTGATACGCCGTAAAACAAAACAACCAACAAACAAACCCACCCACAAGGAGTATAATAATAATAATAATAATAATAATAATAATAATAATAATAATAATAATAATAATAATAAGAAGAAGAAGAAGAAGAAGAAGAAGAAGAAGAAAAATAAGAAGTAGTAGTAGGCATCAGCCACTCCCAATGTATTGTAAGCATCACTGAAAAGGCGGGAAAAAGCTCTGACAAAATATGAATATGGTTATACAAAGAGCATCTAAAAAGAGCATGAAATATGTTCTTATCGCAGCAGGTGTGTGTTATCTAAACAAGATTACTCTTACTCTGTTGCCCGAAGAAGACTCATCTTTAGAAAATCATTAAATTGACCATCTAATCAAGTTTCTCTAGTAATTACGTGGAAGATTTTTTTTTTTTAATCTTTTTTGAAAAAAAAAACTTGATTTATATCTGTCTCAAATTGCTTCCTTCCACTTCGAACAAAGTCCACGATTTTCTTGATTTTTTAATCAGCGATGAAATGGTTGGAAGATCGATACCTCATCAACTCGAAACACACAACAGAAATCAATTTAGGAGTTTCTCTGGTGTTTTTGTATTTATTTTCAAACAGGAAAACTTTAAATGAAATAGTGTTTTCCCGCGTTTTTGCTTTTTTTTTATGTGTGTGACACATACATGCATAGATACTTACCAAGCACAAGCAGGATGTGACACAAGGTCAATTTTCAAGCGGAGTTTAATAGATTTGAATTAATTATTTTACTTATCAAAGACCAGTTGCCATACCAATTTTAAAGAGAACAGTCTGCCCGACTAGTAATCCATAGCTTGTAGGAGAATAATTTGATGCATATATTTCCAAAGAGTGTTAGCGCTATGTTAAATGCCAGCAGCCTCGTGCAAGATTTGTTTACTGTGCCAATTGGCTAAGACGACAACCATTATATTACGAGCGCTTCCACGCCTGATATATATATATATAATGGTTAGAGTGTTCACCAATGGCGCGGGAGACTGGAGTTCAATCCCAGGTCAAGTGATACCAAAGACTAAAAAAACGGTACTTGATAACCTCCTTACTTAGCACTCAGCATTATAAGGTATGGATCAAGGGTAAAGTGGGGCCATCCCGGTAAAGGAGTTGCGCCCTCCTCTAGACCTCGGTGTAATACTAATTGAAAAGTGAGAATTCCGATCGCCCTCGACTACGGTCGCCAACTTTATTTATATATATTTTTTTTCATCCACAGACAGAATATTTCGTCGTCTCACGACGCTTCAATGCGGCAAGACACGTGAGATGCTTCAAGCCGGATTTTTATGGTATATATATATATAAACCGGCTCATTGCATCGTGGGTAGAGTGTTCGCCAATGGTCCGTGTTATACCAAATACTTTTAAAATGGTACATTGATACCTCCTTGCTTAACACTCAGCAATATAAGGTACGTATCAAGGGTAAAGTGGAGCAATCTAGGGAAAGAAGTAGCGCCCTCCCCTACACCAGTGATGTAACTATCGAAAAGGCAGCCTTCTGGTCACCCTCGACTAAGGTCGCCAACTAACTAATATATTCATATACATTTATCGGCTTTCGCAATGCTGAATTCGAGAGAACTTTGCATGTACGCGTATGTGGCATTCAGCAATTTTTCACCCCTGTGCTCAACCCAAGGCAGGAAGCATTATATTTTGTCATCCACAGACTAGAAGTCTTCGCTCAGTGGGTAGCAAAGAGTTTCCAACGTCGGCAGGAAATTGAGTTTTACTTATTATTTCTAATTCTCGGCTTATTCGATTTGCTCTAAGTTAAACTCAATTTTGTTTTCAAGAATTAACTTAACATATCCTTAATTGACCATAACGTGGCGACCATAGTCAAGGGCGACCAGAAAGCTCCATTCAATAGCTACTACAACGAGGTGTAGGGGAGGGCGCTACTCCTTTCCTTGGATTGCTCCATTTCACCCTTGATACGTACCTTATACTGCTGAATGTTAAGCAAGGAGGTATCAAGTACCACTTTAAAATCTTTGGTATGACTTGACCTGAGATTGAACCCAGGCCTCCCAGATCATTGGCAAACACTCTACCCACTAGCCAATGAGCTGGTATTCTTAATTAATATAATCAATTAATTTCTTTCTCTAACCAATTCCTTTTTTCGAGGCTCTGTTTTGATTCTCTGACCGTCTAAAATGTTCTTGAGGTAATCCTGGAGTGAATATGACATGCTCAGTTACTCAAGACCTGAAGGAGGCGTTCGTGGCGTAATGGTTATCGACGTTAGAAGTGGACTCTGCTATCTGAGTTCAAATCCTGAGCTAATGTCCTTTGGAAACGTAGGAATCCAGCTATGGGTAAATAGTATGCCAGACTAGGATTTCGAAATACCAATACATTCAGTACTATCGTCTTGGAGTAAACGTCCAAAATGATTCGTTCTGAAATTTAAATTGGATCGCTATATCCATTTCCTAAGACTATATATATATACATATATATAGTGAACTTCTTAGTTTGTGTATTGAGCTGACCTCCGCGACTGGTACTCAAACTTTGTGACTCTCTTCGGTAAACAAGATGATAATACGCACAACCTAAATCTATCCTGGAGAATAACCCACACAGTCTTCTTTGGGATTTTGAGATAAAAACAGATCGCCTAATTTCGGCCAGACGACCAGACCTAGTGATAGTCAACAAAAAAAGAGAACTTGCCGAATAATGGAATCCGCCGTCACGAAAGACCACTAAATAAAATTAAAAGAAAACGTAAAGAGAGATAAGTACCGAGACCTTACAAAAGAATTAAAAAACTAAGGAACATGAAGGTGAGGGTGATACCAATTGTAATTGGTGCACTTGGAACAATCCTCAAAAGATCAATAAAGGAACTGGAAGACATGGAAATAAGAAGACAAGTGGAAATCATCCAGACTACAGCACTATCAAGATCGGCCAGAATACTGAGAAGAGTCTTAGAGAACTGAGGAGACTTACTATCTCGCAAACTGCAGGGAAAAACTATCAGCTAACGCTAGTGTGAAAAACTCTCAAAAGACTAAAATAATAATAATAATAATAATAATAATAATAATATGTTGGTTATATGGTGATAGAGACGAAACGATCAATCACATAATAAGAGCATAAGACTAGACATGACTGGGGGGATAATCCCCTGGGAACTGTGCAAGAAATTGAAATTAGAGCATGCGAACTAATGGCATATGCACCACCAAGAGTCCTTCCTTGAAAATGAGACACACAAACTCCTCGGAGATTTTGAAATACAAATGGATCACCTAATCTCAGTCAGACGAGTAGACCTAAAAAAAAAAAAAAAAAAAAAAAAAAGAGAACTTGCCGAATTGTTAATTTTGCTGTTCTGGCTGACGTCAGAGAAAAAATCGAAAGAAATTGAAAATAAAGATAAATACTTGTACCTTGCTAAGCAACTGAAAAAACTGTGGAACATGAAAGTGACGGGGATACCAATTGAAATTGGTGCTCTTGGTACAGTCACCAAGGGAATGGTACAAGGATGGAAGACTGGGAAATAAGAGGACGTGTAGAGACCATCAAGACTACAGAACTATTGAGATCGGTCAGAATACTGAGAAGAGTCCTGGAGACTTGAGGAGACTTGATGTCTCTCAAACTCCAGGGTAATACCATCAGCTAAGGCTGGTGTGAAAAACTCTCAAAAATGTAAAACAATAATAATAATAATATACCAGCGGGCCACTGAGCGAAAATGAAAGAAAGCAAAAAGTTAACGAACTACTTATATCTTGTCAGGGAGATGAAAAAGCTATGGAAGATAAAGAAGAATGTATTACTAATTGTAGTTTGTGTGCTTGGGACTGTCCCCGAAAGTTTTGTAAGGCGATTGGAAAAATTGGAAATCAGAGGAAAAATCCAGACAATCTATTAAGTTCGACTAGAATTCTCGGAAGAATACAGGAAACCGGAGAAGATTTGCTATCACTCAGACTCTAGCAAAAGAGCCCAGTAAAAAATCTCGCTGGAAATGAAAAAATAATTTCCTTATCAACTGTAGTTTGATGGTTGTCATGATGGTTGGTTAAGGCTTTAATTTGTTTTATGAATTTGTCTGCTTCACTATGTTAGCCTTGTACCAGACTAAGCTGCTTTTAATAAATATCTAAAATAAGAATTGTTTTGGACTTTTAAAAAAGTGTGCAGCAAATATTGATTTGTAAGACACTTTAGAATTTATGAGAACGGGTGTTCGTCTTCTTAAAGATTTATTTGAAAAAAAAAAACATTTTCTCGGCAGACAGACAAATAAAATATCGTAAAACAAGGTGAATCAAAGATCGGCTAGGAACGTAAAAATTATTTATAGAACAACAAAGATAGGAGATTGTTATCAGCTTAACTTCAGGATCATATATATATATATATATATATATATTAATGATCAGATGAAAAAGTTTTTTTAGTAAATGACGCAATAAGTAGCTTAGCGATGCAAATGCGTCGCATATTTCTGTACTTCACACTTCACCTGGTATAAACAAAAATTTTAAGTTGGCATATGATTCTCGGGTGTAAATCGGGTGGTCATTGATATCTACTGGCGATGAAAGCAAAAAAAAAAATTGAAGAAAAAGGAGAAGACAAAGGTATTTTTTCGAAATCTTTCATAATTCTAATTGTATTCAAATTTTCACTATCTTTCCTAATGACATCTTGTCGGTCCACATTTTCCGAATTTAGTTCTCAAGTTTTTAACTGTTTGATGGCTTGGCCAATGTCGAGTAGCCCCTCATTATTATTACACGCAGGTCCTCTCTGACTCAAAGTGGTAATCACTGTTAGGGTCCCGTCTAGGGGTCAAGTAGAACTGTTCAATCTTTTACTAGGGGTTATTATTAGTATTGATTAGATTTATTAGTATTAAATAGCATTACTTGAAAGCTTTTAACTGTATGCCAATAAATGAGCTTTAAAAATAATGTTATCTACAAATTATTCGTTAACAAATGATATATATATACATACATACATATATATATATATATATATATATATATATATATATATATATACATGATTTGGCATTGAATAACCGACAAAAATCGATATACTATTAAAAAAAAATAACCAACCAACTAACATTAATGTATTCAGTATCCAAGCCGGTTTTCTCCGTGAGTTTAACAACCGTCTTTGAATGTTGGTCCTCAAAAAGTATGTTGTCGAAGAAAAGTTGAGAAAAGGAAAGGATGTCGAAGAAGTTGCCACTTGATTCCGATAACACAGGAGTGAAGAAATACGTTTCTACAACTTAGTTCCGACGTTTATTAATGTCTTGCGAATTCGTTATGTTTCCAAACCGTCTTTCCTATGAAGGAGGAAACATTCTCTATTTTGTAAAAAAGAAATACCGAAGACCCTAAAAAGGTTTTCTGAAGCGTTAAACACAAAAACACACCTCAATTTTGTAGTTCTGTAGAAATGTAACTGCATAAAACTTAAAATGCAATTTTTTTCATCACTTGTTTTAATCTGCAATTTTAACATTACCCATCTTTCAAACATCTAAACTTCCATTCGCTCAAGTAGAAGAAGGACATTACATAACATATCTTTCAAAATAAATACACAAAAGCCAAATTTTTATTTAAAAATATTTTTCGTTAAAGCAAAACTACCAGGTCTTGTAGGTCAGCCAGTCACGAGTGAATGACGACAGTATAAAAATGACTAGAAAAAATCCTAGGGTCCCAAATCTTCTGCGCAGATGTGGAACCAATGGAAACGGATATGTTCCTCTCTAAGTAAGGGATGATTTGGGTTTGAGAGAGTTAGCTGTCGTACGCGAAGAGGTCAAGCCGTGAGTGAACACTAGCCCAGAAAATGTGATGATAGTCGAAAGTTGCGGCCCCCATTTTGGAGTGACCCCAAAAAAAGGTCTCACACCAGATGCAAACCTATGAAAACGAAACTAGCGAACAAACACGTTAGAACTACAGCAGAAAACAGGGGGAAAATTCAAGGTCAGTCTCTGTACTCTTTCTCCCAATGACGTTGTTTCTTTTTGTCCTGCTAACGCAATCTACTCAGCTTTCAAACTCTCTTTCTTTCTCCCGGCGGTTACTTAAAAAGTGTTGTAGCGAATAAACTTTTGTGTTAGTGAAGAGTTTCTGTGTTCGTTAACTTTTGCCAGTTGAGGTTACAATAGAGCCCGAAAACTACTTAAGACGGAGCGATAAAGCCATTATCTCGTTCGAACACGTGATGTTTCAATCGTACATTTCGTGTGTAACTGTCCTATTTGGTACAGTAACATTACAACATCTTTTTGTACCATTATGGTACAGTTGTATGGCCACCTACCTCCTATGACACAACTATTCCCAATAAAACCGACAAGACATGCTGTGGACTACTGGACGTCCTGGCGGCAACACCCCACAAGACACCAACTGTACGGCCACCTGCCCCCTATCACGAAAACTATTCAAGTTAGACGAACCAGACATGCAGGACACTGCTGGAGAAGCAGGGACGAACTCATAAGAGATGTACTCTTATGGACCCCCACACATGGCCGTGCAAAAGCAGGACGACCAGCACGAACATACATTCAGCAGCTATGTGAGGATACGGGATGCTGTCCTGAAGACCTACCTAGGGCGATGAACGATAGGGAGGAGTGGCGAGAGAGGGTCAGGGATATCCATGCTACCAGCGCGATATGATGATGATGACTGGAGAATCAAAGACGAACTCATAAGCGTCGTTCTCTTGTGGACATTTACTCATGTATATTCTAATCCTGGCCGATCGACAAGGACTTACATTCTTTAGCACTATTCGGAAACTGGATGCCGTCTTGACAACCCATTGAGAACGATAGGGATGTATTGTGAGGGAGACAGGAAGAGTTTAAAGAATCCATGCTATCAGCATGATGATGATGATGATGTTTAGTTTAGAAGAAAAACTAGATTTTTATTCAAAAGAGGGTTTGACGGAAGTTATTTATGTGTGATACTATATACAAGTGTCATTTAAAAATTCTAAGCTTCACCAGGAAAGAAAAGCCAGAGATGAACATCTTTGTTGTGGTAAGAGTCAACAATTTCTTATGAAATTATGGCTCTTCTTTCTGAATGGATTACTCAGTCTACTAGTGGGGGAGGCTGAAGAATCCACCGGGTGCTTCTCTGCAGAGTGGTTACACACTCAGTAACGAGTGTCCTGTATATGACACTAAGCATTCTGATGATGAGATTCGAGTAATGCCGGAGGTTTGAGGAATTGCCATCACTCCCAGGTCTACTCTGGCTTGAAGTGGTTGCAACTGATAGGGTCCTATATAAAGGTAAAATCGAGCTAAATTGTGTACTTATGCTAAACTGAATTTTTTTTAATAGAATTTTTTTGTATGCTAAACTGAATTGTTTAAAATATAACTGTTTATATGTATAAAATTGATTTGACATTAAATAACCTACAATGGTTGATATGCCATAAAACCCAACCAAACCAAATCATATATATTTGATATATATGTATAAAGAGGATTTGGCATTAGATAACCTACAATGGTTGATATGCCTTAAAACCAAACCAACCTTTCTGAGTGGAGCTAAAAATTTTTGGAAGAATAATATTTTCTTTTTAGAGTTTTTGACATACATATCTATTCATATTCAATAAAATAATTAATCTTTATATAAAATCCAAAAAACCTGCAAATATTACAAGGAAATGTTTATAAAGAATTTGAAATTAAAAAGAAAAGAAAAGTAATATTCATTTTTAAAGACAATAATGCCTAGTGTTTTCATAAATCCCCCTAGGGCGATGAACGATAGGGAGGAGTGGCGAGAGAGGGTCAGGGATATCCGTGCTGCCAGCACGATATGATGATGATGATGATGATGATTTCATAAATCTGTAAGAACACATTTTAGAGCTTTACTTTTAACGTATTCTCCAATAGCAAACACAAAAATAGGTGGTTGTTGGCGCACATACATATCAACCTATCCTCATGTTTACATCTATTTACAAATGCAAGTGCATTTGTGTTAAATAAATGGATGAAGGAATAAATATATCCCTATCAATCAATCCATCTCAGTCTATTCCTATATATATATATCTATCATTCTATTTATCATTCGATCTGTCTTGGTATGTTCATATTTATCTATCTATCAATAAATCAATCAATCTATTTATCTATCTATCTTGGTCTGGCCATATCGTTGTATCTACAGCCTTTCTGAAGTAATTATGCTAATCAAATAAACCTCAGTAACTCAAAAAGTTTTGAACTAATATTTGTCAAAGTTAAATCAATTAATTTCCATCTTTTATAAAATATTTACCTAGATTTTTGTCTATTTTTGATGGTTATATTTGAGATCTTTGGAATTTTCGAAAATGGACTTCCTGAAGTCAGTATTCAAAATAAACTAATATCAGCGTAAAACATCTGATATCTAATAAAAAAAGGTTTTTCTGTGTGTTCTTTTCCATAATATAAATACATAGCTCATGGGAAAGATCTAATAACTACTGAATAACAGAAAATAACAAAGTTATTGAATGAAAGAATGTCTACTTTGGAGATATCAAAGGAGCTTTGCAAAGATCATCGAACGATAAAGAAAGCAGTTGAAAATATAACAAAGTTGAGAACTCGAAGGAAAAGAAATGTTTAAGAACTTGCTTCCTCAAAATAAAAGTTAGTTATAGAGTGTAATTGTGAAACAACAACTTTTGATAAGTGCTCCGGTCTTTAAAAAGCAATGGCATTGAGGGGGAAAATGAAAAGCATGGAATTGAAGGACAAAACGAATAGAATACATTGTGAATTGGGATCTGTAATAAATCTCTTAGGAAACATCCTTTTACTAAAGCAAATATTTTAAAACGTCAAAACTAGGTCAAGAAATACATGAAAATTAACTTTTCTGTAGTAATTTTCACGGAATAATCTCGAGTGACATTTGATTAAGCTGATAGATTGGTCAAAGGATAGATTTAATACAATTTAGACATTCCTGTGGTTAAAAAAAGACAAGGAAGCAGTTATGAGATGATATTGGATCATTCAAAATCGGCGAAGGTATTAAACTGAGCAGTGCTAACTATTGCGATTTCATAGACAAGACTTTCTGAACAAGTCCCAGTTTCGCAGTTCCAAAGTGAAGTGTCTATTTATTCATGACAAAGCACATTCTCGTAAATTCTTTAACAATAAAAGATCTACTGAATGGAAGATAATGGAACAGCCACTATCAAGTCCTGATCTGAATCCGATCAAAAATCTACGGTCAATCGTGAAGATGAAACTAAATACAATATAATAGCAAAGCGGAGTTAAGGAAGGCAATTAAAACTGCCATATCGGAAATTGAGCATTCTGAAGTAAAATAAATAAATAAATAAATAGCAAAATAAATTGATAATAGATTACTAGCAGTTATTGAGAAGTTTCACTATATTGAAATATGAAAGATTCAAAGACTTATTATGTTATTTGTTCTATTATAGCTGTTGATCATTTTTTGATGATTTTATAAACTTTTCATTGAAGTAAAATGTGATTATTTGGTTTTTACTTAATAACTTCAGACGGCAGATTTTTAGAATACATCAAATAGCTTCAATAATTTCAATAACATATATTGACACTACCTAAAATATTAACTCTGTTTTGACATCTAAATTGATTGTTTAAAATAATCACATTTTTTCCAACCAAATTTGAATCATCGAAGTTTATGTGGTTTGGTTAATTTAGATAGAGTGTATATATCTTGGTCTCTCCTTATCTATCTATCTATCTATATATATATATATATATATATATATATATATATATATATATATATTTCGACCTATATGACTTATTTATCGATTGCGATGTTTCTTTCTTTCTTTCTTTCTTTTTTTTTTTTTTTTGCTTTCTATCTATCTATCAGTCAAAATCCCTTCTATAATTTACACAGTATATTCACGAAAAATTCATGCACAAACGACAAGAGGTTTTCCTTGTCCATGGTACAGGTTCAGCTACATTTTTCCCATTAAACCTAGGATTTAAAGAGTGATGAATGTACATTTTTATATGTATTCACGTTTTTTCTCAAGAATTATGTAAAAAATATTTTGAGAAAATAAACAATTCAATGATTCCTCTAACATTTGATAACAATGATATTGATGTTTTACATGAATTCAATGCAGAAAAATCGAATAGTTTACAAGTCTATCAGTTAAAACAAACGAAAAAAACGTAGTTTGTGTGCTTCTTTATGGCGATGTCTAACAAACTAAAGTCTCTGTTTATGTCTTACATAGAGAGCAATCCTCACAAAATGCCTTTCTTTTGAGTTCCTGTGTCAGATTTAGTCAATATTGATTTCCGTAGAACTTCAATTCGCATGCTTGTCTATTTACTACAAAGTATATTAAGTTGGTTTTCAGTCGGTTTATGGGTGGGCACATATAACTAAAGATTGTCAAAATAACTGCATATTACGTCAGTGCATTGTCGTTTGTGCCTCTAATTTTATGATAACCAATGTCTCTTATAACTTGGATAATTTAACGATTCTGGTTCAATACAGATAATTAATTGGTCTATTCGCCTAATTGTGATAAATAACACTCTTTTATTATTCATTTCCAATTGGATCTTTGCTGATCATTTACCGACGCCGATTACGCCGATGACATAGCGTTACTGGCAAATACACCCAACCAAGCCGAAACAGTACTGCATAGTTTGGAACGAGTAGCCGCAGGCATAGGCCTCCATGTCAATGCACACAAAACGGAATATATGTGCTATAATCAAACCGGTAACATCTCCACACTAGACGGAACCCCTCTTAAACCTGTAGACAAATTCACCTACCTAGGAAGCAGCGTCTCATCAACCGAAAAGGACATCGACACGCGGCTAACGAAGCTATGGACAGCTATCAATGGGCTATCGATCATATGGAAATCAGACCTAACCGATAAAATGAAACGCAGTTTCTTCCAGGCAGCGGTCGTATCGATACTGCTATATGGATGCACTACTTGGACGCTAACTAAACGGCTGAAGAAGCTAGACGGCAATTACACAAGAATGTTGTGAGCAATATTGAACAAGTCCTGGCGGCAACACCCCACAAGACACCAACTATACGGCCACCTGCATCCCGGCACGAAAACTACACACAGGACACTGCTGGAGAAGCAAGGACGAACTTATCAGTGATGTACTCCTATGGACCCCCACATATGGCCAAGCAAAAGCAGGATGACCGGCTCGAACATACATACGGCAGCTATGTGAGGATACGGAATGTAGCCCTGAAGACCGGCCAGAGGCGATGAACGATAGGGACAAGTGGCGAGAGAGAGTCAGTGATATCCGTGCTAGCGGCAAGACGTGATGATCATCATCATAAACAAGTGACTGTTTTGTTGATAGATGTTTTTTAATTCATATTCAGTTATATCCATATGCTAAACAATTATCAGTAATAGATAATATTCATTAAGTCCTTCTAGATATAATATTCAATGAAAGGGTACTTTATGCTTCACAGAGCTCCAGAAGTGGAGCCTCACCATCAGATGCTGTTTATTATCGTACCTGAGACAACCTATTTTTTAGCAAGGATCTTACTCAGTAGTTTCATTTAACTATGCTATTATTATTAGAATTAAAAGTTTTATTTAGAGCGCCTCCTTTTGAATGACGACAGCCAAATGAGTTTTAAGAAAAAAATGTATGACAGACGATTTCAATTTCTGCATTTATAATCTATTTTCTTTTTGTTTTGGTTTGTTTAACTGATTGTCTAACATGGCTGCTCGACTTTACACCAATTCCATTATCTTCTTCTTCTTCTTCTTCTTCTTCTTCTTCTCGTCCTCCTCCTTCTTCTTCTTCTTCTCCTTCTTCTTCTTCCCCCCTCCTCCTCCTCCTTCTTCTTCTTCTTCTTCTCCTCCTCGTCCTCCTCCTTCTTCTCCCCCTTCTCCTCCTCCTCCTCCTCCTTCTTCTTATTCTTCTTCTCCTCCTCGTCCTCCTCCTTCTTCTCCCCCTTCTCCTCCTCCTCCTCCTTCTTCTTATTCTTCTTCTCCTCCTCGTCCTCCTCCTTCTTCTCCCCCTTCTCCTCCTCCTCCTCCTTCTTCTTATTCTTCTTCTCCTTCTTCTTCTTCTTCTCCCCCTCCTCCTTCTTCTTCTTCTTCTTCTTCTTCTTCTTCTTCTTCTATATCTAATTTCTTTTGCAAAGAATCCTTGCATAGAGCAGATGAAGATAAATGATTAAACATTAATGAAAGCATTTCGCTTGAGGCGTTTTACTTTTAAAAATTCATGGGCGACGGTAAATTGAGGAAATTCAAATATAAGCGAAAAAGTAAAACCCAAATGAGACAATAACCCCGTCTCTCTCTCTCTCTCTCTGATTTCTTTGTTTTCTTTTATTTAATCCGAACAAAAGCTTGTTCTATTTTAGAGATTTTTATCTCTATTTAGGAAAATCTTTTTAGCACTAGACAAAAGTAAAAGCAAAGTTTGAACTGATCAACACAGTAAAAGGTTACGAGTCCGAAAAGAAAATTTTCCAACGGGAGAAAATGGTGCTAAACTTTAAGAATCAGAGTCAGAGAGAGAGAGAGAGAGAGAGAGAGAGAGAGATAATATGTAGATGAAATATTACAAAGCCTTTATAAAAAAAATCCCATCAATGATTTCTTTATATGCTTCGGTCTTGATGCAAGTTCTACACAAATAACTTTTTCCCGCGAACAGCTGAAATGTAGAAACAACTTCCCAGGTGAGTGTTTTCCAATCGCATACAACATTCTAGCTCAGTAGATCCAAGGTCAATAAATATCTTATTGGTTCGTAGATGCCCGATTTACTCCGCGGACATCTATACATTCGTATTTCTATCTTCACCCATTATTTACGATCCAGTTTTTCTTTCGATCGTTTTATTGCATTCCCCTGTTATATCATTGTAATTCTTTGCTGAACAGAAGACAGTACGGTTTTATTTAGAGTACATTTTAGAATAAATTTCTGCGCAATTTTCAGCGTAAGTTATTCTGGACCTTTCCTAAAATGGACAATGGAGGATTTCTGACTGATGGACCAAGCAACAAGGATATTGATGAAGATTCACACGGCTTTACAACCGAGAGGTGACATAAACGAACTGCATGTGTCAGGAAACGGTGAAAGAACAGGATCCACAAATATCTAGGGTTGCGTAGATACAATAATTAAGGGACACAAAAATTACGAGAATGGTTCAAAACGTTTCCAGACTTTTTTGTACAGGCATTTAAAATTGTCATAGACGCTTGAAAATCTAGTAAGTTATTGCTATACATCTTATGAGATGACTGACCAATTTTTATGATTTCACGTTTAAATGAACAGCGACAGCAGCAATTGGAATACACCCTACTAAAGCCTGATTTTCACTGCTGGTGAATTTCAAAAATGCAATCTGGACGTGAGGACACTTTAGAAGAACGATATGCAATAAGATTCTGTTTTAAACTTGGGAAAAAAAGCCACAGAAATGTATGGAATGCTTCAGACTGCTTTGGGGGCATCTTGCATGAATCGAGCATCAGTTTTTGAGGGGCATAAGAGATTCAAGGAAGGCAAGGAGTCTGAGAGGAATGATGAGAGGTGTGAGAAGTAAGGAAGTCAGAACACCAGAGATGATTGGCCAAATAAAGAATCCCAGAGATAAGGACCGTCGTGTGTCAATAGAGACAATAAGTGCACAGTTTGATGTCAGTGTGGTAACTGTACACACAATTATTCGTGAGGATCTGAAGATGCGGAGGATTTGTGCGAATTTTGTCCCAAGGGTGCTCAGAGAAGATCAGAAAAAAAGACGTTGTCGTGACAGCAGGGAGATGGTCGGACTAATCAATTCAGATCCCACGGTTCTTGATGCTCTGGTGACCTGCGATGAAAGCTGGATCTACTGCTATGACAGAGTTCCCAGTGGAAGCATGCTGGCTCTCCCAGACCCAAGAAAGCCAGACAGAGCAAATCCACCCACAAACTTTTCATGATCTCTTTTTTGACAGTAATGGCATGATCTACATGCACTGGGTTCCCACTGGTCAGACAGTCAACAAGGAATACTATGTTGAGGTTTTAAGGGAGTTCAGGAAGAGATTCCTTGGGAAGAGGCCAGGACTCTTCAAATCGGGTCAGAGGCATTTCCACCAGAACAATGCACCGGTCCACAACTCCATCCTTGTCACAGACTATTTGAGCAAGATGGGCATCAAGACAGTTCTTCACCGTCCCTCTAGTCCAGACCATGCTCCCTGTGACTTTTGCTTATTCCCCAAGCTCAAGAAAAACTTAGAGGCTGTCGTTATGAGACAATTGAGGAGATAAAAGAGGCTGTGACGAAGATCATTGACACGCTCACATAAGAGGACTTTCATCGGGCCTTCAAGAAGTTGTTGGAACGGTACAATAAGTGCATTGCAGCCATTGGTGATTATTTCGAAAGTGACTAGAGTTTCATCTGTGTACTATCAATAAAAGTGCGCATACGTTATTGAATGCACCTCGTATACAACGAGTAAATAAAAACCACTTACAGCTGCCAGTAAAAAAAATATTCTGGAAAAAAATAAGTTAAGGACGAACACTAAGATAAAAACAAAAAAGATTAGAAAACAAAAATGGAAAAAAGTAAATATTTGGAAGTTTCAACCGACAGCCTAAAATTACACACAGGGTGACTTGAACAGTGTTTAGAAGGGAAAACTTAACAAGAAAAACTGAATCTCTTTTAATCATAGCAGCACAAAGAAAATCCCATAAGAATCAATTATGTCAAAGACAGCAATTGATAATGCGCAAAAAAAAAACAAGCGTATATTATGCAAGAACAGAGATGATAAGCGAATGCAGCAAACTTGCAGAAAAGGAATACAGAAGTAAGTATAACCAAGTGGGAAATGTAATTCCCTGGGAATTATGTAAGAGATTAAAATTTGGCTAAACTGATCTATGGTAGATGAACAAACCAGAATCTGTCCTCGAAAATGAGATGCATTAATCGAACCCAAAGACCTCATATTAATTAACAAGAAAAATATTCTATCATCAAGTAGATTTCTCGTTCTAGCGGACCATGGAGATAAAGGAAAGAAAGCAAAAAAAATAAAATAAAATAAAACAAACGAATACGTCTATCTTACTAGTGGGCTTACATACATGAGAAACATGTCAGTTGACGTTGATACAAAAGTGACTGCTGCGTTTAGAGTGGTCCCCAAAGGGTTAGAATGCATCAGAGGATGCATCGAGACCCTCCAAATCACAGCATTGATGAGATCAGTTAGAATACTGAGAAGAGTCCTGGTGACTTGAGGAGACTTGCTATCACTCAGATTCTAGTAAAAGATCACAAGCAAACGTTGGTGTAAAAACTCGCAGAGTGAAATAATAACAATAAGCCAACGCCGTAAACTAGCCCAAAATAAACACAAGACTCGGTTTGGGTGAGAAACGGGATCCAGTAAAAATTAAAAAGAAATTACAATTTGACCATATGGACAACTAATATATGCACAAACCAGAATCTGTCCTAAAAACTGAGACGTATAAAATTCTCTGGAACTTTATGATATAAAGAGATACCCAAGTCCGGGTCAGATCATCAACTACATTTCCTCAGACCATTATAATTTCTCAAGGGAAATGACTATTTAAAGTTAATAATGTAGTGATTCCGCTTACTCATTTTCAATTAATAAGTTAAATTCTATAAATAAGATACTTAACAATCAGCAGGGTGGACTTTAAGCGATGTAATCATAAATCGATAAATATGTAATTGTATGAATGACATAATGAGTTGCAAAAATTATCTACATAATTTAATCGTAAGATTAGTCAAAAGGAAAACAGAAAATCAAATTGACACTTAGTCGGAAGAACCCTAAAACAGAAAAAAAAAGATAAATTCCTTTACCCAAGCTACAAGTCAACAAGATCACAGAATAATTAATGGACAAGGCAGCATTTTTCTGAGGGGCTGTAAATTGGTGTGTAATAAAAGGTCAGCATCATCAGAAACTGTAATGACACCAGGGTAGAATTCAACTACACCAAACTAGACAAGTTAGAAAAATAGAAAAAGAAAAAAAAATCCTCCTATTCAGGTTCCGAGTCTGGCAGATCAAGGGATCTTTTATCGGTGTTCAATAGACCGTCACTAAACCAGACAATCCCTGAAAAAGAAGATTCATTTATTTCTAGGGAGAGTAAACTGTGGTGCTATAAAAACAAAACGAAACCCCGACTGACAAAGAGACACTAAACAACCCAGATTCTTAAAGAAATTTAAGATGGCTCGAGATTCAACCAATCAAATGGGTGTTAGACATTAAAGCTGATTCTGGGAGGAGAGTTGAGAATTTGACACACGCCGAGAAGCGAGTTGAAGCTCATCGAAATTTAAATAAATAAGGATATGCGAAAAGGTTCAGTCAGAAAGAGACAGACAGACAGACAGACAGAGACAGAGACAGAGAGAAGTAAAAGTAGAAACTGACTCAAGGCCAGAGAAGCCGACACGACTTGAGACACTGCCGGGTGCAGCAGATAGAGGGTAGAAGTAGACCTCCGATTGCAGTCGAGGGAAGATTCTGGTGAAATCCCTGTGCCGGAAGAACTTAGTATGAAGAGACTCAGATCCACAGCCGCTGTTAAAAATTCAACAATAAAATTAGGAGCGTTAACAACACTCACCATAACTCCGAGTCATATGATTCCCCTAACAAATTAGGAAGTATTCAAATAAAACCTTTGACTCCAAGCCAAACTGTATACGACCTGGATAAAAAGAAAAAACATGGCGATCTCGGTCAAGAATAAGAAGAAATAATCGATCCAAAAGTATCACAGTATGAAGCAATTTTGTCTAATTTGGCACGCTCGAATTTGATTGATAGAACTTATTGAACATTATTTACAAAAGAATACGCTTCATAAAACACAGATTTAATCATCTATCGGTGCAAATTTGTCAAATTCTTGGCATTTGTATTTCTTTTCAGAATTTTAATATTGTCGTCTGTAAAAACGCTCTTTGTAAGCGTCTCTACAATGAGGAGATATTATTCATAGAGTTTTGTGTAGGGAAACCGCAATCTCCACTCATGTTCATCTTGTCATTTAAAAGTTCAACCTTTCCGTTACCTTAATTAAAAAAAACTGTAAAAATGGGGAAGAAAAAAAAGCAATATGTAAAAATGAAAAAGAGGGAGGAAGAGAAAGGTTTAGCATTGAGAATGTGTGTCAAAAATCCTATCAAAGGAATGAAGCCAACCAAACGTTCACTGTATCAATCTATAGTTGTAACAAAACTGTCTGAAGAACAAAGGAAAAAGAAAACGTCAGTACAGATATTTCAAAAGACAAACAAGAGGAATTTTGAATTTAATTATAAGGCATAAACACACTTTCAAAAAAAAAAAAAGATTTAAATAAAGCAAAAAAGAACTTTCTTAATGGGGATTAAGAATGAGTGCATAAGAACAAATTCTATGACAGCCAACGTAAGCACGACGAAACTAAAGATTATGCAGACATATAAATTAAATTGTTGATTATATACAGCAATAACTTGATTGGTTTTGGTGTGTGTGTGTGTGTGTGTGTGTGTGTGTGTGTGTGTGTGTGTGTGTGTGCTTCTATGTGTGTGAAGATGTGTGTGTGTGTATTTGCGAGTGTATATGTGTATTCAAATCAAATGAAAATACATTTCGTGGTCTTTCCGTTAACAAACGAATACTTACATATACAAACAAGCACAGAATAGGTAACCTTATGCTCATACATATATCAATCTATCCCCATTAGTTAATATCAATCTGTCTATCTATCTATCCTTGTTAATACCTACCTACCAATGTCTGTTCTTATGTATCGATCTGTGATGCTCTATTCATATCTATCTGGGGTTTTTTTTTCATAACTATGTATCTATATCTGTTTCTATCTATCTATCTATCTATCTATCTATCTATCTATCTCAGTCTGTTCATATCTATCTATCTATCTATCTATTTCTGTTCATACGTGGTGAATTCAATAAGTTTCTAGACTTTTTTGTACAAGCATTTAAAATTGTTATGGACTCTTGAAAATTCAGTATTTTATTGCTATACATTTTATGAGATGACTGACCAATTTTTATGATTTCAGATTCAAATGAACAGCTACAGCAGCAATTTGAATACACCCTACTAAAGCCTCATTGTCACAGCTGGTGAATTTCAAAAATGCAATCTGGACATGAGGACACTTTAGAAGAACGATTTTTCAAATAATTATTAGCCATAATGAAAATATAACTAAAGATTTTCAGGATCAAATAAATATTAGAAATAATAAAAACAACAACAACAATAATAATAATAATAATAATAATAATAATAATAATAATAATAATAATAATAATAATGGTATAAAAAAGAATGTAATTGTAAACCCCGAGAAATTTGTCCCATGAATGGACGATGTAATTTAAATAACGTAATATATCAAGCTATAATTTACCCTAAAGAGGATATCACAGATAAGAAAACTTATATAGGCCTGGCCTCTACTAAATGGAAGCAGAGGTTTTTAAATCATAAATTTACCTTCTCCCACGAACACCTAAAAAACCATACGGCACTATCAAAACATTTCTGGTTTTTAAAAAACAAAGGTTTAACCCCTGAGATTGAATGGTCTATTTTGAGAAAATCAAATACTCCAAATAGCTTTAACGGTGGATGCAATTAATGCCTTGAAGAGAAAATTTATATTTTAAAATATAAGTATCCCGATAAGTTATTAAATAAGAGAAGCGAATTGATAGCTAGATGTAGACATAAGACTAAATTTAAACTATAAAAATTTAAAAACATAGAAATAAATAGTGAAACCAGGAAAAAAAAACGTATCCAACATATGCACATAAAAAATAGGTAGCTAATTAAATGGTATCGAAATTGATATAAGCATTAATATTTCTCTTAAAAGTTAATTATCGAATTTAACATGAAAAGAAAATAAACTAAACGAATAAATAAAAAAGTTAAATTACCGTAATTATAACTGATAGAAGAAATTTGAAAAATTAAAATAAAAACGGAAATTCAATAAAACGAGGAGGTAACTCCTTTATCTCGTCCCCCCTACACCCCACGTGTTTATTCTGGTTTTAAATTTAGATTTAAATTTAAATTTAATTAATTATCCATTGGGTCTGAAGAAGTCCTGTCTTAATTTTTTCTTCATGTTTTTGGTTCACACCAGAAACTGAAAATACGAGATGGAAATAAATTTATAATCCTGAATTAACCGGTCTTTGGTTTTTTTCTTAAAGAAATATTGCTCTGTAATAAATTACATTGAGCTCTCTACCAGGAAAATTTAAATGTTCAGCTCTTGAATGATTTTCTTGTCCTGAGGAAATTACTCCAAACTTTTTAACCTGACCGAATATTACCTATATATATATATATATATATATATATGTGTGTGTGTGTGTGTGTGTGTGTGTGTGTCTGTTCTTATCTGTCAGTCTCTGTTTTTATCCATCTATCTCGGTCTGTTCATGTCTATCGATCTATCTACTTTTTTCACTTCTCTTCACTCAAGGAAGGTATGAATCCGTCTATTCTCCCTCGCAAACTGTTTTATTTAACCTTTATTAGGCAACCACTCTTGGTGAAGGAAAGTCTCTGAATTCAAACCAGCTATACTGCGCCTAAAGGTTCATATTGTGTTGCATCCTGCCCGCGGCTTAGGAGTTGGTTAAATAGTTACGTCGAAGTGCTGTCAAACTACTAAATTAATCAAGATAATCATCTGTTTCAAATCCTTAATGACCCCCAAAATCTTTGGCAATCAGAGTTTGTGTTTGTTAAAATACTTATGAACAGCACTTTCTATGAGCAAATGCTCATAAGACCTAGCGAAGGTACTGGTCATATATATATATATATATATATATATATATATATGTGTGTGTGTGTGTGTGTGTGTGTGTTTAAGTAGTATAGATGTCTTTTGTCTTGATATTTTTATTTGATCCGTTCAAGTCATCGTATTGATGTAATAATAACTGACTGCGATTGGCTAATAAATTGTCCGTAATAAATTATTTCCAAAGTACTTTCGAACCTATCTAGAGCCATCATCAGGGGGGTGTATATAGCAAAAGGGATACAACCTTTGCACGTACAATAAAACTTAACGCCTAATTCTTACAAAGTTATATATATATATATATATATTGCCGACTTTTTTTAATAAAGTCCAAAAAATATTTTTGTGAGATTAAAATAATCGGGACGAAATGGATAAAGTGCTGGATTTCAAAATCGTAGTAAGCAAGTTCGAACTCCAGCCGTGCTATTACGGTCACTTTCGGAACAATATCCTAGGGAAAGGCATGAACCCTCTAATCCTCCCAGCTGTTGGTTCATAGTATCACCACTGTACTCCCAAGATAACTTTGGCATTAAATAACCAACGAAGGTTTTGTAAGCCATTGAAATTAAAGAAACCATTTGAAATATTTTAATCTATAAACCAATTCAAAACAATGAAAAGTTTACATTTTAGGGAAAAAATTCTGGAATTTTTTTTTAATATGTGTATCTTTGATTTAAAAGAAAACTATTTTTTTTATCTATAAATAAACTCTCATCCTGTACTTATGAGCGAGACTGTATTATATATATATATATATATATATATATATATATATATATATATATATAGTGTGTGTGTGTGTGTGTGTAATGGGGACACGAAAGACTATAGGATTTACACTCCTATATTTGAATTGGCCATGACGCCACTTGTCCCTGTAACAAAGGTGGCGGACGTCGGTAAACTAATCAGTCTCGGGAACCTATTGGTCAGGAAAGTCACGTGGTTAGTGCTCACAACTTCGTCCGCAACTTTGATTCTGTCCCGCGATTTTGGAGCCGACTGCATGACAAGAATTACCTATATATACTCTCGTCTTTCAAGAACTTATTTCCATTTCGATTCACAGAGACAACACACTCTCTTAAACTGCGACTAACAGAGACAACTAACCCTTTCCATTTTGACTTCCAGCAGTCAACCCCACGAAACCTATACTCTCTGCAACTATTTTCTTCCTTGTTCTACCTTTACGGTTAGACTTGCTCCAGTGTCGAAAACAACCAGAGGAATTTCGTTAAACCACCGAAAGAAGCAAACAATTAAAATGGCAGAAGACACGTTCTTCCTAACATACATAATTAAAATTCTGTAAAAACTTTTATTATTTAGTCTTTTTTTTTTCATAGTATTCGTGTCAGTTACACACTCACACACACAGAGGAATATTTAACAGACAGTTGTAGAACACTATTAATGTTTTGAAATATTTCATTTAATGTAATTGTTGATATATAAATTTAATTTTGTTTGTACTGCTTTGTTTTAGATGTATTTTTGTCCGCTTATTTTTACTTCATTTGCCTTTTCAAATATGAACCAACGTAAATTGTGGGGGACCAAACTATCAACCAAAACAACAGTCACCCCTACAAGACCTTGTGAGTGTATGTATGTTTTTGCGCATGCCTGAATTTGTAGTCGTGTGTTCACTTTTTAAGTAAAAATATGGCTATAAAGAAGATATAAGTTAATGGAGAAGAAAAAGTCAAAGATAAGCTACCATTTATCAATCGTTAATAGTTCAATTGTCCACAAATACTTGGCTGCATAACGAAACGACGTCGACATTTTCACTGAATGTTGTCCTGTAATGATAATAGATGCATTCGACTCACCATTCTGATATTTGACTCCGATTCAAATAGAAAAGAAAAATCTTTGATTATCGATGCACATCCAGTGATATAAATGTCGCTGTTGTAAGGATATTTATTGAGGAACTGAGACATCTACGTGTGGGTGAAACGTTTAGGCATCTATTATTTTGATTATACAAGATGTGGATAGAGGTTCAAGGAGACAATAATCCTATAATTCTGTGTCTATTTACGTATCCGGCTATCTATCCAAATATATTCATATCTATCTACCTATCTATCTATCTCAATTTGTTCATATCTACAGGGTGGGACGCCAAAATTGTCGTCCAAAATAAAACAACACTACAGCTTTATTTTAAAACTTTTATTGAAAAAATCAATTCAGGTAACTTGATTATGTAGTAGAGCTCACATCTATTCAATGTAGCCGCCTTCAGCCTCAATTACCGCCTCGATACGGATCCGGAACTGGGAGCATACCTTTTCCATAAGCGCCGGCGGGAGCACGGCGAATACTCGGTAGATGACAGCGATCAGGCTGGCTTTAATGTTGTGGGAGCTCATGTTGGTGATGTTCTCGACGTATGACCAAACGAAGTAGTCCAGCGGGTTGAGGGCGGGGAGAAGGGGGCCAGTGACAGAAGTGTACAAAGTCGTAGCAATCCTTCTGAAGTCAAGCCTGGGTCTCTTCGGACTTGTGGGCCGGCGCCGAGTCCTGCTGCCACACGCAGGGTCTGCCACCGGACACCTGATTGCACCAGGGGATCACCACACTCTTCAGTACATCCAGCTACACTTTGGTGTTGACTTTCAAGCCGACTTCGAATATGTGAGGTGGCATGATGTGGCCCTCACTTGAAACCACACCAAAAACCATAACCGTAGCCGGAAACTTTTTCACCACCCTGGGCACATCCCTGTTATTCGTGGCAATCCAGATTTGCATTTTGAGGCTGCTGGCAATGGTCCTGTTGTCATAACTTGGATCAGTAGCGTGCGTGAGTTATAAAGCGGTGCATTTCCGATCTCGCTCGTTGAACATTGTGTCACTTTCAGACATGATAGAAGGCTCCTCTCGCTCTTGGGATTTGTACACAACTACCCAACTAGTAGATAGTCTGCAACAAAAAAAAGAAAACCGGTTTTCAGTAAACGGAAATGGAATCATGTCGTCTTTTCTAGGGTAATAATTTTATCGTTCCACCCTGTATATCAATATTTCATATTTTTCTTTCATATTTTTCTAAACCTTTATATATATATATATATATATATATATGTGTGTGTGTGTGTGTGTGTGTGTGTGTGTGTGTATGATTGAACAATATAGATATTTTTGTCTACATATTTTGGTATTTGTCCTTTTAGGTAGTCGTATCGATGTTATTATATCCGGCCAGATTTGGTTAATTAACCTTCTATAATTAATTGGTTCCCAAGTACTATTGTTCACGTCTTGGGTCATCATCAGGGATGTGTGTATTGCAAAAGCGATATAACCTTACTACTTTGTTATAATTAAGCGTTTATTGTTATTATACTGGTGTTATGTTGTGGCGTTTGCTTTTAAATTTGATTCAATCAATTACAGCACAGCTAAAGACATTTAAATACATTAGCACTGGATTCAAAATCAATCTTTTCGAAAGCCTTACACATAAAAAAAGGATCATATAAACTCAATAAATTAATTTCAAAACAAACTCTACAACAATGCAGCAGTAAAAACAACAAACACTTAAGTCTAACTAAGTAGTAACGTATGTGAAAAGGTTGTATCGCTTTTGCAATAAACACCCACCCCCGATGATGGACCAAGACGACGCTGATAGTACCAAGGAAGCAATTAATTATGGAAGGTTTATTAACCAATTCTAGCGGGATATCATGAGATCGATACGGCAACTTGAAAGAATAAATACAAAAATATATACAAAAAAATGTCTGCATAGCTCAATCAATATGCCTGAATGAAGAAATGTTGCCCAAATATATATATATATACATATATGTGTGTGTGTGTGTGTGTGTGTATAAACCAAAAGTCATTCAGACGTCATCTTTATAGTACTGTTTCATAGCTCCATAGCTATAAAATACTATCACCAGATACACTTTATTTCATATAAACGTCATAAATAAGATTTGAGTTGCTGGTTATTGTGTCTTCCATTCTATAGAAACATGAAAAACGTATGAAATGATAGGTGAAATAAAAGGTGAAATCTTAAGTACTCTAAGTTTTCATACTGTTATTTTGGCCAGCCAATGAGAACATTCTGATTTATGAAACGCTTTTTAAACGGTTGTTTATCTGTATATCGATTGATCGGCCGGCGCATTGTACGGCTGTTTTACCTATGTTTTTGCCACCTTATTCCAGTTAGAATATACTTCGTGTTCTCAACATTATTCAAATATGTGTATATATACATATTTAAAAGAAAAGGGTGCGAAATAAAGCAAGCTATACTGGTGAGGGATTGGTGAAACGAATATTCGCCACCTTTTACGTTAAAGAAGACCCTATTGATATCCCTAATTGATTTAAAGATATACTTGCTGAGTTACGAAAATATCACTTTGTCTACCGTCACTATTTGTAGGGATTTATGTTAAAAGTTTTGACCTTCCAAGTTATTTTCATGCGAAGACTACGGCATGGATGCACCGATTGGACTCTGACAAAACTAATAGAAAAAAGGCTGTATAGATACAATACAAGAATGCTAAGTGCTGTTTTGAACAAATCCTGGCAGCAACATCTCACAAAATAGCAACTGTATGGCCTCTTACCTCCCATCTCAAAAACCATCCAAGGCATGCAGGACATAGTTGGAGAAGTTTCGAAAACCTCATAAGTGACCTTCTGACGTGGATTTATAGACATCAGTTTTGTGTGGACTCTGGATGTAGTCTAGAGGACCTGGCAGGTGGAATAGACGAAAGGAACGGATGGTGAGGGTGCCAGGGAAACCCGTGCTTGCTTTTGGAATGATTTGATGATGATGATGATGATGATGATGATGGTAATAATGATAATAGATGATGATAATGGTTTGACGGTTCAGCAGAAAACAAAAGCGGTAAACTGATTTGTAATCTGGTCTGCCGTCAATATCCAGTTTTCTGTATTTACATACATTCCTTGAGATAGATCTTTCCGATACACAAACTTCAAATTAAATGGTTAACATTGTTCAGGTATTTTAAAGTTATAAGATTTATTTTTCACAGAATGCCACGTGAAATTACTATTTATTTCAAACGTGAAACTTTTTCTCGCTTATACCAGGGAATAATCCAACCCTTTCATAGGCTGATTTTCAAAGCAGGAAGCTCCTTCCAATTTCGAGGTTTAGCAGAACTTTAACAAAGAATAAAAAACGGAAAGAATTATCAACGATATACACGTAGTTTCAACTGAACTATAAAGCAGAAATTTATCAGGAGAAAAACTAAACGACATTATAACATTGTAATTTTCTTAAGTACCCAGAAGAATGAACGGAATTATATCAGTGAAATTTTTAATTGCGGTCTGATATGACAATTGATCTAAAAGTAATAAGATAATTTTAAAAGACACCACTTTATAATTTCAGTTCTTCTCTTTTTTTTTCTTTTCTTTACTTTATTTTTATTTTATTTTCTTTCTTTTTTTTTTAAATGAACTTCCATCTGCTGAAAATATTTCTCAAGTGTTATCTAAAAAAACTTTTTATCACTCTCTTGTCAGCGCTCTTTCTCAATTCCACACACTTTTTGAAGATCTCAGACAGGAAATTTGATTAAATCACAGCAAGCAATAAACAAAGATCGTTTTAGAGGTTCCCAGACGTATAAACATAGGGAAATATGATGTTTAGTAATTTACTATTCTTTCTTAACACCAACGAATAATCGACTCATACTGGTCACCGCAGAATTATAGTAATTTACAAATCTCTTTGCTTCGATGTGGCACAAGGCCGATTGAATATGGCACCCAATGAGATACGAACTCACTCTTCCAGGTTTGGTAGTCAAGCTTTGCTAACCATTACACTACTCAAGGTGCCCATCTGCAGAATTATTTGAAAGGAAATGCTCCTTGTCATCGAGATAAAAGTTTTCAAAAATTATTTTTTCAACTTGTTGAGTTGGCTGAGGTTGACAGTATTGGTTGTGGTCGGACGAAAGCGTTGGTGGTCCGTTCGGTGGCAGTGTCCATTGGTCAACTGGATTCTGAGTTAGCGTAAGTACGACTGGATTCTGGAATGTACTACCGTCGTACGGCTAATTCCGCAGCTGATGAATCTTCTACGTGTGTCGTATGGCCATGTATGCATAGCATGTGTGTGTGCATGCAAATATGCATATTCATAAACCGGCGGTGTTACTTCATCGAAACGTCCTCGAATAATACTCTTCCTCAACCATACACAACTGTAGTCTGTTTTATAAAGATTTTTTTAAGTGTTTTTTTTTTTGTTTATTAATTTGCTTGTTTCTAAATATCTTTTAATGATTTTCGTTTCTGTTTTTTCAAATATGATGAAATTAAATTTTAACTGACTCATACTATAGGGATATATATACTCCCCTACCTCCGTGGGGTTGAGTTCTCTGGCGAAGAAGTAATCGTGTTGCCATTAGCATCTATTGCAAGCCTCTTCGTAGTTGAATTGAGATCTCGGCTACCGTTGAACGGATGTATGTAAACAATAGTAATTGTGATTCATAAACGTTTAAAATTTACTTCGCAGCTAATATCTCCTCATGGCTGAATGGTTAGAAGCTTTGGTTTGACGTTTGAGTCAACCGGGTTTCGATTCCAGCTACGGGAAGATACTGTCTAGCCACACTGATGAGTTCTGATAGAATGAAACAGACCTGTCTGTGGATGACTGTCGATGTATATATATATATATATATATATATATCATCATCATCATCATGTGCCGCCAGCACGGATATCACTGACCCTCTCTCGCCATCATACCAATCGTTCATCGCTTCTAGCATGTCCTCAGGGCTACATCCCGTATCCTCACAGAGCCGCTGTATTTAGGTTCGATCTGGTCGTTCAGCTTTGGTTCGGCCATATAACGGGGTCCATAGGAGACAATAACTTATGAGCTCGTCCCTGCTTCTCCAGCAATGTGCTGCGTGTCTGGTTCGTCTAACTTTGATAGTTTTCTTAATGGGAGGTACAGTTGGAGCTTTGTGGGGTGTTGCTTCTTGGACTTGTTCAAAATTGCTCGAAAGATTCATGCCTTTGTTAGCCGCGTGTCTATGTCCTTTTCGGTTGATGAGACACTGCTTCCTAGGTAGATAAACTTGTCTACAAGTTTCAGAGAGCTACCGCCTAGTGTAGAAATGTCACCCGTTTGATTAAAGAACATGTATTCCGTTTTGTCTGCATTACTATGCGGTAGTGTCTTGGCTTGGGCGGGTGTATCTGCCAGAATCGCCATGTCATCGGCGTAGTCGGCTTCGGTAATTGTTTTTACGGGGTACCTTCTGCTTCTTTTCTTTGTCATATATATATATATATATATATATATATATATGACAAAGAAAAGAAGCAGAAAGTAAATATATATATATATATATATATATATATATATATATATATATTACTTTTCTGTGTTTTTTGAATTTTCACACCAGGCGTTTGAAAGTGAATTGGCTCGGAGACGTGACGAGTTAAAGACGAATGTTGATCACCAGCAACAAAGTTGTAAGGCCACACGAAAACTACGGTGCCCATTTTGGGGTGAGCTTCGAAAAAAGGGATCTCACACCAGACGCGTCGCTGTATAGACGAAATCAGCGAGCAAGTACGTTACAACGGCAACAGAAAGCCAGAGATAAAATTCACAGTCTGTGTCTATTTAAAAAGTGTAGTAGCGAATAAACTTTTGCGTTAGTAAACTTAAACAGAGTTTCGTATATTCGTCAACTTTTCCCACGGCGAGGTTATAACTGTACATTTGGTGTTTAACGGTATAAGATCCTATTTGGTGCAGAAAAATTACAACCTTCTATTTGAGACCCACTGTGGTACACCTGCATTTCCATTCATTATTTGTTCATTTTCTTTCTTTCTTTCTTTCTTTCTTTCTTTCTATATATATATATATATATATATATAGAGAGAGAGAGAGAGAGAGAGATACATTTAGGCTGTACAAAGAAAATTAACAGCAAATATTGTGACTATATATATGTGCGTGTGTGTGAGTAGATAGATGGCATGAGTACTTAATTATTTTCCGATTTATTTGCATATATATATATATATATATATATATATATATATATATAAATGTATATATATATATATGGGGGGGATAGATATATAGATAGATAGATATTGATAAAAATGAATACACTGAGATAGATAGATAGATAGATAGATAGATAGATATTATTATTTTGTGTTTTGCATTTTATTTGCAGATATATATATATATATATATATATATATATATATGTGTGTGTGTGTGTGTGTGTGTGTGTGTGTGTGTGTGTGTAGATAGATAGATAGATAGATAGATAGATAGATAGATAGATAGAAATATTCTTTTGTGTCTTTTATTTGGTGATATTTAACAGATATGAGACAACTGATTGCAAAAAGATTCATTTCGGTCTCACTTTTTGATTTCTATTAATTACTTGACTTGGGTTAAAATCCGCCACTACGTTGCAACAAAACTCATATTCTTGTGGGTGGCGTACTAACATGAGATTTAAGAATTCATGAAATGTCAAGAAGTGGGTTTGCTCTGGTAATAAATGCATCTCCCGTAAGATATATTTGCCCAATCGGCTAGGGCTGTAGAATACACTGACTGCTTCTCTGCAGAGGGGTTAGACACCCCCAATGAGTGTCCAGGATATGACACAAAACAATCTGATGGTGAGGTTCCAGAAATGCAGGAATTTTGGGGAATGCAGAGTACTCCTTCAATGCCATCGCTCCCTGGTCCACTCAGGCCCGGAGTGGTAGCACCAGATAGGGTTCTATCTATTGGTCAAATAGAACTAAACTGCGTACTTATTCTAAACTGAATTGTTCGAAATAGAACTGCTTTGACATTTAAACTGTGTACTTATGCTAAACTAAATTGAAATAAGACTTTTTTGACATTGAACGTGTGTACTTATGCTAAACTGAATAGTTTGAAATCGAACTGTTTTCACATTTAACATTGATAACATTAAAAACTTACAACCTTAGAACCCTAAGCTGAGCATCTTACTTGATTTAATGAGTTGCGAGCTAGTATTTGCAATACCTTTGTTTGTGAATTCGCTTCTATCAGAACGCCCCTATTCTTTTAGACATGTGCCATATCTAAGCTAAGCTTAATAAAGAAACAGACACCCAAGTTGTTTCAGAAGTTATTTGCCAAGATACGCGAACTATTTTTTCAACTTTTGCCAGCCTAAGAAAATGAGCGCATCGATTTAGTATACAGCTACCACATTGAATAGAAAAAGGTTCACTTTAAACACAAGAGAAAGGTTGCCGTAATAAAATCTGGAAACATTTCTCAAAGAACAGGTGTATTTGGGGGTGTATTCTTTATTTTTGCCGGCAATTGTCTATCAATCTCCATCCACTGCCTTTGGCCAGAAACTGAATCGAGCACTGCAGACGATCTCATCTATTTTATGTTCGTCTTTCTTTCGCTTAGGAAATGTTCCCACTTGTTCCATCATCTTGAACATGAGATACGTGTTTAGTCATCCAGTTAATACTACGCAGTCACACAGATAGACGCACGTTTGTACACACACACAGACACACACACACACACACACACACACACAAAGATATACATATATGAATATTTTTGTAAAATTATATAGATATATAAGTCAGTATGTGTGTGTGTGTGTGTGTGTGTGTGTGTGTGTGTGTGTGTGTGTGTGTGTGTGTGTGTGTGTGTGTGTGTGTGTGTGTGTGTGAATTATTCTACCCTATCACATAATTATGAATAAAACTGTAATATTTTCAAGACAATTGAAGTGGGGAGTTCTCGCAGTGTAGTGGCTAACGTGCTGGACGGTGACATCGTAGTAAACGAATTCGAACTCCAGTAGTTCTATTACGTTTACTATCAAACTGATACCCTTGGGAAGGAGTGAAACCCCCTTTTTCCTCCCAGATATGGGTTAAATTGTACTTCTACTTCTCTTCTACAAGAGTGGCTTCGGCATTAAATTACCCAAGAAGATTGATATGCCCTTAAAACAAAACAACCAAATAGATATTTCAAGTACATCTTTCACAATTGTTGAAATAATGAGTTTGAAAGAGATTGTAATTAAATCCACAAAAAAATTTTAACATTGTAAAACAAAAATTCCAAAAACAGTTTTAAAAACCTTTAACATAAGAAAAAATGATTGGCCTCTTGCTTCAATTATCCATTGAGTAACCTTTATTCTCGTTTATTGCTCCGCCCAACCTTCCTAAACCCGATAAACCAAGAATTCTTGCTCTACCAATTACTTCTAGGAGTGGATCCGACCCCAATAACATCTCAAAATCGTTAGCCAAAATGTTATCCTCTCTCTGAAGCAGGATTAACAATTCACACATCAAAAACGTATGGTATTTACTCAACAAAATCAATAATTCGAACATGGAAAACAAATCTTTTTCCAGTCTTGACATAAAATTATTATACACCAATATTCCTGTCAAAAATGTACCAAGCGTCTAAAAATTCAAGAAAATAAACATTACAATTCTTTTACCTCTTCACAAAACAATTAAAATTTCCTCATTATCCACGAAACATTGCTCTTTTCAATATAGCGGTATTTTTAAAGACAAAAATATGGCTAATCCATGGGTTCGCTTCCTAGTAGCGTCCTTGTACACCTTTTCCTTAAATTTCTAGAATCTGGTCATTTTAAGTTTATAATACGCAAAGATTCTAACCCTTTCTGCTTCATAGATAATATGTTACTCATATACCCATGGAAAAATAACGAATTAAATAATATTAAACCCATCATTAGTTTTATGTATGAACCAAAAAATAACACCTTAGCTTTCTTGAAGATTTTACTTATAAATAATAACAGTAAAATAGAATTTTAAAATCATCACAAATAAATAAGTAAACATGACCATAAATATTTTTACTTGCATCGTAATAGGAAAATAAAGAGGGTAATAATCATAGGTTTTTATCTTCGAGCTCTTGCACCCTCAAAATTTTAAACGATGAATTTGACTATAATAGAAAATTCCTTTGCGCGCCTTTAATAACCTTAATCTTTTAAATAACATGCTATAATAAAAGCTCTCAAAATTCACAAACCTAAATGTTCTCTACAAAACTATAATTTTTCAAATAATAATTCATTTCATAGATTTATTATTTTACCCGACAATTCAACTACAAACATCACCGAAAAAACCTAAACCACCTCGGAATTAAAACATTCACTAATACAAAGACAACGAGGAATTTAATTAATGATAAAAATGACAATGACCCCATTAAATCTTGAGCAGGGGTGTATGTATATGGTGTCTCAATATACATGTTTATATAGGGTGTCTCAGTATACATGGGACCCATGTTACTGCTAATAACTCTACTAATAATAATGTCGTGTTCTTTTTTTCCTTATAGATTTGAAAATAGTATACTCTAACAACTATTGATCCTCAATCACAATGCCTTGGACAAGAGAGAACAAATATTTTGCGTCACAACTGATTTGGAGACAAAGTCATCAAAAAGTGTCTAAAAATAGATGCGACCCATCAATATGATAATGATTTATTATTGAGACAAGACACTCGAAAAATATCGCACGTCCTGAAAGATGATATAATAACAATTAAAAAAAAACATTGATTTGATGTCTCTAGCTCAAAGGATGCATTTTTTACTGGATATGTTCCAAATGACTTGCGCTTGTTTCAGTAATAAATCATTATTATATTTCATGGGTTGAGACACCCTATAATTCCATAATATGTAAATATGTAATAAGAAATTGTGCTGTAGTTTTAATCAACGAATTTACGAGCACACAAGATATTTTAAAAAAGAAAACATAAATAACGGTTTGGTCAAACATAATTTAGAAACTAACTACCACTCTTATTTTTAAAGATTGTCAAATGTTAGTTTACATACACCATAAAAAGGCTGGAATTTGATAACTTAAATGCCCTGATGAAGGTTTGAAAATTGAAACGTTTAATGTTGGTAAAGATTTCTACAAATAAAATCATCCGACTACAGCTATGTTCTTTCATATCTCTCACACTCTCTCACTCTCTCTTTCTCTCTCTCTCTCTCTCTCTATATATATATATATATATGTGTGTGTGTGTGTGTGTGTGTGTGTGTGTGTGTGTGAAGCGAGATAAAATGAGATTTGCACTTTTTTGGTTAGCATTTTTATGTTTAGGATATATATATATATATATATCCGCACGCACTCACAAACACACACACACAGATATATTTTATATGTGTGTGTGTGTGTGTGTGTGTGTGTGTGTGTGTGTGTGTGTGTGTGTGTGTGTGTGTGTGTATGAAGCGAGACAAAATGAGATTTGAATTTTTTGGTTAGTATTTTTATGTTTCGTATATATATATATATATATATATATACCAACACGCATACACACACACACACACACACACACACACACTCATACACACATACTCACACACACACAAACACACGCATACATATATATAAGGGTGCCGAAATGCTTTAGCTTGACTAAGAAAAAAATGAGCTATTGCCATGAAGTCAAATTATATTTAAAACGTACATATATCTCTCCATATTACATATGTCTGCATGTGTGCACCTGTTCTTATAGTTAACAATGAAAAAATGGAAAAGGCGGGCGAGTTCAAATTTCATCCAAGGCTGTTTGCATTCATTTCACTTTCATGCGATTGGGAAATGAATAAATTCATTCCTTTTTCTCCAAGATAAAACAGAATGGACTTTCTAATATTATTAGGGCATCCCATCTTCAACAAGAACAACTGGCAATTCAAGTTACCTGTTAGCACTTACTGAGCCATCGAAGCAAGGTAAATCCTATTATTTTTTATGTTTGCATGAGGTCTGCAGCTGCTGTAAACAGAGAAAAAAAAAACATATGATATATATAGAGAGAGAGACAGACATACAGACAGACAGACAAAGAGAGGTTCCTACTCTGGACACTTTTATTGGTTGTCAGTTTTGATATATGATAGTAAGTTCCACTTCAGTTTTGAGTAACTCAATATTTTCTTGCCTTCTTTCAAATTATTTTCGAGCAGATTAAATTCATTCAGTTTCTGTACATTTGTCTTGCACAAGGTTATAGCAATTGAGCGCTTAACCAATTCACTAGATTAGAGGCACACTATGTTAAAGTCTCGTGCAGGGTTAAGTCACATCCATAAAACAACCATGAGGATAAATCACACTATAGATCTGAGGTCAACCTGCTTGCAAAAATTCTAGAAACAGATCGAAAAGCATGTTGTAACACCGCATTTTTAACTTTTAAAACATTAAATGCAACCTGAAATTATTCTGATTAAAGAGCGCCATTATCGATCATTTTTATTTTTTCAGTGAAAGACTTCACATCATGATTTAATCTATGGTTTGGTTTCTTGGTTTTTAATGGCATATCAACCTTCGTGGATTATTTAATACCGAAGCCATCCTTCTAAAACAGCAGTGATGATATTTAATCCAGAGCTGGGAGGATAAGGGCTTTCATGCCTTTCTCAAGAATATTTGTCCGAAAGTGAACGTCAGAGCACGGCAGGAGTTCGAACTTTCAAACTACGATTCCGCAGTCCAGCGCTTTAACCATTACACCACGAGGACATCCCGCTTTTAATCAATGATCTCTTCTCCTGAAATTAAGGAACTGAGAGTGCATATTCGATATGTAATATTATGGGTGTTTAAGAATAATAATAAAAACGTTTCGGAAACAGTTACGGGACTCTGCAGTGTTTATGACCAAAGTTTCATTACTAACCGCTAAGTCCAAAACTGGTTCTCAAAGTTTAGTTCTAACGATATGTCATTGAAAGATCAACCCAGACCAGACCGCTTGTCAGACTTCGATCAAGTCGCTTTGAGAGAACTGGTGAAATGCAATCTGCGCAGAAGTACTCCAGAACTAGCACGACCTTATTACATTCGAATCCACAATCTTTCAATACTTAAAAAAAAGGAAATGTTAGCAAGCTGGAAGTTTGGATTCCTCGTACTCTTTAACAGAAAAATAAGGAAAATAGCACACCCATAGCAAAAAGTCATCTTTTGAAACAGAAAAATAATCTGTTTCTCAAGAATATCATTACAGTTGACGAAAAATGGGTCTTTTATGAAAATGTTCAACACAAAAGACAAGGGTTTGATAGGGATGGACCTCCTCAGCCCCCCCCCAATCGTGGAGCATCACGGATGAAAAGTTTTGCTGTGTATACATGATGGGATCAGTGTGGTATTATTCATTTTGCGTTTTTAAACCGCAGTTAAACATTCACTTCAGACTTATAGTCTTAACAGTTGAAATTTGTGCATGAAAATGCCCTGCACTCGTCAACAGGAGAAACGTTGTACTTATCTTTGATAACACAAGGCATTCATCAAGAATCACACTGGGAAAATAGTGGATTTAGGCTGTTCTATTCTATCCCATCCATCACTTGGTGAAAGGTTTCTTGAATCAACAGACGTTTCACCAACTGGTTTCCATCTTTTTCCTTCTCTATAAAATGCTCTGATTTGACCAAAACTTTTTTCATAAAAACTTGTCAAGCTCGGAACCAGCACAATTCTATTTGAGAGAAATAAACAAGCAACCTAACAAAATAATTCTGATTATGCTATTGATTTAAATTATATTATTATTCGATTATTCATGAAAAAATTTCTAAAACAAATTTTTTTATGACTCAATCTACTATAGTGATTATCGTATATACTCGTGAAAACGTCGAATTTTAAAAGCTTAATTGTAAAGATATTTGTAAAAAATATTATTAGATTAAAACTATTATGGAAAAGACTAGCTTGGAAAATTCTCCAAAATAATCATTTTCGGAGAGTAGTAATTTACTAAGCGTTTTTCTTAGATGTGGCACAAGGCCGAATGAATGCAGTACCCAATGAGTCTCAAACTCACTTGTTATCGTCAGCTAATCTATCCCATTAACCATTACACAATGTATGGCGTCCAGTTATTTCCTGAGCTTAGCTAAGTTGCGGCACAAGGCCGTAAGTATGACGCGCACAATGAAAATAAAACTCACTAACAATCCAGTTTGCTAACTATTACAAAACGAAAGCAGCTCTTATTTTTTTTTTTTTTTTGACAATAAATCAAGGATATGCACGATTCGACTAATAAACACGTAAACACGGCGATTCAACAGCAAATAAGCTATAATAAAAACAACCGTAAACGCATCAGTAGCCACTGCTTCTTACGTAATCATTTTTCGAATAAACAAGTTATATTAGTTCCAACGTTTTTAATGTTTTTAATTTTATGAGACACGAATGTGATCAAAAGTGTCGGCTGTTTTTATGATGTGTTTCTTTGGCTGCGTTAAAAATTATCACTAAAACAACTCGTTGCTAAATCAATTCGCAGTTGTTGAATTGAAAATCAATTATAATGATAAATACGCGTTTCTTAAATTGAAACATTAAAGCTATAATTTCCAATTATATAAATAATTGATAATAATTTTTAGTGAAAACTTTTAATTTGAATATCAAAGACATAGCACTTAGGCAAGAAACTATTTTAAAACTTCACACACACACACACACACACACACATACACATACCATCACACACACACCCGTGCACGTACACATATACACACTTACACACACACACACACACACACACACACAAACATCTCACTCACAAACACGCAAATACATCTCTCATACATACACACACACACACACAAACACCTCGCTAATACACACAGATAAACTCACAAACACACTAGCACCTCACTTACACACACACACACACACACACACGAACACACACGTAAAAACATCTCAATCACATACATAAAAACATACACATACGCCTCACTCACGCACACACACACCATACTCAAATACACACATACCGCAATTGCATACACACAAGCACATACACACACGCACATACACACACACACACACACACACACATATATATATATATATATGTATGTATATATATATATTAATGCCTGCTTTGTTTAAAAGAGCAGACAAATAAGAGTGTGTGTGAGTTTTTGATTCTTTCAGAGTAAAGGTTATCATCCCAAGAAATGATAATAGTAACCTGAGTTCAAATCCTGTTTCTTCCACTAGCTCTGGGTAAATACAAGGGCAGACCAGGCCATGGTTAGGCAGCTAGTCTATAAGAAGAAAAAATCCGAATTCGAACCAGCTCTACTTCAAAATTAACCGTGTGTCACATCCTACTTATGGCTAAAGGATTGGATAAATGAATATATCCAGATCAAAATAATCGTTCAGATGTATGTTTCATTATTCGTAAACAAGAAAAGCATTCTTTTTCCCAAATCCCTACATACTTCCTTATCGATTCTTTTTAAACAAATTATAACCAATATAAACAAAAACTGCTGCCCAAATATGACAGCACCTCCTATCGGCAACGATAAATGACGATTGGTAAAAAGATTTTTAAACAAAGACTCTTATTTATGCTTTCCCAGATGACTGACGAATTATGGTCTGCAGCGAGGAACGAACCAACGTTGATAAAAGAAGCTTTTTTGGTGGCAGGATTAGGCTGATATTTTTGCTTGAGATAAATTATTAGGTATAATATGTAATATTCAATTCAGAATATATGCAATTGAGATATGTAATTCGGTATAATACATGATGTGTAATTCAGTTTATATGTAATACGGTGTATCTCTAATTTGATAAAATATTTAAAATATAATTTAGAATATATGTAAAGTTGACGGCCGTAGTCGAGGGCAACCCAGCGGCTCCCTTTTCAATTGCTACTACTTCGAGGTGTGGGAAAGGGCGCTACTCCTTTCCTTAGATTGTTCCACTTTACTCTTGATGCTTACCTTATAATGCTGCATTTTAAGCAAGGAAGTACCAAGTACCATTTTTTGAATCTTTGGAATGACTCGACCTGGAATTGAACCGCAGTCTTCCAAGAGATTGGCGAACTAATTGAGATGTAATTCAGCAAATATATAACTAAGATACGTAATTCAGTATAATATATATGTAATTCAGTTAATATGCAACTAAGATATGTAATTCGGTATATAAGTTATTTAGATATGTAATCTGGTGTAATATATATGTAAATCAGTTTATATGTAATTGAGATATTGTTAGGGATCAAACCTAACGAAAACATATCAAAGTTATTCGCCCCGATGGATAGAAACGGAGTTAACTCCAGTGGACTGCTCGCTGTGGTATAGTAGGAACCGTAAGAATGGATACACGCGATGGACGCTATGGACAGACTTGGAAATCTGCAATGATACATGGTACACGCACATTTGACTAGTGCACACGAAGTTAATACAGCTTCTCTTCTTAGTCAATAGATGCATGTCTCTTCCTTTCTAATTGTTTTGTTCTAGATCAAGAGTCCATCTCTTTTCAGTTTTGTTTATTGTTTTGAGACCGTTACCTACCCATTCATGGACTCTTCTAAATTCTATATCAATGTAGAGCCAAGTACTCTCGGAAATATTGGATACTCTATCGATATTCGACTGACAAGTAAGCCTAGCTTACGTCACCACTTTTCTTTGTATATTGTTACTTCAATATATCTTTAAGCCTATACCGTGTTCCGAGTTTTCTTTTCGTGGTCCCAACCTGGGTCCACATCAACTGGCGACGAGGAAGAGATTCGAACTCACGTGGGATGATCCCAGTTGATTCATACATCAACTAGCGACGAGGATGAGATCATCTCAACGTTAAGAATTAACTGCGAAATAAAGAATATGATCGCAGATACTATAAGAGAGCTCCCCGTCACACATGCAGACATTAATAGGCAGGCTCTGAAGGATGATTTTATCCATACCACAAAGAATAAAATCTCTAATAAAGATTCTAATGTGCCGGAGGTTTTTAACTTTGCGACGATGTCCTATTATATAACGACAGAGTGGTGATACCGAGCAGTCTGCAGAAAAAAATCCTGCAGGATTTTCATATGGGACATCCGGGGGAAAACTGCATTAAAAGCTTCGTGCGCTGTTACGTCTATTGGCTGAACATGGACAAGGACATAGCAAACATGGTTGATTCATGTAAAGGATGCGCACTCGCAGCAAAAGCGCCAGCAACTACGTGTAAACCGTGGTCAAAAACAGACCAACCGTGGCAAAGTATCCACGTCAACTTTTCAGGTCCTTTGGATGACCAGTACTATCTCATTGTCATCGACAGCCACACTAACTGGCCGGAAGTCCTGAAATGTAAATGACCTACCACAAACTGCACGATAGGGTTCCTACACGAACTATTTGCACGCTTCGGCGTGGTTGATTGTGTATTTACTGATAATGGTTCGCAGTTCACGTCTAATGAATTCAAGCAATTCTGCGATACGTATCAGGTGAAGTACATCACGACTCTGCAATACCATCCAAGGCCAAACATATTCGTGGAGAGGTTTGTGGACACCTTGAAGAGGGCTCTGAGAAAGGCACGGGGCACGCCGACAGATAGGGCGCTGCAACAGTTTCTGCAGGTGTACAGAATAACGCCTAATCCAAATACACCTATGAGACGTTAGTCCGCAGAAACTATGTTTACGAGAAAAATAAGATCGGTGTTTGACAAACTCATTCCGAGGCAAGCAAGATTTAAAAAGACAGCCACCCTTCCTAAAAAACGTTACGCCTGTGGCGAAAAAGTGTTATTCAAAGTTTACAAGAATAACAAAACGTTTTGGGAAATGGGCACTGTGAAACAATTACATTATCCAAGGCCCTAAGAACATACATAAGCACCATCTCAATCAATTGAGAAAATGTCGAGTTAACGATTCAAACGTTTCACCACCACAAATTTGCGAAGAGTCATATATATTCGAGAACTTTGACCTCGATGCACCCCAGACTTCTCCCGTGGTTAGACGTTCAAACAGGAAAAAGAAGCTTACGAATCTTCTGAGCGTCGATCCTAAAAGGAAAAAAATACTCAACAATTTTTGTCTCTCTTCAGGAAAAAAAACCTCTTCGGTGTTATGGGACCATTACCTACCCATTCATGAACTCTTCCAAATTCTATATAAATCGAGAGCCAAGTACTCTCGGAAATATTGGATACTCTACGGAGATTTTCTCCGAACAAAAGACAACTCGTTATTATTTTGTGCTATACCTGTTATTCGTAAGACTTGTTTTTTTTTGTCCGAAATAGTTTATTTTCTTTTTGCCAAGTGACGGTTTTTTTGTTTGACTCGTTTTGACTTGTTTAAATTTATTGTCAATTACTTGTCTGTCTTTTTTGTCACTTGTGTTGCGTCCAAACCTTTTACGTTGGACTTGTTTTGTGTAATTTAATTTATTATTTTTCAGGGGTTCTACAAATTTTTGTCAGTGACACTTTGTTTTTTTAATTTCTTTACAATTTTTTGTATTGATTGTTTAAGTGTCACCTTTTGTTTTATCGTAGAACCCCCCCCTCCATTCCTTGCTACAGGTGGAGGTCCATTTAAACCCTCCTGGCTGCTAAATTTACCGCAGCCATGGAGAGGAAAACGAATACCCCAGACAACCTAACATCACAGGAGAGCCTAATAGGGGCAAATTGGCCTTCGCTGCCGATCCCCGCTGAAACTCAAGACAAAACAAATGAAACCCAAGACAGCCCGATACCACAGGCCCAAAAAAGCCCCACAGCCTGGAGGGGCCAGCAGAGAGGACCGGACGACAACGAGAAAGACCGGGTGGGCAGATATGCCAAGTATTTCAAAGGCAATGAGATACTGCCCATCCCGGAAATAGTAGAAAAGATTTCTCCTAGAGTCCTCTCGCTGGTTGTCTCCGACATAAAAACCAAAAGGCTGGTGGGGCTGAACAAAGATACGTTCGAGGAGCTGTTGAGAAAGGCAGGCATCCCATGCCAATACTTCTGCAGAAAAAAGTTTTGCCACATGGGATGTCCTGCTTCCTTGTGAGGAGCAGGCAGCCAAAACGGCTGCGAACGACGTAATTACGAAGCACTACAGGTTACAGCCGGAATATAAAGGCACCCGTAGGCTCCGTGTGACGGTGTGCAACGTCCCGGCCATCATCCCAGGGGAGGTTTTGGCAGCCTACTTAAGTGCCTTTGGCCAGGTAGAAGAATATAACCTCCTCAGATCCCCGGCCGGGACAGCCTACGGGGATTATGCCTTCCGGCTGTGCCTAACAAGGGATGGCTTTAAAGCCATCCCTGAAACATTAGTAAGCGGGGATCGGCAGATGATGGTGATGGTGGAGGGAAGACGCCCCAGGTGCTGGGGGTGTAAACAAATTGTCCATATCGCTAAGTTTTGCCCCCAGCGTCCTGAAAACAAAGAAAAAGCGGCACCCACAGCAACAACAACAACAAAGGACATAGCAGCCGCCACCACCACCACCATCAAGGAAGCGAAGGCCCAGGGCCCGGGTCAAGTCCAGCCCAAATTAAACAACCAGGAGGGCTGGACTGAAGTAACCCGAAAGAGGAGGGGATCCCCTAAAAAAGGGGAAAAAAGTCCATCATCATCCCCTCCTCAAAAACAAATAAAGGCCCCACCAGCAGCAGCAGTAGCAGTAGCAGCAACACCAGAACCACCAGAAACTCCGGCACCAGTAACATCAACTCCAGCTACACCAACTCCAAAAATACAGAAACTAGCAGCATCACCGACAACATCAACAGCTACCCAAAAGACACCAGCCGCAGCAGTACCTCCAATGTCTCCAAAAAAGAATAAAAAGAAAAACAAACAACAAATAGAAGACATGGATACCAGCGTAAACCTAAAGAGGAGAAGAGACAGTGGGGAAGAGGCCGCCAAAAAAATTTGCCCTGAACAGCCCAAGGCAGGCCCCTCCTCTCAATCACAAAATCAACAACCTCCTCCACCTCCTCCACCTTCACCTTTGCCTCCACCACCTTTCCCCCCTCAAATATTACAACCTACACAATCCCCTCACCAAATTGTCACCCTCTCACCCCAGCAAGAACAATTCTTGAAAAAATGCCGTCGCCCCTATCAAATCCCTCTCCCAAGGTCACAATCAGCAGACCGGTCCCAGCCCCTGAATCTGACAAGAACACCATCCCTCCCATCACTCAGTCCATCACCCATAGCGACGCAGGAACTTTTCCCAGCAAGACAGAGACATGACCCTCCTGCCAGTAAAAAAATAAATCGGCAGGAGGGTGAACTAAGCATACAACAGATCCAGCAGGCAGCGGCTTTGTACTCAATAGAGCTGGAAGCAGTCGGTGACTTCCAGCTACGAAAAGCACTAAATCCGCTGCTGAGTCTGGATAAAATAAAAAATCTAAACATTTCAAACCCCGCAAGCTTTAGGAGTGCAGCCATGGTGACCACTTTTGTCCGGTCAGCTGGCGACCGTACCAAAGGCGTATGGAAGTTCTTGAGTACGGTCTGTCAGACTGATACGGGCATAAAGCTGGCGGAATTGGAGCACTCCTCCCTAAAAAAATGTATTCCTTTTTGTTCGGGCAGGGTCCCTATTTTGGTTCACCCGTCCCTTTATAGGTCCCTAAAGCTGCGGTTCCCAATAGATGTCGGCGGAATCACCAGGGACAACCGGGTTACAAGTGAACTCGGCACCGGTTCCTTGCGTCAGGCCGTCGGCATCCTCATACCCAAGGATTTCCGGCCCGTAGTCGACACTGAGTAAGGTAAGTTGGATTGATGGCTTTAAACATTGCCAGTTTGAATGTGAGGGGACTGAGGGATTCAAGCAAGTGTGCGTGCTAGCTTGGTGAACTCAAGAACCTCTGTGTAGATCTTGCTGCAGTGCAAGAGACACACTTCAATTGCGATGCTGACTGTCGGGTGCTGGAAAACGACTTTAACGTTTTCTCAGCATACGGCAGCCACGTCAGCGCTGGGGTCTCCTTGCTAGTTGGACGCAGCCTTGATGCTGATGTTGACGTTGTTTTTGCAGGTGACGGGGGCCGGCTGGTTGTGGCCGATGTTGCCGTGAAAAGTTTCAAGTTTTGTCTGGTTGCAGTTTATGCGTCCAATATCGCTGCGGAGAGGGTTTCCTTTTTTCGTCGGTTGGCGCCGTTCCTGGACGATACGAAGCGGCTAGTCTTAATGGTTGATTGGAATGCGATCCTTGATCCCAAGATAGATAAGGTCAGTCGGGGAGCTAGTCGTGCGTGAAGGTCTGATAGCAGCCTTGTCGGCTTCGTGACTCGTCACGGTCTCGTCGACAGGTTTCGTCTTGATCACCCAGGGCGGGAGATGTGGACGTGGCTAGATAGCTCGCCCTCTGCCAAAGTAGGTTCCTACTTGGACAGAGTGTTAGTTAGACGAGCTGACATTGATTTCGTTAGTTGTCCCACGTTCCACCAGATAGCGTGGACTGACCATAAGCTTGTTAGGGTCAGTGTGCGGTTAGCAAATAGGCCTAGTCTAGCCGGCTACTGGAAGTTCAATACCTCCTTACGGGAGATACGGGACTTCCGGGACCGGCTGGAATCCCTAATTCAGCGGGCGTTAGTGGGGGTGGTTACCGGGAATAGGTGGTGGGTTTCTCTCAAATATAGGATTAGAGACTTCGCCACCAAATACGGTCAACAACTCAAACTAGATAAGGCCAAGGAGGCGAAGTCTATAGACGATAGACTTTCCCAGGCGGCGGCTGGGGGGACTCCCTAGGTGTAGAACTAGCTTGGAGGGACCTTGAGCGTGAGAGTAGCGAGCGCTACAAGGGACACGTAGTTAGATCTAGGTTAAATAGAGTTCTCTACGAAGCTGTGAAATAGAACGCGACTGCGCGTGAAGAAGAAGTGCGAAGGTTCCCCGATCGGTACATCGCGTCTGTCAAGACCGCGGACGGGCGACTGGTGCGATCGAGTCGTGAGATGCGTGATGCCTTTCGGGCGCACTTTCGGGATCGCTTTGCCCGCTGCCCTGATCTCCCGCTCCGGGAGTTTCGTAGCTATCTTGCCGACTTCCCCCGCCTTGGGGTGGCTGAAGCGGCTAGCTGCGAGGGTGTGGTTACTGAATGCGAAGTCCGTGATGCGTTGAAGCAGGTCGGCCTCAACAAGTCGCCGGGACTAGATGGTTTGCCCTACGAAGTGTACTTGAGGATGTCGCACATGTTTGTCCGTATTCTGACGGATGTGTTCAACCATTGGTTCGCCCAGGGAGCCATCCCTTGTTGCGTTACCAAGGGCGTGATCACATTGCTGAAGAAAGGTGGCAGGCATGTTGGGGAGGGTTTAGATGACTACAGGCCCATAACTCTGCTTAACACAGAGTTAAAGATTTTGGCTCGGGTCTTAGCGAATCGTTTACAGCTTGTCATCAGTGATCTGATCGGCCCCGAACAGACCTTTGCTGTGAAGGGAAGATCGATCCAGGACAATCTGCACTTGATTCGCGAGGTCTTAGAGGGGATAGAAGACGACTCGGAAGCCGCGCTGATCAGTTTAGATCAGTCCAAGGCGTTCGATAGGGTTTACCATCGGTTCTTGGCGTTTGTTTTGGAGACTGCCGGATTCCAACCAGAGTTCTGCAGATGGATTAGCATGATGTACCATAACCCTCAGGCAGTGGTGCAGGTGAACGGAAGGCGTTCGAGGGTATTCGCGATCGAGCGCTCGGTCCGGCAGGGCTGCCCCCTGTCTCCTCTTCTCTATGTCCTCGCGTTGGAGCCCCTCCTGCGCAGGCTTAGGGATCAGAGGACAAGTCCGTCCCTACGTGGTGTCCCCTTTGCTGGCCCTCTTTCGGCAAGGGTTTCCACGTTCGCTGATGACATCACAGTGTTTGTATCCCGCCGTCTGGATATAAAGGCTGTGAAAGAGGCGGTTGTCGAGGACGAGCGGATCGCAGGAGCCAAAGTCAATTTTGACAAAAGCGAAGGTTTGCGGCTCGGTGCTTGGAGGGGTAGCAATACTCTTCCAGGGCCCTTCCGCTGGAGTGACGGACCCATCCGCATCCTCGGGGTGTGGTTCGGGTCCGACCTCCAACTGGAGCGAAATTGGTCGGAAGTACAAGCTAAGGTGAATGCTCATGTGGGAATCTGGCTTTCAAGGAGGTTGTCCTTAAAAGGCAGGGCGCAGGCGTGCGCCACGTATGTCTTCCCTCTGATCCTTTACCGATTGGCTGTACTTCCTCTGCCTAAGGCACGTCGGTTGGCACTGTAACAATCCCTCTCCAGATTGCTCTGGGGAGGTTCAAGGCCGATGGTCCGTAGGCAGGTCTGTATCCAACGTACACGCAACGGGGGTCTTGGTATGCCTGATCTGGAGAGCCACTGGCTTGCTGAAAGACTTGCATACCTCGGCCGTTCTTTGACGGGGGACTCAGTGTGGAGACGAAAGGCGAGTCGGACTTTTCCTCGCCTCCAGTCAGACCCAAATGCCGAAGGTCGACGTAGGTATTTGGGCGAAGCACTGTTTGTCCGCGAGTGCCGAAAGGCCCTTCGTAACCTTCTTGGGTCCAGTGACCTTTCACAGTCTCAAAAAGAGCTATATCGGGAGTTAGTGGTGGGTTCCGCTTCTGATCCTCTTAGCGAGCGGCGAGGCTGGACGGCGGAGGAGATCCGCTCTCACTGGAATTGGGCGCCAGGATCGAGCTTCTTGAACAACTCCGAGTTCTCGCTCACCTGGCGACTTGTACGGAATGCGTTACCCCTTCTCGGCTTGAACTACAAAGCGGGCCTAGCAGACATGCCTGATTGTCCTCGCTGCGCCAGTGGATTAGAAGAAACGGCTGAGCACGCCTTCTACTAATGCGAGCGAGTTCGCCCGTTTTGGGATCACGTCGGGGAGTGGACGGCTCGCATCGAACCCAAGTAGCTCGTGCTGCTCGACGTTGGTTACGTCGTGGACAACGTTCTTCCTCCGTTTCAGGGTGAGAAGCGTGTGGTGTTTCTCGTGATCCTAGCTGTAGCTCGAATGGTGATTTTGATCACGCGAAAGAAGGGATTGTATGAAGATGCAAACTTTTCTCATCGTGATCTGGTTTTGTATTTTCGGCATCAGCTGAGGGTCAAAATCAGATGCGATAGAAAACGCTTGGATCGCATAACATTCAACAGAAGGTGGATGAATGCAGCGAGCCTGGTCGTAAGAAAGGGGGCAACATTGGAGTCATCCTTCCCTCCTCTGCCTGCCCATGGCGTCTACGGTCCGGGTCCTTCGGGACCCCACCCCCGGTAAGTAGGCAAAGCTTTTTTTCCCTTGTAACCTAGTTAGCAGTATGTTGTCAGTCATTGTCCCTGTCATCTAGTCATTAGTATCCAAGATCTTCCCTATCCCCATTATTTTTGTACCCTAACCCGTATCCCAGTCCGCATTTACTGAAGATCTTGAACATTCATATGTATAAAAACCATATTACCTTCTTGTATAGACCCATACCGCGCCCGACCCTTTATTTTTTTTCTCCCCTATAGATTAGGATCCCAGTCCCACCTAGGGCAGGTCAGACTTGTTTCCAGTTCTTTCGCCCCGGAAAACAGTCGGCCTCCAATTTTATAGACGGGGAGATGGGAGGGCAACCAAACAGGGGATTTTTCCTTTGGTTCTTTGTTTTTGTATATATATTTTGGGGGGTTTTCTCCCATCCCCATCATATGAATTCATTTGTAGGGCTTTTAAGTAGGTCTTTCTTCATAGAGCAAATGTGGTATTTTGGTGGTAGCAGCGCGTATGGCGATGAATGAAAGGTTATATATTGTATTGTTGAATGGGTCGGCGATTGTGGCTAGCTAGGTTCCCCTTAGAAATTTTACGTAAAGCAAGACCACTCCTTTCCCCTCCCCCAAAACTCTAAGGCCTTGTGCCTTCATTATTATAACAATAATGAAATAAAAATATTGGATACTCTACCGATATTCGACTAGCTTATGTCACCACTTTTCTCTGTATCTTGTTACTTCTATATATCTTTAAACATATACAGTGTTCCGAGGTGTCTTTTCGTGGTCCCAAACTGCGTCCACATCATTTATATATTTTCTTTGTTCGTAAAAACATAACAGATATATAATGCGGTACAATATATAATATGTAATTCAGAATGTATGTAATGAGATATATATGTAACTGAGATCTGTAATTCGGTATAATATATATCTAATTTCCTTTATATGTAATTGAGATACGTAATTCAGAATAATACATATATATATTTCAGAATATATATGAGATATGGAATTCGGTATATATGTAATTGAGATATGCATTTGGGTATAAGGTAGAATATTTAATTAAGTATACATGTAGTTGAGATATGTAATTCGGTATATATGTAACCGAGATATGTAATTTGGTATAATATGCGATACATAATTTACTTTATATGTAATTGAGATATGTAGTTCAGTATATTATATAATAAGTAATTCAATTTAAGTGATGTACTCTTATGGACCCCCACACATGGCCGTGCAAAAGCAGGACGACCAGCACGAACATACATTCAGCAGCTATGTGAGGATACGGGATGTTGTCCTGATGACCTACCTAGGGCGATGAACGATAGGGAGGAGTGGCGAGAGAGGGTCAGGGATATCCGTGCTACCAGCGCGATATGATGATGATGATGAATTCAATTTATATACAATCGATACGTATTTCGATCTAATATATATGTAATTCACTTTATATGTAATTGAGATATGTAATTCGGTATGATAGGCAGCGTTTCTGTCGCTTATTAAGTATTAGGGCTGACTAGGTTCTTTCGCTTTGGTTTGGTAATCAGTCTATTAAAAGGAAATTTCTTAATTCAAACGTGTTACGAGGTGCATACGATAAGTTTCCAGACTTTTTTCGTATGGGCACTTTTATTGATAGTACACACATGAAACTCTAGTCTCCTTCAAAGTAATCTCCTCCGTCTGCAATTCACTTGTACCGTTCCAACAACTTCTGGAAGGCTCTATGGAAGTCCTCTTGTGTGACCGTGTCTATGACCTTCGTCACTGCATCTTTTATTTCCTCAATTGTCTCATAACGACAGCCTCTGAGCTTAGGGAATAACCAAAAGTTACAGGGAGCAAGGTCTCGACTATAGGGAGGGTGACGAACTGTTTTGATGTCCATCTTGGTCAAATAGTCTGTGACAAGGATAGTGTTGTGGATTGGTGCATTGTCCTGGTCGAAATGCCACTGACCCGATTTGAAGAGTGCTGGCCTCTTCCGACGGATTCTCTTCCTGAACTCCCTTAAAACCTCAATATGATAACCCTAACCCTAGCCCCATGGCCAATCAACTCTGGTGTATTAACTTCCTTACTCCTGCCACACCTCTCATCATCCCTCACAGACTCTGTGCCTTCCTTGAATCTCTTATGTCACTCAAGAACCCATACCCGATTCATGCAAGATGCACCAAAAGCAGTCTGAAGCATTCCATACGTTTCTGTGGTATTTCTTCCAAGTTTAAAACACAATTTTATTGCATATCGTTCTTCTCAAGTGTCAGATTGCATTTTGGAAATTCACCAGCTGTGACAATCAAGCCTTAGTAGGGTGTATTCCAATTCCTGTTGTAGTTGTTCATTTGAACGTGAAATCATAGAAATTGGTCAGTCATCACATAATGTGTATAGCAATAACATACTGAATTTTCAAGAGTTTACGACAATTTTAAATGCCCATACGATAAAAGTCTGGAAACTTATTGAAGGCACCACGTATAACTCCACTTCAAAATTGACCTTGGGTCACATCTTCTCACGGCAGGAACTTTAGTCATAGATAGATAAATAGATAGATAAATGCTAGAAAACGATTGTTTGTTAAATCGTCAATGAGTGCCCTATACTGATCTTGTGCAAAATGAAGCCGAGTTTACTAAATGGCAATTATATTCATTAATTTTTAAATAATAGTAATTACTTGTTTTCTAATTGTTTAATTATGATATCGCTTCGTGCTACTCTTATCACTGAAGTCTTTATTAGATTAGTTTATTTTTCTTTCTGTATTTTTCTACGGCTTCTTGACTAATTTTAATAAACCTATAATCGAGAAAAATGTTTCCCTTTGCCAAAACAGCCAAGTAAAATAATACATTTTATGGTCTCATTTTCAATTATTTTGTTCTTATGAAAACTTATTTTTTAATAAAAATTCTATTTCTTTCATTTCCTATTCTGGTGTGTATATTATAATAAGTGATTGGACTAGTAATTACTTATACAGTACAGGGGGTATTCATAATGATTATGTTGTTGGAAATGGACACGGCGACAAGAGTTCAAATCTGTTTGCATTTCACATCGGGCTAATACACTTGGGAAAGGTTTGAATCCAAATATTCTCGCTTAACCAGTAGATAGATAGTAGCACAGACTGGGTTCTTTGGCCTTGCTATGGCATTCAATATAATAGAAAACTCTGAAATTAAAACTGTTAAACTCCGCTTAATGGTTAGTTGTTAGGATTTTATAGCATATCAACATTTATAGTTTATTTAACGCCAAATCCATTTTTATGAAAATAGTTCTATTTCAAACAATTCAGTTTAGGATAAGTACGCAGTTTAAATGTAAGTACAGTTTAACTGTCAAAAACATTTCTATTTCAAGCTATTCAGTTTAGTCAAACAGTTCTAATTCAAACAATTCAGTTTGGCATAAATATGCAGTTAGTTCTATTTAATCCATAGATAGGGCACTATCAGGTAACACTATTCTGGCCCAGAATGGACCTTGGAGCAATGGCAATAAAGGGATGTTCTGCATTCCCCAAAGCTCCAGAATTACTGGAACCTCACCATCAGATTATTTAGTGTTATATCCAAGACACTCATTGGGGGCAGTCAGCGTATTCTTCAGCCCCAGCCGACTGGGCAAAGCTGTATCTCGATCTACTGCAATCAAAATTTCGTGTGTGCTCAGTATCTTAATACGAGTTACGACGTCCCCTTCGCACTTCAAACACCAGTTAACTTGTGATGCCAAATTCATCTTATTAAATGCTTATCTCTTCATCATCCGAGTCTATTTCCATGCAGTAAACACATCCTAAATCAGCTGTTATTCAAGTTAAAGTGTTATTTCCTTTGCTATCAATAATTCTGTTCTGCACCTGTGTTGCCCTTACCAACTAAAAACGATATTTCTAGTATGATCAAACCATATTAGACTGTCATCTCTAGCCAGCTTCCAAATTCAACCATACAGGTTGACCACTAGCTTTACAGGGTTACAGCTATGTCTTCTCAGCAATTAACTTATTGTCTAAGAATATTATAAAGATTTGCTTTTTTGCATCAACTCAATCCAAAAAGATGGGAAAATTATCACTAAAATATTCTAAAAAACAAATTAACCTTATTTCTTTAGAAACAGTTGACATCTTCACAAGAATTCTTTGAAAATTGTTGGAGATCTGGGAACATTAATTCAATTACTTGTAGTCACCATTTGACGACTGGTGGAAGCAAACATATATATGAATGTGTCAACCGTAATCAAATCTTAGGATATAATATTTTGATCTCAATAAATACTCTTTTAAAATCCCAAAGTATTTTTTCTCTTTTAAAATCCCAAAGTAATTTTTCAAAATATCTAAACGCTTTTAGATATTTTGAAAAATTACGTTTGGCTAATTCATAATACACTAAGTTTTGGCATAAATTTGGGGCACCTAACAAATATCAAATTCATGTTTGTTATAATAGATCATAAAGAGTCTGACTATGCTTGCTACACTGAAATTAAACTTTATTTACCCAGGCACCTTGTGTTCAAAAGAAACCACTTAGTATTTACACGTTCATGATGTTTAATCTAACGGGAACTGATTCATCTTATTTGACACTCATATATATTTAAGAAACCTAATAGATATTAAAATTCCCAAGATTCTTTGTTGTTGTTTTTTTTTTTACTTTAAAAGAAGGAAATCGATAATATTTCTTTGGCAACTTCTTTTTTAATCACTACAACATATTTTTCGAATGAAATTATTTCTTCCCCCCCCCCAAAAAAAATATAGTACTTAAAATAAATTTGGCGGAAAAGTTGTTCTGCAGACTTACTCAAACGTCTTGATTTTTTTTTTTTTGCGAGGGGGGGGGCTCATATTTTCCGATAGATATCATATTTATAAATGGTTAAAAATATCACATTCTTTGATTAGACATCAACGCACGCACACATGCACACACACACACACACACACACACACACACACTATATATATATATATATATATATATATATATATATATATACGAAGAGAAGGAAGAAAAGTCGAGTATAATAAGATAGAGTAAGAGAAGATAAAGAGTGAGAATGAGAATGAGATAGATAGATAAATAGATAGATAGATTTAGGGAGAGTCTCCGTGTCGTAGTGGCAAACGTGCTATTTTGTGACATAGTAGTGCGTGAGTTCGAGCTCCAGTCACGTTCTCATATGGTCTACTACTTTCCAGAAAGATATGAACCTCCTTACCCTCCAGCAATTGGGTTAAGTAGTTCCACTTCGACGAGAATGCAAGGATGGACATGTGGTGTAATGGTTAACGTCCAAGGAAATCGACACGGCATTCCGAGTTCAAACCTGGTCGAAACCTGCATTTCGAACAGCTATACACTTAGGAAAGTTGTACATTCAATTGTTCTCTTTTCAACTATGAGTAAATAGTAGGGCAGACAGTGTTATTTAGCTTTGGTTAGGAGAAGAAAAACTCTAAACTCAAACCTGTTAAACTCTGCAAAAAATGACCTTGTGTCACATCGAGACGATGCAAAGGGATTACTAAATACTCCAATGAAGATAGAATTGTCATTGAATAACCCCCAAAGGTTGATATGCCTTCAAACAAATATATATATATATATATATATATATATATATATGAGGGGCATTCAAAAAATAACAATCCACTTGGCAGGGGATATAGAATACACCGACTGCATCTCAGAGGAAGAGTAAGACCCCCACCACCAATGAGTATCCTGGATATGACATTAAGCCATCTGAGGGCGAGGCTACAGTCATGGAGATGTGGGGAATATGAAATACCTTTTCATTGCCTTTGTTTCCAGGCCCACTCTGGCCCGGAGTGGTAGCACATGATAGGGTTCTATCTATGGGTCAAATAGAACAAACTATGTTAGCAAACAAATGACAGGTGTTAAATTGTAAGTGTAACTTGAAACTATTTAACTATGTGCAAACAGGATCTAATGCATATGTACAAACAGGATTTGGCGCTAAACAACCCGCAATGGTTGATATGCCGTAAAACCAAACCAAATCAATAAGATACATGTGGCCTAAGATGTTGGTACAAGAAACCATGTTTATTGTTACACCTTTTCCAAGGAAATCAATAGTGATGGGTCTTTCGTGTCCCAGAAAAGTGTCAACATGCTGCGGCCAGAACTTTTTCTTTACTGTAGAGTGATTTCACGTCACAGACTGTCTTTTCCACTCTAATTCGTTATGAAAGGACCATATTTAGCTTATTTGTAAACATTTTTGATTAAAACATACTTCTCCGTACAGATCATCCATACTTCTCTAAATTCCATTTGATTTGCAATTCTCGGCTCACTAAAAATTCGGTGACTGATTTCTTTTCACGTCTGAAACAATTTGTTTGATTTGTGGCCATTTTTGGATAGTCTCAGAACAAATATTTTTGCGAGACTGAAATAATTTTTGGCTTTAAGTCAATTTCAAACACTTAGGGGTATATTTTTATGGGAAAAAAATTAATTTCACCTTTAAAGAAATGTTCTTATTTATTGAGACTCGTGAACATATATATATATATATATAGTATAATATCAAACAGTATTATTCTATTATACACATCCAAATTCCTGTGTATTAGTTTGTTTTTTTTTGTTTTTAATGGCATATCTACCTTTGTAGGTTATTTAATGCCAAAGCCATTCTCCTAAAAGAACAGTAGTGGGACTATTTAACCCATAGTTAGGAAGATAAGAGGGTTCATACCTTTCCCAAGGGTATTTGCCCGAAAGTGAACGTAATAGCACGACTGGAGTACGAACTCGCTTACTACGATTTCGCTGTCCATCGCTTTAACCATTACACCACGAGGAGGAGCTATTACAAACGCACTGGTACAAAAATGGACTGCTTTTGGTTATGACCTTGTGTCACATCAAGCCAGTGCGAAGGGGTAAATAAATACATCCTCCAACGAGGTTAGCTTTGTCATTAATTAACCCTCAAAGGTTTATATGCCTTTAAAGTTAGAAACATACCATATATATATATATATATATATATATATATATATATATATATATATATATATATATATATATATATACTGCCAGTATGTTTGATACTAATATCATTAATACAATTAATTGCATTTGTATTTTTGATTTTTGTGTCCTTGTTTTTTTTTGGGGGGGTTGCGTTGTGGGGAATTATTTTTGGTTTTTGTTTTTTTTGTATTTGTTTCTTAAATTTTGTTATCGTCTATCCGCTCTTCCTCAACTGTCTACCAAACCCAGGTTTCTTTCAGTTTCGCTGACTCTTTTTACTCTATCTCCAAGTCTACAACTTTACAACTTCCGTTTGATCAGATTTCAAAGATTATATATACATATATAATTCATTCTCTCTTGGTTAATACAGTATTCATGTATATTTATATTTGAAAGTAGCGATATTCATTTTTTTTTTTTCGAAATGTCTTTTGGATATTAATATCCTTGTTTACAAGTACTACCTCTCAAAAGATGACCATCGTGAAATTCTCAGCTGTTTCCTTTAAACACGTTTACAAAACCATCTGCTGGGATTTTCGTTACACGACAGTATTCAAGGAATATGATTTACTTTCAGCTTTTGATTCTCTAAGCCTGGGCAACTCACATAAGGGAATATTGCATTATTGGTTTGGTTTTATGGCATATCAACCATTGTTGGTTATTTAATGCCAAAAACTCTTTATAAAATATATTAAACATATGATTTATATAATTAACAATTCAATTAAACTTCAGTCATTTGTTTACACACAGTTAAATGGTCAAACAGTTTTATTTCAAACATATCAGTTTAGCACAAGTCATTTGTTTGTTCTCAGTTTAAATATAAAATAGTTCTATTTGATCAATAGATAGGACCCTATCAAAGGCTACTGCCCTGGAAGCGATTGCAATGAAGGGGTACTCTTCATTCCCCAAAACCCCAGAATTACTAGAACCTCACCATCAGATGGTTTAATATCATACCCAGGTCACCCGTTGGTGGAAAGTCTTACCCCACGGCTGAGATGCAGTCGGTGCATTCTACTGCCCCAGCTGACTGGGCTTAATAATACTATAATATCAAGATGTCTAAATTGCTTGAGTTGAAGAGAAAATGCGAATTTGGAAGAAAATTATAAATTTTCTCCTGTTAATCTGTTACATTTCATGAGGAAATGTTGGCCAAATATTTATAGAGGTCAGAGGGGATTCTACCGTCCGAGAGAGTAGTCAACCGAAGATCGTGGGAGTATGAGTAAATGATAAGGGTAATTCAATTATTAAATACAGTGACATGAATTAATCTGTGTTTATTTTCCTGAGCATTGTATTTCCTTCATAGCCACTAATACATTAAATTTCTGGTTGGTTGTGTTTTACGGCATATCAACTCTTGCAGATTATTCTATTTACCCAACCCCTCCGCTCGGGCAGGATATGATACAAGGTCAATTTTTAAGCTGAGTTTAACAGGTTTGAATTCAGAGTTTTCCTTCTCCTAGACTCGTTGCCTAACCAAGGCTGAAGAACCTAGTCTGTCCTACTATTTACCCATAGCTGGAGGGAGAATAATTGGATTCATACCTTTCCCAAGGGTATTAGTGCTATGTGAAATGCAATCAGTCAGGTCCAGGATTTGAACTCGTGTCGCCGTGTCCATATCCCGCGACGATCCTATTTACCAACCCCTCCGCTCGGGCAGGATATGATACAAGGTCAATTTTTAAGCTGAGTTTAACAGGTTTGAATTCAGAGTTTTCCTTCTCCTAGACTCGTTGCCTAACCAAGGCTGAAGAACCTAGTCTGTCCTACTATTTACCCATAGCTGGAGGGAGAATAATTGGATTCATACCTTTCCCAAGGGTATTAGTGCCATGTGAAATGCAATCAGTCTCGTCCTGGATTTGAACTCGTGTCGCCGTGTTCATTTCCTACGACGATAACAATTACATCACGGGCCCCTCTTGCAGATTATTGAATGCGAAATTATGTTTTTACATATATATTAAATATATAGATATATGATTTTCAGACGAGAAGTTTGAAGGTAACTATTTTTAAACGAGCCAGAACTGATTTTATTAAACAAACGTTATTTCTTTCCACACAGTTAAATTGTTTCAATTAAAGCAAATGACAAAATATTTCTATTTGACTCAGAGATGAAACCTTAACAGAGTCAGAGTCTGAGGTGACCTGGAAGAAATGGCAATGAAGGGCTAGACCGCATTATCCAAAGCTAAAGGACTGGAGCCTCACCATAAGTCATAGGGATTTCTTACCCCTCTGCAGAGATGTATTAGGATTATTCTACAGCCAAAGCCAAATGGTCATTCTTATTTGTGTAAGTCATTGATATCATCCTAACATAGCTATTATAAAAGAAACCAATTTCACGTACACAATTTTTAAATAAGTCGACAAAACAAAACAATCAAGGACTAAAATGAATATAATTCAGACAAGACAAAGTTCATGGGATACAACGGAATTTAACTCATGACAGTAGACCAAAGAATATCCTTAGACCTTTCACATTTCAATTACATTCGTGTTTCTGACGAATCAACGTACATCATCACCTGAGGGCTGTTGTATGATATCACAGTTTTTGTAAGCTTTCCATTGACGAAATACGCGGGCGTATATTAATAAGAATTTCAAGTCATCTGGGCACATTGATCAGTTGGTTATGTTCTGAAATATATGTATTGCGACAAAAAATATGGATACACACAATTATACGATGTGCGAGCAGATGAAAAAGACATATAAAAGTTATGGATTGTAATTGAAGTGTCGTTTCCTTTATACGTCAAAGCATAGAGGTCATCACATATCATCAATAGGTTTTTAAAAACATTTTCGAAAATGACTTTTTCTTTTGTAGATAATATATACACACACACACACACACACACACACACACACACACACACAAACACACATGTATATATATATATATATATATATATATATATATATATATATAGTTCATCAATAAGAGAATCCATAACAAATTTTAATAAAAGGTTACTTTACTTCTGAATCAAAGATATCAAGATTCCAAAGCTTCGAGTAAAATATCATGTAATCCAAACTGATAGTATCAAGTACGATTTATTACCAAAGTCTTCAGAAATGAAAGAGATAAATAACAAAAAATAAAATCTAAAAAAATGTTTTAAAGTATAAAAGGAGTCCTCGTGGAGTTGTGGCAAACCCGTTGGACTGTGACATCGTAGTAGGCAGGTTCGAATTGCACCCGTTCTATTACGTTTACTTTCAATCTAATATCCTTGGGAAAGGTGTGAACTTCTTTTTCTCTCTAGTTAAGAGTTATATTGTACCACGACTGTTCTTCTTCGAGGATGCCTTTGACGTTAAATAACCTTCGAAGACAGATATGCCATTAAACGAAAAAAGCAAACCAAACATATAAATATGTTGTATATACTTAGCCGATCTTAATGTTGTAGATCCTAATAATAAATTATAACTTGTAATATTGTAGATACTGATAATAAATGATACCTAGTGATATTGTAGATCCTGATGATAAATGATACCTAGTAATATTGTTGATCCTCATAATAAATGATACCTAGTGATATTGTAGATCCTGATGATAAATGATACCTAGTAATATTGTTGATCCTCATAATAAATGATACCTAGTGATATTGTAGATCCTGATGATAAATGATACCTAGTAATATTGTTGATCCTCATAATAAATGATACCTAGTGATATTGTAGATCCTGATGATAAATGATACCTAGTGATATTGTAGATCCTGATGATAAATGATACCTAGTAATATTGTTGATCCTCATAATAAATGATACCTAGTAATATTGTAGATCCTGATAATAAATGATACCTAGTAATATTGTTGATCCTCATAATAAATGATACCTAGTGATATTGTAGATCCTGATGATAAATGATACCTAGTGATATTGTAGATCCTCATAATAAATGATACCTAGTGATATTGTAGATCCTGATGATAAATGATACCTAGTAATATTGTTGATCCTCATAATAAATGATACCTAGTGATATTGTTGATCCTCATAATAAATGATACCTAGTAATACCCATTCGGTTGTATAATGTTCCACTAAAAGTAATATATTTGTATCTTTGATTTATCTTTCCTTAAAAAGATTGTTAGGACGGTACTTATCTATTCGTGATAACACACACACACACACACACAACTTAAGTGAATAAAATAGGATCAATATATACTTTAATAGAAAAAATTAAATTTACACCGTTTAACAAATAGCTATATAAATATAATCATTGTATAATTATATTATTAGGCTAAATATTGAGATAATAACTGATTAACGCGATAGATATAAAATCACATAACATCAGAAGACTTTTAAATTCATATAAATTTAATTGTAGTCATAATGTTACGTAATGTTTATCGGAAACATGTTACCGATTTTTCCAGAAGCCATTAAGTAATTGATTAGATTTAATTTGAAAAAAACTGGAATTCATATTTTAAAAAAACATATAGAAAATACTTAAAAAAATATACAAAAACTATTTTTAAAAGAATTTTTTCTAATTATTTATAAATAAAAATAAAAGTTCAGCTCAACAACGGAAATAATGGACTAAATTCTAATTCATAATCTATTGAATAAATATTTTTTTTTGTTAGTAGGCTAAAATGTTTTCTTTTCTTTTCTCATATATATATATATATATATATATATATATACATATATATATATATATATATATATATATATATATATATATATATAATTACTTGAATATATATATACACATAATTACTTAAATAATTA
>OY757917.1:98337520-98482520 GCA_963585895.1 Sepioteuthis lessoniana
GAAAAGTTATTGAATTTACCTCGTATGTTTGCCCAACATAACATGCTTTCATGCTTTTGTTGTTCTTCTATTCCTTCATGTTATATATTTATTTTCTTCAATCACCCTAATTCCTAAAATGTTCCATCGAGCCCACAATAACCGCTTTATCGAAATGAAGATCTAGATGATCTCAACATACAACATTCTTATGAAAGATAATTTTTTCCTTCGGATGGCTTTATAGTTCACTGTCCACACTTCGACGTCCACAAAAACGATTACAAGCAATCAGCGAAGAAAGCCGTTAACTTTTGGGAGCAACAAAAATTTACAAACACAATTTAAATATTTTTTTTCTTTTCCTGATCAATACATTCATTTGGAGAAATCTGTGCGGACTCCATTAGCGGACTGTGAAACCTGCATGTCTACTTGAATTAATTAAAATCTTGCATGGAAACCGTACACATCATTGTCAATAATGGTAGTAAAGGAGGGACTGGGTAAGAACATTTTGTCTTTTGGAGGATGGGAGATAAACCAACGATGCTGCACGTCTACTTCATTGGGTCTTATTAACTGAAATGACGAAGATTTAAAGACAGCAATTCGCTGGGGAATTTTAACCCCTCATCCTCTTTCTATCTAATAGAAATTAACATAGCCGGACAATCGTGAAAACTGTTTGATAATAAAGTAGTGTAGCTGTGATAGTGTAGTTGTGAAAGATATGCGATGTGGGTGGGATTTAACTCTATTTGACCGCCGAATTCTTTTTGGAACCCAGAAATATATAGCACATTATCTCCAAGTTGACAAGTGCACTAAGTTTGTTCTTGGGGATGTTGTAATCTGGTCCTTCAGTTTTAATAAAATTGAATTTCTAGTTCAGCCATTATGTAAGGAAAACGGAAGTAACGGTTCCGCAATTGTTTTTTTTTTCAATGTATTAAAACTCTCTCTCTCTCTCTCTCTCTCTCTCTCTCTCTCTCTCTCTCTCTCTCTCTCTCCTCTGTGTCTCTGTCTCACTTTGTCTATATCTCACGCTGTCTCCGTCTATCTCTCCCTCGCTCTCTGTTTCTCTTTGTCTCTCTCTCATTCTTTCTTTCTTTTCGTCTCACTCTCTGTCTCTCTTCTTGTCTCTCCTTCTCTGTCTGTCTGTCTTCCTCTGTCTATCCCTCTCTGTCTCTCTCCTCTTCTCGTGCTATCTCTCTCCTTTCTCTCTCTCTCTCTCTCTCTCTCGCTTGTAGGCACACGTATTTACCCAACCCCACCACAAGCAGGATACGACACAAGCTCAAAATTTTGCGGAGTACTATTGATCTGAAGTCAGAGTTTTCTTTCAACAAGACCGATTATCATTTTTCCTGAGCCAGGCTGCATCTTCCACTACTACTCCAACCACCTCTAGTACAACACCTGTTGCGATGCTGCTTGCATCACACCACACAACTCCTTTCTCGGTCTTCGGCACTTCCCAACTCCCTCTGAGTCTTTCTTTTCTAATTCTTCCAATATCTCTTTCATCACAGCTGTCGTTTTTAATCCTACTTCATCATCCCATTTTTTTTTTCCTTCTGCGTAGTTTTTGATGTAACTGCCGGCTGTTCAGAGTCAGGTAATAACCAATTAGTTTCCCGCACATCGAGAAGAGCTCCAGCCGACTTAATCTTTCCTTCATTTTTGGGATCTTATTTTCTCTACAAAAATCCAGTCTACCTGATACACCCCACTGTAATTTCAGACCCAAAGCCGCACCTCCATCCAACGATTCCGGTATTTTGGCTACCAACCCAAATTCTTTCAAATGGGCTACCACCTTTTTGCTGTCACCATCATAGCCTCGTTTACGTGTATGTCATCATTGTAGGAGCACACACCGTCATCTTACCTCATCTCTTTAAGTATTTTTTCAGGATTATCGACATGATTTTAGGTGCCGAGTTCAGTCCAAATCACATCCTCGTGGATAGCAGGTCTTTGCTTTGTACTTGACTGTTACTCCAAGAGCTTGTTGCTTACATGAAACTACAAATAAGTAGTTTTCAAACCCCTATTTTGGACGCTACACCTATTTTCTACCACTCTCTCATCATCTCATCACTTATGTCTATCACACCGCCTTCTGTATGGCACTCCACACGTTGGTTTAGTTCACCGAAGTCCAGCACTGGTCTGACTTTGCCTTTCGTTGGTTGCAGTACAGCCATCATCGGTAAAATACTCACTTCAACCTCGGCTTTCCACGACATGAGTATAACTTCTTCGATTTATTTGTCCACCTCTTTTTCAACTCCTTCTCTTGCTGTTTCTTTGAGCGAACTCTCGTAGCAGGCTACTTTGTTTGTCAATGTCGGTGGCTCACATTTCCAAATCCACTCTTTTCCGTTGAACTCCGCCTGAAAATCTCCATCCTCAGTCACCATTCCTTTCTTTTTCTCGGTCTCCTCGACATCCTCTCTTTACTTCTCCATCGTCGCACACTTCGCTGCTTCAGATTTCACACCATCGTAACTAACTGTGACGCCCCTAGCTGACAGATCACGTCCATACCAAGAATTATCTTAAGCCCAGGCATGAGCTTCTCAATCATTGGCGTCTCCTCACTTAACTGGCGACCTTCCAATTCAGGCATAACGTTCGTCCTTCCCCGATATTTCACTTTCCTCCCATAGAATACCATAACGTCACTCCTCTCTTTCCGGTTCCTGACCCAATGCGCTTCCTGTAATGTTGTGGTACATCCCGTGTCGACTGGGGGTACTACCTCCTGTCCTTCTATAAACACACTCTTCTTAGTTATTCGTCGCAATTACGCCATTGTTTTGAAGTTAGTGGAGTCACTGGCGCTTAGATTGCCTCTCACTCGTTTCCGTGGTCCAGACCGTTCTTTTGCCCAGTGCCCTTTTTTGTTGCACTTAAAACAGGTCGTTCTGCAGAGCTATCTCCTGCAGTTCATTCGATAATGCAGTCTTCCACACTCGGACAAGCGAGTCGTTCCTTCCTATCGTCTTGGTCTTCATCTTTCCGTGAAACAGCTACCACGTCTGCAACCTTCGAGGGTTGAGAGCTTGTCAGTATCTTGGCTGTTGGGATCAGTTAGCACAGCTCCATTTTTTCAACGGCCGTTACCTGTTGAAGCATCTGAGTTATCTCTTCTTGGAACTCAGTTATAAATATCATTATTGCTGCTATCTCTTCGGCATTTCCTCTGTATCACACCAACTCCATCAGTCGCTTTATCTTGTTGGCTCAAACATCTACTGACTATCCAGTCCACCGCACACTCTTTAATTTCTCATAAGCCTAAAGCAGACCCTTGGCAAGCACCTGTTTCAGTCTCGTACGGATTATGTCAACATCCTCCTGACCCCGCTCACTCAATTCCAAATATAGGACCAATGCGTCACCCTCCAGAAACAATAGGAGTACAGAGGCCACATTGTCCTCGTTCTGCAACTTCGTCACCAGATCACCCCTTTCTAAGCCAAGTCATCACATCTCCTTCACCACAAAATGGTATAATCATATTACTTAAAACGGTGACCATTTTATAAGGGTCACCGAAATAGCTTGTTGTCAAATTAGCCCAACGCACACTTACTGACTCTTGACTAAACTCCAATATCTCCATACTTCAGCGCTCACCATCTTGGCTACGACACTAGAATCCCAAGAACTCCTCATCTTTTTTTCACCGTTAATTTATTTCTTCTGATATCTCGTGACTAGCCGAAGTTTCGCGTTACTTCACCTGCATAAAAACAACATGGCTGCCATACGAGAATTCTTTCCAGCAATTTAGTCTTTCATACCACAATATATTCCTCGTCGGGCACGTTGAGTACCTTTCCTCATCATATAGACTGGTTGTCTCCTCTTGTAACACCTAAAACCAGGTCACGCCAACACATTCAAATTAAAGTCTATCTGTCGACAGCTATTCCAAAGATATGGTACTCCAAACGAATTCAGTACCAAGGGCGGGCATTTTTCACCACCAGCATATTCCAGGATTTCCTTCAGACGTGATGTATGAAGCACAGACGGTCTTCAGTCGCATATCCTCAATCAAAAGGTCGGAAAGAGCTCGCGGTAAAAACCGCGAAGAGGTTAGTGAATGGAAATACAGCCCCTCTCCCCAAGGTTCTTTGGACAACGATAATGTCGCACGGGCTACCCTAATGTACCGAAACACCCCAATTCAAGATATTGGCCTATTACAAGCACAATTCTTACTCCACTACCGAATCTGTGATTCCATTCCTTCACAGCCAATCCTCTACAAGCAACACACCACATGGGTAGCGGCGGCACAACTCAGAGAGGAAATACTTCACCCCCGCAATGCCAAAATGCTAGAAAGGTATAACAGATATACTCACAAAATTCGCCCATTACCAGCTGGTTACACAGTAGATATCCAAAGTTCACTCAGTCGCCTGTAGAACACTACAGGAAAAATCATCACTGTCCAACCAAATCGTCAATACCGAATCAGGGTTGATAAATCAGGAAGAATCTTACTTAGGAACAACCGTTTCCTTAGAACGTGCAAAATCAAGGCCGCACCCACTCTAATACTAAGCACAACACCCGACCCAATAACCTCCACAAGCAATGCTCTACTCTTGCACACCGATCTCTCAACATATTCCGGTAGTAACAAACGCGCAGCACTTGAACACTCCAAAGAGGTCAGGTATACAACAACACGTCTTGGATCGTCAAAAATTCCTCGAGCTCTATTCAGGTTATTCCAACAAGACAGGCCAGGCATCAAAAAACGACATATACCTCGTACAACCATACCCGGAAGCTGTGGGAGGAGAAGGCGTACATGTAGAAATCACTGCTCTAATGTGCAGAAAAACAACAGTAATTATAACGCCGACCTTGGGTCCCATCTACTGTTCAGTCGGCAGACAAAAATAAAACGGGCTGTAACTCAATACAGATCCAGCGCTATAGCTAAAACAAACAACAAACCGGTATATATATATATATATATATATATATATATATATATATATATATAGTTACGTTCATTCCAGGGCCAGCAACCAATCACTGTCTTGAGAATGGACTTAACCACGTGCGCGCAATGGAATTCTCCGGTGACCATAAAATACCTCCTTCCTCAGAGTTCAGACTCACTTCGAAACGTAACTCCACTAGTTACGCAATTGAGAGCTAACTTTATAGTTACCAAACTCAACGATTCGACAGAAAATATCCAAAATATTTATGAACTTCATGACAAAAGCCCTAAAAAACAAGTATTTGGAAATGACAGCAGAAAGACAAACCCAAGCAGAGATGAAAATCCAAAGAGATGTTTTCCTGAGAGACTCACAGTCGCCAATATAATCTTTATAGTCATGATGCCACTTAGATATATACTTAGGAAATGGAGGATGGGGGTCTACAAATTTACAAAATCACAAGAAAATATTAACAACCTTATGTTCAAGATCAGGAGACCCTGATACAAGCCAAAATATTATAATGGAACTTAGCTGTGGAAAGTGAGAAAAGAGAAAAAAAACGAAAAGAATATAACTGCCAAACATGGAAAGCATCAGAACTCTTGGAGAAAAGAAAAATTACAAGTACTTGGGAATATTTGAAGTGAACAACATCAAACAAGCAGAGATGATAGAAAAACTAAGAAAAAGTACCTCAGAAGAACAAGAACACATCTCAATACCAAGCTCAGTAGCAGAAATCTCATCAAAGAAATAAACTGCCGAGCTGCCCTCTTTGTTAGATTCTCTGGGCCATTAATTCAGACTGCCTTAGACTCAAGAGATTACAAACACTATATGATTTATAAAAAGAAGGAGGAGGAGCAATGAATATTGCTTAGATACAACAATTAAAGGACTCGAAGAATCCTTAAAAAAATGAGTAAAGAAAGATTAATTGCAACAGCCAGTAATAGCAATGCCAACATGAGTACACAGAACAACAACAAAAATCTAAATAACAAATGGGAAGAAACATAACTATATGAATACTTCAAACGACAAACAGGCGAGATTACTCACGAGCAGATCTGAATATAGTTAAAGAGTGGTAAAGCTCAAAAAAGAAACTGAATCTCTTTTAATCAATGGACAAAATAATACCATAAGAATCAATAATATCAAGGCGAAAATTGATAATACAAACAGAATAGCAAGTGTTTGTTGTGTAGACAAAGAGATGAAACTGTTAATCACATATTAAACGAATGCAGCAAATTTGCACAGACGGGATTCAAGATTATGCACGACGTGGTAGGAAAGGTGATCCACTGGGAATTGTGCAAGAAGTTAAAGTTTGACCATACGAACAAATGGTATCTGCCCTAAAAAATGAGATGCAGTGTAGCAAAGAAATTGGATCAAAGCCAGAATACCTAAATTATAAATATCAATTTATTATTTATTAATTTAACGTATTAATTAATTGGTATTAATTATTATATTAATTACAAGCATAAACAAAAACTTGTCATCTTGTAGATTTTGCTATTCCAGAGGACCGTAGGGAAAATAAGAAAACGGAAAGATAAACATCTTGTGAGCGAGCTGAAAGAAGAGTAACATGAGGGTGATGGTGATACCAATTATAGTTGGTGCACTTGGAACGGTGCCCAAATACATGGCAAAAAGCATTCTATAATTAGAAATCAGGTAAAGAATCGATTCCACACGGAGCACAGCATTTCTAAGATAGGCTAGAATACTCAGAAGAGTCCTGGTCACCTAAGAAGATTTGCTGTCATTCAGTCTCTAATGAAAACCACCTGTTAAAACTTACTTTAAGAACTGGGAAGGAGCAGAATAATAATTATTTTTGGTGAGTATCAATTACTTATTAAGTAATTTCCTTCTTATATTAACTTTAAATTGTTTTCATTTTCAAATATGATTTAAATCAACTTCTTTCTTAGTTATGTAATAAATTATTAAACAGATACTCAATGTTACTGAAACTTAAATTTCAAGCAGGAAAATCATAGAAATAATTCAGTATCTATATTCAAACCGAACTATTTCATCATGAATAAATAATATTCTTTTTAATCTTTTTTTTTATTTATTTATTCATTTTTATCATTAAGTTTTGATTATTCGATGAGAAAAATAGAAATGCGTGCCAGTCAACAGGCCCAAAAATGTCAAATTTCAATCATTTAATTTTTCCTACAGGGAAATGAAGATCTTGTAATATGCAAAAATAAAAAAAAAGAAGCCACATTCACTGACATCAATCTGCCAATTCATATGCATGTATATATGTATCTTTGTCCCTTCTTTTCAATCTATCTATCCATCAACCAATCTATCTCTGTACATATGAAGTTATCAATATAACCACATAGTGGCAGAGACAATTGGATATTTCCTTCAGATTAAGATTAACGTCTCTCTCTATATATATATACATATATATATGTATATATTAGATATTTCCTCCGGTTATGAATCTTACCTTACTGTCTGACTGTCTCTTTCTTTATATATATATATATATATATATATTGGCACAACTCTCCGGAGATATCTCTTCTGGACCAAGCCACCAACGGAATTAAACAAGAGCTGTGTTTACTCCATCCCTTGCAGTTGTGGTAAAATATACAAAGGCGATACAGGTCACCCACTAAAAGTAAGGCTAGAAGAACATCGGAAGGCAGTAATACGAGATTAGATTGAAAAGTCGGGTGTGGCGGACCATATATTGAAAGAAAAGGGAAACCATCTGCCCTTATGGGATGAAGTTTAAATAATTGATAGAGCTGAACATTGGAGGATTAAGTGCCTTAAGAAATCAGCACATATGGTGGGCTATAATGACCTGCTGAGTAGACCAAGTATAAAGATGAATACAATATGGGAACCGATAATTAAAAAAGTGAGAAAAAATTTTTTTTTTTAAATAAAGATCTGAATATGAGCATAGGTAAACAAATCATACATAATAGTAGTAATCCTAGTCAAGTAAGAACATTAGGTTTATAAGACCTATTCATATACCAGTAGTATATATCTCATACCATATGATTATACATTTATATACCTATATATCTCTCATACTCTGAGTTTATGCATTTAAATCCCAGTATATGTTTGCCAAGTCGCCAGAGGCTATAGAATACATCGACTGTCCCTCTGCAGAGGGGTAAGAACCTCCCTGCAACGCGTGTCCTAGATATAGCACTAGACAATCTGATGGTGAGGTTCCAGTAATGCTGGAGCTTTAGTACCCATTCATTGCCATCGCTTCCAGGTCCACTCTGTCCCCGAATGGTAGCACCTGATAGGGTCCTATCTATGGGTCAAATAGAACTAAACTATGTACTTATGCTAAACTGTATCGTTTGAAATAGAACTGTTTTTGACATTTAACTGCGTGTAAACAAAAACTATACTTATGCTAAACTCGTTTGTTTAAATTAGAACTGTTTGACTAAACTGAATATCTTGAAATAGAAATGTTTTTGACAATTAAACTGTGTACTTATGCTAATATGAATTGTTTGAAATAGAACTGTTTATGTGTATAAAAATGGATTTGGAATTAAATAACCTAAAAGGGTTGATATGCCATAAAACCCAATCAAACAAACAAACAAGTAAACCAGGATATCTCTTCTACAATGTGATTATATATCCATATACAAATATATCTCACATACCATGTGATTAGATATTCAAATACAAGGATACATCGCATACCATATGATTATATATTCATATATCAGTACATCTCTCTTTCTATTGAATTATGCATTTATATATATTTGTATCTCATACTCGTGATTATACTTTCATATATCATCATATACCCAAACAAATAAACAAATAAACATGTTATATAATTACGGAATGATTTTTTTTATATTAATCATTTTACGTTAATTATATTTTATCATTCGGTTTGGTTGTGCTTTGAACTACTTGACTCTTAATGCAGGTACACACACATTGAGAACAGTTCCCGCTCGTGTGCAGAGGATATGACAATCACTAATGTCATAATAAAAATCCCAGATAGGAAATTGGACTGGGGTGACAATGACGTCGTGCCCAGAAACGATGGGTTGAGAATTTGGTGATTTTGAGAAAGACGTTAGTTGAGATTCGACTCTGGGCCGGGCCAGTCCAGCTGGGTGGTTGACTGTGGACGATGTAGGAGACAGTTTGTCTACCTTAATGGCAGACAGTTGATGTTGAAGTCTGACCATGGAGTTCTGCAGATCTTTACCGACAGAGACCTTGGGGGCTACGGGATGCACAGCGCAGTTGTTGGGTCAGATAGTACAGTCAGCATAGTAAAAATTGTGTCTCTCTCTCCTCGTGTCGAAAAACTAAAGTCAAGAAGTTATTAAACGTTTCGTACCTGAACAACGGAGCGTCGTCAGTGTTTCGTATTTCCCTGCATCTGTATATTTGTATAGTTGTATCATGGCTAAACAACAAACAAACAAACCAGTGTATCTATCATATTATGTGTTTATATATCTATTTACCAGTATGTCTCATACCGTGTAATTTTACATTCATATACGAGTATATCTCTCATCCCATATGATTATTCATTCACATACCAGTATACTTCTCATACCATGTAATTCAATATTCATACACCCTGTTGCCCATAAATAAATCATTACTACCGTTACCAGAGACAAACTTAAATCAGTCGCCAACCTGCATAAAGAATTCCCCTTCATACTGACTCCAAAAGCAATTCCACTATCAAACATCAACGAATTCTGTACCCATCTTATTCCTAGCATAAGCCTACCTCCTTTTATGTCTTTCGTTTGCCATACATTATTTAGCTGAATTCATTTCTACAAGTGGAGAAAGCGAAACCATCTCTTGTATTGATGTCTTTTGCGCTTCATTTTATATAGTAATTTACTTGGCTAGTGACACAAGATCTATGGGAAACCCACTAGTATTCGAACTCAGAAGCAATGAATTACTTCGTGTGGTATAATCGTTACCTTGCTAACCATTACACCACGCAAAGTACCAATGATGTCACAAGTAGTTATTTACTAAGCTTTGATTAGTTGTGTCACAAGGCCGGATGTATTTAGGACTGAGTAGGACTCGAAATCACTATTAAGGGTTTTCCAGTCTCGCTTGCAACCATTATACAAAGCAGGGCACCTGTGATGTCACAAGTTGCTATTTACTAAGATTTACTAAAGGTTTGATGTCTAGAGTACGCAGTTATACTCGAACTTCCTTGTAAGGGTTTGTTAATCTAGATTACTAACTATTATGTAAGGTGCTCACTTTATTTCATATGCAATGAGATTTTTAAAAGATGTTACCAACCTTTGTTGGATATATAATACAAATCCGAATAGTCTTCACATGTTCACTATCCCTGTCAACGCATTCTAAGAATTCCCCACAGTTGATTAAAAAATGATAATATTTCTATGGTAGTATCTTTATTAAAAAAACAGAACTGATATCATGGAGAAGATTCCTATAATATGTTGACTGGATGGTGAAGAGTTTGTGGTTTATTGTTTAATGGCATATCAACCTTTGTAGGTTATTTAATGCCAAATCTATTCTAGAAGAAGCGTAGTGGTACTATTTAACCCATAGCTTGGAGGATAAGGGGATTCATACCTTTCCCACGGGTATTTGCCCGAAAGTGAACGTAATTGCGCGACTGGAATACGAAGTCGCTTACTACGATTCCGCAGTCCATCACTTTAACCATTACACCACGAGGACACCCCCAAGAGGTGAAGAGTTTCAAATCATAATCTTATAAAGGAATTCCCATAAAGATTTTAACATTTTTGAAACACCTTGTAGGAATATGGTTGGTTTGGTTTCTTTGTTTAATGGCATATCAACCTTTGTAGGTTATTTAATGCCAAAGCCATTCTCCTAGAAGAACAGTAATGGTACTATTTAACACATAGCTGGGAGGATAAGGGGGTTCTATACCTTTCCCAAAGGTATTTGCCCGAAAGTGAACGTAATAGCGCGACTGGAGTACACACTCGAATACTACGATTCCGTAGTCCATCGCTTTAACCATTACACCACGAGGACATCCCCCTTGTAGGAAGAGACACACATATTAACATGTATTTATGTATTAGTGTATGTTGGCACATAGTGAAATAAGTTAGAGGATTATACAAGCATTTAAGAAAAGAGTAGAAAAAAGAAACTTCAAACTCTGTTGAATCTTTAGAAAAATAATTATGCATTAAAGTAAATACTTTTTCTTTCTTAATGTTATTCATGCTAAAAGGAACATATTTTTCAAAAAAAAAAAAACTGAATGAATCATATCAATGTTTATTCTCAATAAATTTTACTTCTTGTTTATTGCTTAATTTACATGGATTTTATATAATAAGATGCACGCTTATTTACTTGATCGAATTTAGTCATTTTAAAAGGAAACTTAGCGATTATTTTATCAGTCAATTTTTCATATCCTGTCATAGAATTCAAGAATGCACAAAATACGTGTAAATCTCAGAACACGACACGAATATCTTGTTAATCATTCTGGTGATAAAAAGAAAACATATACATCAATAAAGAAACAAATTAAAATAACAATATGCCGAAATGCACACGTATATATAACTGTAGATATGAAGATATTTGATATAATTTGTATAGTACGGCATATCATATCGCTTTAACAAAGCGATATGATTTTTTTTAAACAATTTAACTTCAGTTTACTAATTCCACAACAATTAAACTATAATTTAACAATTTATTGAGAATTAAACAATTTACCGGAGGGACTTGCAACAGATGGTATGTTGCAAAGATATATCAGCGAATGAAGTCAAAGAATTAACCTCCAAAATTTTGCATAATAAAACAACAAATATTAATAATGGTAGAAAAATATTGAATATTTCAAATGAAAACTGCACTCTGCGAAAGTATTGTGATTTATATAAAATGAAAAAAAATTAGTAAACATGATAACAGATAATGTTCAGAGGCTTGCAAATTCCATCAGCGTCTCTCTTCCAGTTACTATTCAATAAAATACATTTAGCAAGTGGATGACTTAATGCCGCCATATTTAGTCAGTCCAATCCACTTAACTAAGTTATTTGCTTTTTTTAAAGTACTGCAGTCATTGTGGAAAACTAAAAACAGCTATGATTACTCATTCGAAATATAAAATTGTTTCTTTGGTGATGAGTCAGTCAGTCTGATAACCTATATTTTTCATGCTTCTTTCTTTTCGCATCCCAAATTTTTTGCGTGCTTAAAACAAAATGGTGATAAGACGTAACTCACTCACAAAACAGATTTCAAACGTCTTCTTCCATTATGAGCCATCAGAATTATATTAAAAATCATTTCTGATTTTTCCCTATGAATTTAACTATAAATTTAACTATAATCCAAATATAGTTTAACAATTTAACAATTAACAACAATTTAACATTAGTTTAATAATTCAATTATAATTTCACAATTTAACAACAATTAAACAAATTCAACTATAATTCAACAACATTTATGCAATAATTTAAGCACTTTTTAAGATATTAAGTATATTTTAACAACAATTTAACAACAATTTAAGGACTAAACTTAGGGGTTCGCCTGTTCTGATTTCGTTAGCCATAAGCGAGTATCTCTAAATTCCCGTATTCTGACTCGCCTGCCGTCAGAATAGAACCTGCAACCTCCAGATGATTGTCCCCTTAGAAGCTTGTATCCTTTTTAGGTAAAGACCTAAAAGATAAACTCCAGATGTCTAATGGAGATGACATCATGTGTAATGTTAGACTTGTTAGATGTCTAACATCTCCAGATGTCTAACATCTCCAGATGTCTAACATGTTACACATGTCTCCAGATGTCTCCAGATGGACATGTTAGACATGTTAGATGACATCTGGACAGATGTTATAACATTAGATATTATAACATTAGATGTTATAACATTAGATATTATAACATTAAATGTTAGACATCTGGACAGATGTCTAACATCTTCTAATATCTTCTAATGTTATAATGTTATATTAGAAGATATAACATAATGTTATAATGTTCTAATGTTATAATATCTTCTAATGTTATAACATCTGTCCAGATGTCTAACATCTTATGTTATAATATCTTCATGTGTCCAGATGTCTAATGGAGATGACATCTGGAGATGTTAGACATCTGGAGATGTTAGACATGTTAGACATCTGGAGACATCTGATGTCTAACATGTTAGACATGGAGATGTTAGACATCTGGAGACATCTGGAGACATGTTGGAGATGTTAGACATTAGATGGAGATGTTAGACATTAACATGTTAGACATGTCTAACATTAGACATGTTAGACATCTAACATCTAACATCTGATGTCTAACATGTTAGACATGTCTAACATGTTAGACATCAGATGTCTATGTTAGACATCAGATGTCACATGTTAGACATGTCTAACATGTTAGACATCAGATGTTAGATGTTAACATGTTAGATGTCTAATGTTAGACATGTTGCTGTTAGATGTCTAATGTTTGACATCTAACATCAACATGTTAGACATGTCTAATGTTAGATATGTCTAACATTAGACATCTTTTAATGTTAGACATGTCTAACATTAGACATCAGATGTTAACATGTTAGACATGTTAGATGTTAATGTTAGATGTTAATGTTAATGCACCTAATGTCTAATGTTAGATGTCAAACATTAGACATGTCTAATGTTAGATGTCAAATATGTCTAACATCTGTTAGACATGTTTGACATCTAACATTAGACATGTCTAACAGATGTTAGACATCTGGAGATGACATTAGATGGAGATGTTCAACATCTACTATGGAGAGATGTTAGACATTAGATGTCTAGCATATGTTAGACATTAGATATACGTTAGACATTAGACAACTTATGTATGAGTTAGACATCTAACATATGTTAGACATCTTATGTATGAGTGACTGGTGGTGGAGATAGTCACATCTCCAGATGATCTGTTTTGTGATTATTGATGTGAATAGTCACAAAAAAAAGATGATGATGTTTAGCTAACCCCATCAATTATCATCAACATCATCATAAAGGCGGACTGACAGCGCAGATTCTCTCTCTCTCTCTCTCTTTCTCTCCGTTTTTATCGATCATCTCTCTTAACAAGTCTTCTAGACGGCATACAATGTCCGCTCAGAGCTTTTGAATTTGATTTTTTGTTGATCAACTAACGCTATGTATTGACCACACGAACAAATGGTACATGCACGACCCAGAATCCGTTCAAGAGAATAAGACGCACAAACTTCAGTAGAATTTTGAGATACAACGGATCACCTAATGTCGGTCCAGACCAAAGAGTAAACTTAAAAGAAAATGAAAAGAAAGATAAAGATCTGGAGAACTAACCAAAAAATTTTTAAAAAAACGAAAGTGACTGTGATACCAATTGTAATTGGTGCACTTGTAACAATCTCCAAAGGATTGGTGGAAGTGGAAGAGTTATAAATAAGCAGACAAGTATAGAGACTATCTTGATTAAAGGATTTTTAAGATTGGACTTAGAAAAGTCCTAGAGGCTAGAAGATCTTGCTGTCACTTGAATTCCTTTAAAAGAAACCATCAGCTAACGCTGATTTGAAAAACTCTCAAAAAAGTAAAATAAAAATAGATAAAAGTTGATAAATGACAGAATAGGGAATAAATGACATAAGGAAATAGAAAACCCTCTTTCAATGTTTTTTGTTTTGTTTTGTTTTGTTTTTGGTTTTTTACAGGAGGGGAGTTTTTTGATGAGGGGGTCTAAGATTTGTGATTCATTTATAAGATCTTGGAAACTCACTATATAATTATTTTTTCCTGATTGAAAATAGTCATAGGTATCGACATTAGATCCGAACAGTTTTGTGCATTATATGACGTAGTGCGTTATAAAGAAAAATGATTTAAACAAAGTTATGTGAATTTTCCTTATCTCTTGAAATAACAAGATAAAAGTTTCTGGCTTTCAGTAAATTTCCTCTAGAGAAATTCGATATTTTCCTTGATATACATTTAATATTCACACACACACAGACACACACCGACACACACACTCACACACAGATTAAATGAATAGATGCCAACATACAATTTTTGTTCATAATTTTAAATTTCTGCTTGTATGCATATGTATGTGTGTATATGCGTATGTACATGTCTATGTGTGTATGCATGTGTATATGTATGAGTGTATGTATATGCGTATATGTGTAGGTGGGCTTGCATGTGTGTCTGTATATGGGTGTATGTATATCAGCATGTGGGCTTGTACGTTATAAAATGCGTTTATGTATATGTATGTATGTGTGAATGTGTTTATGTTTGTGTTCATATGCATATGTGTACATATATATATATATGTGTGTGTGTGTGTGTGTATGCATGTATGTGTGTACATGTGTCTGTGTGTGTGCATGCGTACGTGTTTGTATATATGTATGTGTGTATATGTGTATATGCGTTTGTGTATATGTATATATGTGTACGTGTGTGCGTGTGTGAAAGGGGCACATTAGTACGAGAGACATCTAAATTTTCACACTTCAACACTAATGACCGATTTGTGTTATACGATACTGGCAAAACAGTAAGTTCATATATATATATATATATATATATATATATATATATATATATATATATATTAAATTCGGTAATAGCTTTCTCTTTGAGTTGTAATGATTACTTTTATTCTAATCAATAATTCAGACGTTAGATGCTAAGAAGTTACCAAAGCATATATGTGTGTGTGTGTGTGTGTGTGTGTGTGTGTGTGTGTGTGCAATTGTGTGTGTATATATATATATATATATATATGCACTGCCCGTTAGTGTGTGTGTGTGTGTGTGCATTCTTCATCTGGTTTTCCTTCTCTTTATCACTTTCTCTTTGTCTTTAGATTGCTATCTTTCACTTCTGTTTTTTTTTTTCTTTCTTTTTATGATTTTCTTTTTATGTCTTTTCCTTTCTTTTACTTCGACTCACTCTCTATTTTTCCCACCGTCTTTTCTCTTGTACAAATCGTTTGTCTACTTCGATTGAACCCCTCCAATTTAGGAATTTTTTCAATCTTCTAAACCGTCCAGAATCAAACTCACGGGTAAAATTTGCAAGATGATCATTTAACCCCCATACTCACCAAATCTAGCTCCGAGAAAATTTTCATGGTTTCCTATATTGAAAGTTGACCTCAAGAATAAGACCTGTGGAAATAGAGAATATCCTACGTCGCATCTTCCCTTCATATCAAAAAATAAAGTTCAGGGATGCTTTGACCAGTAAAGAATTTGCTGGAATAACAGCTGAACACCAAGGAGATTCTCTTTTGGCAAAAATAAATGTTTTATTCGTTGTCTATTTCCGCCTTCATAAATATTACTTCAGTCTCGTTGTTTTTCAACACACTTCATATGAAAGTCATACGCTCACATATGTAATCAGAATGAGTTATCAGTTCTAATGGATTCATATTATCAGCCATTGAGGAAATTTCTTTAGTCTTACAAGACTATAAAACATGAATAAATTGGAGATCTTCTACATTTACAATTCATAGAGGAAATAGCGCTGAACAGTTTTAAAATAAACCAGTTTCCTCATGCGATAACCGGTGATCATAGAAATAGAATAACTTCTGTAAATAACAGATTCATTCAAAACATCTGACACCGGGGAATTTACGTGGTGTAGTGGCTAAAGTGCTGGATTGTGACGTCAGAGTAAGCGAGTTCGAACTCCAGTCGCGTGACTGCATCCACTTTCGGACTACTACCATTGGGGAAAATAGAAAACCCTTTATACTCACCAGGTATGGTTAAGATAGTATCATCACTGTTCTTCTAGAAGCATACTTTTAACATTTTATAATCCAACACTTTTACCCCCTCTGAGGACTGTTCCATGTGTGCTAGTTACAACTGGTATCACTGTCACGTTCCACAGCTTTTTTAGTTCTCTGGTAAGGTGTAAATATTTGTATATCCTTTCTCTTTGATTTTTACTCTGTGGTTCGCTGGGACGGTAAAATCCATTATACAGAAAGACTTTTTTTCTTTTTGCTAATTATCACTAGGTGTGGTCCTCTAGCCGGTATTAGGTGATTTGTTTTTATCTCAAAATTACAAAGAATTTTAAATGTATCGTTCTCCAGGATGTGTTGTTGCGTGTGCATATATTATTTTGTTGTATGGTCGAATTTCAATCATTTGCATAATTCTCAATGGACTACCTTCCCCAATCAGCCGTGTCCAGTTTAAATTCCTTTAGAGCCAGTTTGCAACATTCGCTTATGTGATTAATTGTTTCGTATTTATTTCTACATAATCTACACGAGGTTGGGGGGAGTCTCTATGGTGTAATGGCTAAACTTTTAGAATGCTTTTTCGATGAGAAAATTTATAATGGTCAGCAACTTTTAGCATAGTCGCACAAAAAGAGAGAAATAGATTGAAAGGATAACTAGTGCCCATTAGAAACGCAGTGAGTCTTGTTTGTGGTAAACGAACAAAAACCAAAGATTTCACTTTCCCCGCCTCGAACAAGCCTCACCCCAAAAGAGCAGCTACAACTGGACACTGCTCGTCGTCCAACACTCTGACTCCAACTCTGACTAACTACGAATCTCCGACTTCGCTAAACCACTCTCTTATGTATATCATTATAAGTATCTTATTAACTAATGATGTTGCGTAGCCATATACACGAATATGGCCATGTGCGAAATAGACATGTAATGTTCATTACTATAAAATATATAAAGAACATAGGAATCTCGGAATTCGAAAACACGTAACGACTTCTTGTTCAGGTACGAAACCTTTTTATTAACTTTGAGTTAAAGGTTTCGGCGTAAGGAGGAGAGACATAATCTTCTATGCTGTCTTATTCATTTGGCCCCCAACTCGAGTGGCCCCCCATCGAGCGCACGTTCGCCTCGCGCCTGCGAGCTCCAAAATCGATCCTTCTCGTTTGGCGTCTAAAACCCGACTCTTATTTTCTTCAAATTCTCACACAAACTTCCGCCTGTCTTCCGGTGCGTGACGTCACCCGCACCTTGTCACCCAGTATCGTCTCGGACTGTTGTGACATCTGAGTGACACCTCCATCCGCTCGCGCTCACCTGCGTTAACACCTGCTTCAATCTTACACCCAACCAACTCATGTGCTGAGCCGAAAGGTTCTCAGCCTAACTAAACTCAAAGGCATGAACCGAAATCCCTCGGCTATTTCATAACAATGAGATAAGAACACGTGTCGTTTAAACTTTATCTCAGCTGTCATTGCATTCAAAATGCTTATTTCCAACATCATGACTATAGTGAATTTCAAAACAACCAGTCAATCTCATATCCTGACATTTGGTGCCACACGTGCACGTCTTTGACCTTCGAATGCGACTTACACTTTAACTAAGGATTTTTAACTAACAATTTATCACTAAAAATAAAATAATTGAATAAAATAATAAATTACCACCCTTAAAAGAAAAAAAATCAGCTCCCCGGATGGAGACACAGACTACTTCGACATTGCAGCTGGTGTGCTGCCAGGAGACACATTAGCCCCATACCTGTTTATCATCTGCCTAGACTAAGTGCTTAGAACGTCTATTGATAAAATGAAAGATAACAGTTTCAAGCTGACAAAGGAAAGAAACAGAAGATAACCCGCACAAACAATTACGGACGCGGAATACGCCGATGACATAGCACTTCTGGCAAATACACCCGCCCAAGCCGAAACCCTGCTACATAATCTAGAACGAACAGCTGCTGACATATGCCTCCATGTCAACACAGACGAGACGGAATACAGGTGATTTAATCAAAGTGGTGACATCACCACACTAAATGGTAGTTCTCTGAAATTAGTTGACGAGTTCACCTACCTAGGAAGCAGTGTCTCATCAACCGAGACAGATATCAACACGAGACTAGCAAATGCATGGACAGCTATTGATAGGCTATGGGTCATATGGAAGTCAAACTTGACTGATAAAATAAAATGCAGTTTTTCCATGCAGCAATCGTGTTGATACTGCTATATGGATGCACTACATGGACGCTAACTAAACGTATGGAGAAAAAGCTTGACGGCAACTACACAAGAATGCTGTGAGTGATATTGAACAAGTCCTGGAGGGAGCACCCAACAAAGCAGCAGATGTACGGCAACCTACTATCCATCACGAAAACTATGCAAGTTAGACGAACCAGACATGCAAGACACTGTTAGAGAAGTAAGGAGGAACTCATAAACGACATAGTCCGGTGAACCGGTTCACATGAACGAGCAAATGCAGGACGACCAGCTAGAACCTATATGCAGCAGCTCTGTGCTGAGATAAGATATAGCCTTGAAGACCTCCTGGGAGCAATAGACGATAGAGACAGGCGGCGAGAGAGGGTCAGGGAGATCTGTGCCGGTGGTGTGACATGATGATGATGATGATGATGACCATCCGTAATTGTATTTACATTCTTTGGAAATTGTTCCAAGAGTCCCAATTACAATTTGTATCTACGTCAACTACATGTTCTCTAGCATCTTCCGCTCTGTGGAAAGATCAACTTAACTATTTTTCTTTTCATTTTCTTTTACTTTATTTTTATCAACGGCCTGCTGAAACGGCAAAATCCGGAAGAGATCATTTCTTCTTTTTAATCTAGATCTGGTCTTCTGGCCGGGATTAGATGATCCGTTGGTATCATAAAATCTCATTTTCTTGGACAAATTCTGGGTTGTGCATATAACATTTCTCAGAGTATTTCCGAGTTATTCTCATCAAATCTAACTGTAACTGGTAATTTTTCACTGAAGTGTGAGAGACCAAAAGTCTACCCACATCCGGATGGCCTCAAATTTTCCACGGATATCTAGTTATTTTTTGCAGGAGTATTGACTTGCATAAATAATTCTTTTTCTCCTATTTTGTATCGTAATTCATACAAGTCTTTATTTCAATTGCCGCAGTTAACATTCGATGTTTATTCTTAGTTTTCAATCCCCACTGTTCGTTGCTATCTCAGAAATCATGACCTCAGAGATGTGCAATGACGGTAAAAGAAAAAATTAAATTAAATGCTATGCCGTTTTTGTTTTCATAAGTTTGCTTACATAAAAGAAAATTAATGAGAATTTTAGGGGTTTTTTTTCTGAAATGAAACTTGATAATTAATATTACTTAGAATATTCGGATTATTGACATCATCCTTATTGCTATAATCACAACATTTCGGCATATATATCCTTTGGGTCTTCAGATGTTATATATTGACCTTCGACCGAGCTGTCAATCAAGAGATGCACCTGTATAAATAAGCGGAAGAACAGCGGAAGCAGGTGGATGTTAGGAAATAAACATAAGCAGGTGCCCGGGCGGGTCAATTTCAGTTGGAGACAGGATGCCAAAGTGAGAACCAGCTTGTGGCCCTCAGTGACCCACGGTTGAGCAACGCCTGCCAAGATGCGAAAGAAGTACTGCCACGGTCGAGAGAAGAACTTGGATCAATATAGCAGTCTGTCCCTGTCTCCACTCATCTCTCACACTCAATAGAAAATAAAATGTGAGAGATTTAAATTTTTTCGTTCACTGAAGTTCATCATGATCTTTGCTTATATCATCTTATGTTTCCGCATATATTTGCGTAAATGGCTATACAACACAGGTGTTGCATGTCAAACTCGGAAGCTCCACAGAATCTCCAACTGAACCCTTTATTTGAACCCCAGGGGTTGAGTGTTCCAATTCTGTTAACCATGACCAAATACAAGTGTTACGTTAGAGTAAATATTCGTTGTTATTCTTGCATATTGTTGAGATTAAATCTGCAACCTCGAGATGATTTCACTCAGAAGCACCTTCCCACCAAACGCCTTATCTAGTGCGCCATGTGTCCTTGTCGGACATGAAACAGCTGAAGTAGGCCGACGGACATTTCGACCGAAATGTTCTGATTAAAATAATAAATACGATGTCAGTAGTCTGGATATTCTAAGTAAAAGTAGTCGTATTATTCAACCCATATTTGGTGGGGAAAAGGGTTTCCATGACTTTACCCAAGATTTAATTCAAAAATGAATGTAATAGCTTGCCTGGAGAGAGAATTTTAGTTTGTATATATATATGTGTGTGTGTGTGTGTGTGTGTGATTGTTTTTAGTAAAGCGTTATCAAAAGTAAAGAAAGCCAAAATTCCTTTAGTCAAGCACACACACACACACACACACATATATATATATATAATGTTGAACCTAAGTGATATAACGAATAGGATATTGTTTGTGTTGTATAGTTTTTATTGTTCTCTACAAGTTTCGACCTTAGTTCATCATCATGGAAAAAGTTTTCGTGAAAAAATGTTTCTTGGAAAGATTTTTTTAATTTTATATTCTATTAGAGAAACAAAAAATATTCAATGTAGATATACCCTCTACATTTATTGAGTGTAAATTATTTTCTGGTTTCCAAGTGACTTCAACTAAGCTTTTTATATCTGTTGACAGAACACCTGGGAGATGAGATCTTCATTTCGCCAATATATATTATGCCTTGGATGTTTTAAATTAGCTTATTTTTTATTTTATTTCGGTATATGTGTGTCACCCTAAATCTGACCATTCTATTTCAAAGTTGTCTTATGTTAAATTCATTTGAGATCAGCGTTTCATGCATTGACATTTGTGCGTTCTTATTATCACTATAATATCGTCCAATGTGTTCTTTTTCTCGATTGATATGTCATTGTAAATCTGTTAAAACATTGTCCGTTTGAGTGAAAGTATTGTTCAACAATTGAGGTTTACCGTAATCCATAGATTTGTTTCATTATTTTTACACAAAATTCTAGAGAGAATTTCTTGTTATTGTTGCTGTTATTGTTGTGAGGCGTCAGTCCCATTTAGTTAATTTACCTCCGCTAATGAAGTTAGCCCTAAAATGACTTTTACCTTTTTACAAAATATTCCATCAAGAATTTTTAAAACTTTTTATGATAAAATGACAAAAGTGTCCTTACACACGGCATACTTTTTGATGGTTTCACATAGGTACCGGATCGGTGTTCTGGGGGATTATACTTTCATTACTTTATTTTGTTATTTGTTTATATAGTTACTTAGTAACATAAATAGTTTGTCCGTTAGTTAATTACTAAGTTAAATATATAATTAAATAGTTAATTTATTATTTTGCTAGTTAGTTGGTTGATTAGTTAGTAAGTTGATTAGTTATTTTTGTTTGTAAGTTAGTTAATCAGTTAGTTATTAAGTTAGTTTAATTATGAGTTAATTAGTTATTTAGTTACTTAGTAAGTTAGTTAGTTTGTTAGTTAGTAAGTTAGTTGATAAGTTAAATAGTAAATTAATAAATTAATGATTTAATAATTTATATAGTAAGATTGTTAATTAGTTATTTACTTATTTTATAAGTACGTTGAAAAGTTTAATAATTAGTTACTTATTGAATTATTTCGTATGTTACTTTAATAGTTAGTTAATTAGTAAATTAGTTAAGTTGTATCTTGTTTGGTTGGTTAGTTAGATGGTTAATTAGTTTGTTAGTTGTTTAGTTCATTAGTCACTTAGTTAATTTGTTAGTTAATTAGTTAGTTCGTAAGAAGGGTAGTTAGTGAATTAGTTAGCAAGTTAGTTACATAGTTAATTAGTTGATTAGTTAGTTCGTTAGTAACTTAATTCTACTAGCAAAAAACATTGTTGTTTACCTTTCGATGGAGCTGCTTGTACCATTATAGCATTTCCTACTGTTAATTATTAAGCTTAGAATGACATATACATATTAGCGTATAGATATACGTTGCCTCTACATAGTAATATAGACAAAGATCCTTTACAGGCAATATATATTTTATGAGGTAGAAACGATTCAAACTGTTATTATTTTCTTGTTAATAGCAGATATGGTTATATTATATTAACACCTTAACTAATATCACTTTTTCTTACGAAAAAAGAAACAGTAACATTGGTTCTTTTTTAACAAAATATTTACTCAAAGTTAAAATTTCTCAACTTGGTAGAACTGTGCCCTATCTCATGACATATATATATATATATATATATATATATATATATATATATATATATATATATGAAATACAAATAAGTAAATTGTAAATAATAAATAATAATAAATAATAATAAATAGTAAATAAGTAAATTGCTCGATGCAATTATGGAAGACAAGGTTTAAAACTTCAATATACAAATTACAGACCGTTAAAGTCCGTAACTCAAAGTTTAATTCGAATCACTGTGATTGTAATTGCGAATTAGTCCTTCCATACTGTTGGCAGTTCGGTGACTTTATAGTTTGCTTGCACAAGCCAGGGCATCCATCTGGCTACCATCGCTGCAGTACAGGTATTACCACTGCTGCGCCATGATGAGGTACTCAAGTAAGATTGTTATATATATATATATAGAGAGAGAGAGAGGTGAAAATCATAGATATAAGTATATAAATGTATGTATATATAAAATGTATTTTCCTATAGGACCAATATGTTACATATATATATATATATATATATATATATATATATATATATATATATATATATATATATATATATATTGTCATCAACAGACAAATCTGTTTCGTTCTATCATAACTCTTCAGTGTGGTTAGACAGGCTAGATTCCCGAAGCTGGGATCGAAACCAGCTTGACTCAAACGCCAATCCAAGATTCTAACACTAATATATATATATATATATATATTGGCATATACGTATATGTCAGCAAAAATATATATGAGTGTGTGAATGTGTGAGTTGATATACATACATATATGTCTACATACATATGTCTACATTACCTAAAAGGATAAGGGGAAAACAATGAAATAACCAAAATCGAAAGGAAATTGATAAAAAAAAAAGACAGAGGCATGTGGGATAGACCCGTAAAATTAAAGATTGTGTTTACAGAAAAAAAGAAGATAACATCCTTAATTTCCCAGATCAAGATTATCAACTAAACAAGAAATCTGAATTCATAAGCAGATGCAGAAACCGGCTCATTGGCCAAGTCGGTTGAGTGTTCACCAATGGTCTGGGAAACCTGGATTCAATCCCAGGTTGAATCATACCAAAGACTTCAAAAATGTTACTTGACATCTCCTTGCTTAACATCTAGCAAAATAAGGTACGTATTAAGAGTAATGTGGAACAATCCAGGGAAAGGAGTAGTGCCCTCCCCTACACCTCAGTGTAGTAACTATTGAAAAGGGAGCCTTCTGGTCACCCTCGACTACAGTCGCCAACTTTACTTTACTTACTGAAATGTGCACCTGCTTAAAAAAAATCCCCAAATACCGTTTGATTATCGGATTTTAATCCAATTTGGTCAACGTAAGTATTAATTTTTCTTTTTCAGAAGTTTTTACGCAAAATTTTCGAGAGAATTTCTTGTTGTTGTTGTTGTTGTTGTTGTTGTTGTTGTTGTTGTTGTTAGGCGTCAGTCCCAATTAATTAATTTACCTCAGCTAATGAAGTTAGCCCTAAAATGATTTTTACCTTTTTAAAAAGTATTCCATCAAGAATTTTTTAAACTTTTATGATAAAATGAAAGAGTCCTTACACTCGGCATACTTTTTGATGGTTTCACATCGGTACCATATCGCTGTTCTGGGGATCATACTTTCATTACTTTATTTTATTATTTATTTATCTAGTTAGTTACATAGTTAGTTAGTTAGTTTATAAGTTAATTAGTTACTTAAAGAGTTTCTTAGTTAGTTAATTACTTAGTTAAATAGTTAATTAAATAGTTGATTAATTAGTTTGCTAGTTAGTTGGTTGATTAGTTAGTGAGTTGATTGGTTAGTTATTTTGTTTGCGAGTTAGTTAATTAGTCAGATAGTTATTAAGTTAGTTTAATTATTATTTAATTAGTCATTTAGTTACTTAGTAAGTTAGTTAGTTTGTTAGTTGGTAAGTTAATTGATAAGTTAGTGAGTAAATTAGTAAATTAATAATCTAATTAGTTAGTTATACGGTAGTTTTTTAATTAGTCATTTACTTACTTTATAAGTAAGTTGATAAGTTTGTTAATTAGATAGTTATTGAATTATTTTGTAAGTTACTTTGATAGTTTGTTAATTAGTAAATAAATTAGTTATGTTGTAATTGATTGGTTAGTTACATTGTTAATTAGTTCGTTAGTTGTTTAGTTCATTAGTCACTTAGTAAGTTAGTTAGTTAGTTGATTAGTTAGTAAGTTAGTTACATAGTTAGTTAACTAGTTAATTATTCAGTTGGTAAGTTAGTCACTTAATGAGTGAAATAGTTTGTAGGATCATTCCCTAGTTAGTAAGATATTTAATTAGTAAGTTAATTATTTAGTAAGTTGATTAATTAGTAAGTAAATTAGTTTTTCCTTTGTAAGCATACACTCTTACATATTCACGTCAAGCTTCTTTTTTTTTTTTTGAGTCTTCTAAAATTGATAACCCTAGATTAAATTCTTTCTGTCGCCACTGACCGGGGTTTTCGTCATGTAAAAACCATGCTAAACAAAAATGGCTTATTCGGTGAACATATATAGACCGTTTATGTATTCTAATATATTCATTTGGACATGGGCGATATTTTGATATGGATGCTTGAAAGCTCTATAAAATTATCGTTTATAGAGAATCATCGTTTCAATAATTAAAATCCTTTGCATTTTTCTTCGTTTGCCAAACATTTCTCTGAGTAAATCTGTATACAGGTCTTCAAGTTTTCTGTTCTTTTTTTTTTTTTTTGCGAGAAATTTATTCCTTTTTTAACTTTTTTTCAAATTAATTCAGAAGATACACTTTTTAGGGAGCATAAAACTCAAGCATAAGACTCAAAAGCACAAATAATTATTACACTTTTGATCTCCATACAAAATAAGTCAAAACAATGTAAACCAAAAATAGAAACAATCCAGTTAAAAGCAAAAGTTTATGTTTTAATAGAAAAAAGTAGTTTTTTATTTTGTTTTTGAAACAGAAATTTGTTTCAAAGAAGAAAAAATTAAGAACATTTTCACATTTTAAATATAATTTCTGAAGTTACAGTAAAAAAAAAAGAGCACAAGTTTTAGGGAAGGGGGATAACTCTCTGAAACAACAGATTTCTAAATTTTCCGGGTAATTTATAACATTATGCTCTATATATTTATTCATTAATATTCATGTATCAATGATTTTATCTACATTTTAAAGGCGTTTGGCTGCAACTGTCACCGTTTCTAACTTTTTAAGAAGACAGACTGGATCGATGCTTGCAAAATATAAATAAAAAGTGAATCCAGCTTTTAAAAAGAATCACATAAAGCATCTGGTGATTGTAAAAAATCTTATGAAACTGACAATAACGTGAAGAAATTTTCTCTTTATTAAAATCCCTATTTAATTGACGATTTTAAATTGGGACTTTCACTTTTTCAAGGTATGAGTGGCCCAATCTACTGACATTGAGCAGTTAATCAAGGTGTGTATATATATATATATATATATATATATATATATATATATATAACACAGTTTCTTCCAGGCAGCGGTCGTGTCGATACTGCAAGGTGGATGCATTACTTGGACGCTAACTAAACGGCTGGAGAAGAAGCTAGAGGGCAATTACACAAGAATGTTGCGAGCAATATTAAACAAGTCCTGGCGGCAACACCCAACAAGGCACCAACTATACGGCCACCTACCTCCCATCACGAAAACTATCCAATCTAGACAAACCAGACATGCAGGACACTGCTGGAGAAGCAAGGACGAGCTAATAAGTGATGTACTTCTATGGACCCCCGCATATGGCCAAGCAAAAGCAGGACGACCAGCTCGAACATACATACAGCAGCTATCTGAGGATACGGGATGTAGCCCTGAAGACGTGCCAGAGACGATGAAATATAGGGAGAAGTGGCGTGAGAGGGTCAGGGATATCCGTGCTAGTGGAACGACATGATGATGATGATGATGATGATGATTATGATATATCATGTGGAAATGAATGCAATGACCAATTCCGTGGTATATATAATAAATGAAAAAAACATGCCTATAGAAATTTCTAATCATTAACATAATCTCCATTGCTTCCGAGAACCTTATTTCATCTGCCAAACAAACTTATAGATTTGACGCTTGAAACATATGATAGGTTTTGATGAAAAATATTAGACCAACAGGTGTTACACGACTTCTCTTAATGCCGGCCAAAGACCATCCAAATGATTCTGTAATACCCAATACAAGTGATAATTTGAAGAGGAAAGGGCCGAAGAATATTGAACATGATGCAATTTTTCCTTGCTGAATTCCTCTTCGAAATCTTTAGTAAATTGAGCTGCATGATGTCGAGCATTATGGTGATGGGGGATTATTCTCTCTCTGTTGACTAAAGATGGGAGTTTTTGTTAAAAGCTGTTTTCAAACAGCTAGGTTGATTCAAGTAAAGATTTGAGGTGACTGTTTGATAATTGTCAAACAGTTTGTAATAGACAATTCCCTGAATATCCCAAAATACATTCAACACTATCCATCACTCGGTTGATGAGCTGGTCTATTTCCTGTTGATCCAAAGACGACAGCGTCTAATTGCTATAATGAAGGATCCACTTCTCATTACCAGTAAAAAGACTGCCTAAAAATAAGGTACTTGATGGTGTCGTGTGAGCAATGACTCACAAGCGATTAGCGAATCATTTGGATGGTCCTAGGTTGACACTGAGAGAAGAGGTTGAACACGAATTGGTCTCATAATTTCCATCAAAACCTAACAGATTTTACAAGCGTAACATCTATAAGCTTGTTGACTGATAGAATGAGATGCTAGGAAGCAATTGAGGTTATGTTAAAGATTGAATATTTCTATTGGCTTTCATCTTTCAATTTATAATATATACTCTAAAATCGGAGATTTCATTTATTCCAACCTGATAAGACTTCAAAATTGGTATCAGAATGTCGCCAAGAAGTTAAACAATTACTTTGTAATTTGACGCCAGATTCTGCCTCGTGCCTAAAATAAATAATTATGTGATTTTAAACATTGCATCAGATATTGCGGAGACTACATATGAATAGAAGTCAACAGGCATCCGACGTGAGGAGTTTGGCTCCACAGAAAATCGTTCTCCTGAAATTACATGTAGTTTGATAATATTTTATTTTATCATTGGAATATTGTTCAGAATTTTTATGCATAATTTATTATATCAATTTAACTGGTTGCGATCATTTTAACGGGTAATTATATAGTAAAGTAAAGTTGGCGACTGTAGTCGAGGGCGACCAGAAGGCTCCCTTTTCAATTGCTAGAGGAGGGCGCTACTCCTTTCCCTGGATTGCTGCACTTTACCCTTTATACGTACCTTATATTGCTGAGTGTTAAGCAAGGAGGTATCAAGTACCATTTTAAAATCTTTGCTATGACTCGACCTGGGATTGCACCCAGGTCTCCCATTGGCGAACACTCTACCCACTCAGCCAATGTTGTTGATGAAGTAATAATAACTTATTAAAAAGAAAGGGTAAGAATGTGTCAACTGGTAAGATATACAGAGCGATATGAGCCCTGAGAGACGAATAACTTAAGTAGCAGACTTTGCCTTTTGGTTGCTGATCTAGTCAATTTTCTAGTAGCTCTGTATGCGTAAAATTCTAAGGGTCTCGTCTGGTCTCACCGTCCACTCCAGGTCTGCAACTTTCTGACTGACTTCGACCGACTCACTCAGCTAATATATATATATATATATATATATATATATCATCATCATCATCATGTCGCACTGGTAGCACGGATATCCCTGACCCTCTCTCGCCACTCCTCCCTATCGTTCATCGCCCTAGGCAGGTCTTCAGGACAACATCCCGTATCCTCACATAGCTGCTGAATGTATGTTCGTGCTGGTCGTCCTGCTTTTGCACGGCCATGTGTGGGGCTCCATAAGAGTACATCTCTTATGAGTTCGTCCCTGCTTCTCCAGCAGTGTCCTGCATGTCTGGTTCGTCTAACTTGAATGGTTTTCGTGATAGGGGGTAGGTGGCCGTACAGTTGGTGTCTTGTGGGGGTGTTGCCGCCAGGACTTGTTCAAGATTGCACGCAGCATTCTTGTGTAATTGCCGTCTAGCTTCTTCTCCAGCCGTTTTATTAGCGTCCATGTAGTGCACCCATATAGCAGTATCGATGTGATCGCTGCCTGGAAGAAACTGCGTTTCATTTTATCGGTTATATTTCTAATTATCTTAATAACTAATGATGAAAAGAACATGTCTCCTTAAAATCTTTCCATAAACTGTCTTCTAAATCCGTGGTCATTGCATTTAAAAAGCTTATTTTAACCATCCTGTCTGTCACAGATTTAAAAACAACTCCTTATTTTGGCATGAACTGACATCCAGTCGTAGCGTGTGCACGCATACGACCTTTCAATGAGACATACACTTCAATTCAAAGTTTTTAGCAGACTAGGAATTTATTCCTAGAAGTAAAATAATTGATATGATTAATTAATTACTCTCCTTAATTATATTACATTTATGCTTTGAAAAAAAAACTTGTTAATGTTTTCCCAAATGATCAATAGATATCAAATTTCAGAAATTAATTAATCACAAAATGTTTATAAAACAAAGACTTCCACGAAAAAACTTAGCTATAGAAACACAAAACATTAATTTAAGATTGCTACACAAATTAGACACATATAAAATATGCCAAAACAATATACATATACGTATGCAGCATTTTTAATATGGTTCGTTAAATAACGGTATGCTGAAAGCACTTGGGAATAATTATTATCAGGAGCCTAAATCCACATAATGATCATTTTCATCATTATCATATACGAGGGGCATGCGATAAGTTTCCAGACTTTTTTCGTATGGGCACTTTTATTGATAGTACTCACATGAAACTTTAGTCCCCTTTGAAGTAATCTCCTCCAGCTGCAATGCACTTGTTGTACCGTTCTAACAACTTCTGGAAGCCTCTGAGCTTTGGGAATAACCAAAAGTCACAGGGAACAAGTTCTGGACTATAAGCAGGATGAGGATCTGTCTTCATGCCCATCTTGGTCAAATAGTCTGTGACAAGGATGGAGTTGTGGACTTGTGTATTGTCCTGGTGGAAATGCCACTGACCCAACTGAACTCCCTTAAAACCTCAACATAGTAAGCCTAACTCTAACCCAAACCCTTTGGCCAATCAACTCTTGTGTATTGACTTCCTTACTCCTCCCACATCTCTCATCATCTGTCACAGTCTCTCAGCCTTCCTTGAATCTCATATCATATTTACAAACCCCTCTGCTCGGGCAGGATATGACACAAGGTCAGTTTTTAAGTGGAGTTGAACAGGTTTGAATTCAGAGTTTTCCTTCTCCTAGACCAGTTGCCTTACCAAAGCTGAAGAACCCAGTCCGCCCTATTGACGCATAGCTGGAGGGAGAATAATTGGATTCATACCTTTCCCAAGCATTCCATACCTTTCTGTGGCATTTTTTCCAAGTTTAAAACAGAATTTTATGGCATATCGTTCTTCTAAAGTCCAGATTGCATTTTTGAAATTCACTGGCTGTGACAATCAGGCTTTAGTAGGGTGTATTTCAATTGCTGCTGTAGCTGTTGATTTGAACCTGAAATCGTAAAAATTAGTCAGTCATCTCATTAGATGTATAGCAATAATGTACTGAATTTTCAAGGGCCTATGATAATTTTAAATGCCTGTACAAAAAAACTCTGAAAACTTATTGAAGGCACCACGTATATGTAATAATGATAAGTATAATCATTAATATACTATTATATATACTTTATTATATTTTTAATGCATTATTATTAAATATCAAATCACTTTATAACAAAAAAAAAACAATTGCATAAATAATGATTGTTCATTGAAATATAAAAATAACAATAAAATACATTTCTAACGAGCTCTTTAAAATGTAAATAAAAACTCTGATTATTATATTAACCATTACGATATTAAAACCTCAACTAAACTTAACATCTCAACTATAATTAACGTAATGAAAGCACATTATTTGAAAATTTGCATTAAAAAGAATTATGCCTTAATCGAATCAATAAAGTAATAAAAGAAATGAAAACGTTTATTTCAATTAACTGAAAATCAAAAATGGCGTGGAATAAATTTGTGTTGAGGAAAGAATAAAAACTAAATACGATATATATTTTGTATGTATCAGTTTAACCTTGGAACTTTATCGAGTTCATCTTGATTAAATTACTTGGCAGTAATAAAATAAACAAAGAGAAGAAAATGTAACCAAACTGTATTTCATCAGCAACTCTTACTCCAAAATTAAAAAAAAATATCTAACCTCAGAAATTAAGCTTTGAAATCAATTGATGACTGTTTCATGACGTTTGTAAATTATTATATGTGTTACTTTAATGCAGAAAAAGGCCACATTACAGCGATATAGTCATTAAAGCAATGTACTAAAAATATTTTACCTAAGAAAGCAAAACAATTTTCAATTCAATTTGTCACTGAAGGATAAATCTCTAATGTCTTTATTCACACTGAATTTTATTAATCATCCATAGTTTAGTTACGTTTCTTTTGTTTAAAAAGTAAAAAAGTTGGCGACTTTGGTCGAGAGTGACTCCCTTTTCAATAGCTAGTACACCAAGGTGTAGAGGAGGGCGCAACTCCTTCCACTGCATTGTCCCACTTTACTCTTGATACGTACCTTATAATGCTAAGTGTTAAGCAAAGAGGCATCAAGTACCATTTTTAAGTCGTTGGTATGACTCGACCTGGGATTGAACCTCGGTCTCCCGGACCATTGGCGAACACTTTAACCACTAGGCTAATGAGTCGTTCTTTTGTTTAATGATATATTAACCTCCCTGGGTTATTTATTTCGGTTTTAGAAGCACAGTTGTAGTACTATTGTAACACTACGGCCCCAAATAGATTATGGATGTAGTACTTACTACCTCTTACGTTTCATTCGCACGCCGTTTTAACCTCACCTTGATAAGAAGTAACAAACACAAAACACTGTCAGCTGGTTCGCTTGACACAAAAGTTTATTTGCTACTGCCCTTTCATAGTAGTCGCCATAAAAGAGAAAGATGGAGAATGGGAAGTGCGTCACCTGATTTGATTGAGACTATAAACCATGCGTGGCGAAAGGGAGAGCTACAGACTTAGTCTTTTCTTCTCCGCTGACTCGGGCACCACCTCCCTCGGCGTCTATCGCCTGTCGCTTCCATTTTTCCTCTGCTGCTCTTTCATTGACTACCACCACTAAATCGAATCCCTTTCTTATAAATGTCCTCCACATTATTCCTTATCTAGAGCTTTTATCACACGTCATTCTTACACCTTTTGTGACACGTCAACACAAAACTAAGTTTATTCGCCTTGACCTTTACAAATTGAAAACCTCCTTACTTTGAACTCTAAGTTTACTTAGAAAAAAAATTTTTTTACAAAAATAATTAACTGAAATCCCTAATTATTTCCCCCTATCTATCCCATAGTTTGAGAATGGGGTAGTTCCTACCTTTCTCAAAGAGACGAGTTATGTCTAAAAAGTAACGGGATTAGTGTTAAAAGGAATTTATTCCAATTCCAAACACCAAATTACATATTCTCAGCTTTTTAATATTCCCCCTCGAATATAATGCATTCTATGCACTGCTGGAAGGATTGTGCTAGAATGCACTTCAGCTCTGTCATTACGACCCTTTTGATGGCCTCCGTGCTTCAAAATAAGTTCCCCTGACGATCTCTTAAATCTTGGTTAAAAGAAAAAAGTCACATAAAGCAAGATAAGGTGACTAAGAAGTTTGTTCCATTATGGCGATGTTCCTATCGGCCAGGAACTGCCTAGTCTCGTTACATTTCAGACTTGTCCAAATCCTCGCTGATAATCTTATAAACACTTCTTTTTTATGTTCAGCTGACTGGCAATCATTCGAGCAGTGAATCGATAAATTCTACGCAACACCTGCCTTACGTACTTGACATTGACCTCAGTCCCGTTTGTTGAAGGCTTTCCGCTCCTGGCGTCATCTTTCTCCTCCTCGCAACTGTCTTTGAACTTCTTGTGCCACTAAAAGACACATGTGTTGTATAGCAATATCAATCACAAACGTTATACATATGTAAAAATACATTAACATGCATGCGGGAACAAATACACAGACGACTCTATTGTTCAGGTACGAACGTTTATTAACTTCAGTTCGTCGACACGAGGAGAGAGACAATTCTTAAAAGTCTTTCGTATCATACTTTGCAAACGAAACTCCCAACTGCCTGGTCGGACCCCAACTTCTGAACATCGTGGTCTTAACTCAAATTCTCCAAATCATGGTCTTAACTCAGTTTCTCAACATCATGGTCGGACCCCATTTCTCCTGTCTACCTAAATGGCAGAGAACGCATGGTTTTCAGTCAACCTTCCAACTCTCGACTCCATGGCAGAGAGAACTCAATTCTCAATGCCACAATGGCAGACCCAAATTTTCTCCTGCCTGGCCCCCAGTCAACTCCAACCTGACTCTTTTTCAGAATCTTCAAATTCTCAGGACCGTCGCTTCCGGGCATGACGTCATTCGCACACCAGCCACATTTCCTATCTGGGGTTTATTATGACAATTGTGATTGTCATATCGTTTGTGCATGAGCGTAAACTGTACCCAATGTCTGTGCACTTGAACTAAGAGCCGAATAGTTCAAAGCCCAACAAAACTGAATGATAAAATATAATTAACGAAAAATGATTAATATAAAAAATCATTTCGTAATTATATAACACAAGTGCTCGACACGGTGTTTTCTCCATGCACTCCCAGAAGAATTTCAAGACCTTGTTATGATGTTTTCCCGGACCGAACAAAAAATTCTGGGTTTATTCGTTCCTCAGTACTCAGAGCTGAAAGATCTGAAAAAGCATGCAAAAATATTTGCAGAAAAGTTTACGTAAGTGTTATATACTTCCAAGATAATAAATGCTAATGCAAGCGCCTTATTTCTCTTTCCCTCATAATTCCCACAGCAGACCCAGACTCGTCACTTTTCAGTGCGAATGAAATTCGAACTCGCTTACTACGATGTCTTGATAGGAATTCTTCACTCTTTCCTAAATAAAAGCTTCAATACAATCAAGGTTTTCTTTATTTTTACGGGTCATCTGGTTGATATGAAATAATGCAATTGTAATATTACATCCATTAATTTGCCAACGACTCACGAAACAAACTGCAACCCTTTTTGGTCTACGTGATCACTGAGTTGACGAAAACCTAAAAGTCGACCATCCGATAATTATAACAATCTAATGGTTGCAAAATTAATCATCGAAGTATATAGAATTGGTGACCCGAGTTCAAATCCTAGAGGAAGCTGTTTGCGTTTTATTTCGCGCTAATGCCCTTTGAAAAGACATGAATCCATCTGTTTTCTCCTCCCTCAAAACTATGGGTAAATAGTTGGGCAGGCTTGGCTCTTTAGTTTTGCTAAGGCCACCAGTAGGGAAAATGCAAACGGCAAAATTACAAACAGCAGCTCATCTTGTCGGCGTTCTATATCCTGGCTGCATCCCCTGTTGAAAGATAAGAACCTCCCCACCCCAAAAGGAGTTTTCAGAATGTGACACTAAACTGCATTTTATATTGATTTCTATAACTCTGGGGAGTGTCAAGGACCTCTTTTCAAAGCCATTACTCCCAGATCCAATTTGGTCCGGAGTGGTCGTAACCTGTTAGGGTCTTATATTTGAAACAAGTAGTTCTTTTTAAAAATTATTAGTATTTGATAGGACTATGCGACAAAAGAAAACTTTTTTAAGAAACATCTATACAAAAATGTAAATATGAACGTATAATAAACATGATTTCCTAACCTCTGGGCATAAAATCCCCTTATATGCCGTTAGTATAAACTATGTGCTTTAATCAAACGGGCGATATTTCCACACTAGACAAAACTTTTCTGAAACTGGTAGACAAGATCACCTACCTAGGTGTTATATACTCATATGCAGATTCATGCGGAAAGAATCATAACGACACGATAATAAAGACAAGGGAAGACTTCTTTTAAAAAAAATATACCTCTCACTTTACGAGTGAGAGGGAGTTGGAGACCGAACAAAGACTGCAACATATTGACCTCACCAGCCCCGCCGGACATAGCCGTGTGTCGTTCTCGTTATCCTGATGCTCAACCGGAGGCCCGAGGGCCCACTCTGCTGGCTTTCTCTACTGCATCTTATCACCAACTGGTCTTGTCCCCAAACTCCATCGGGGGTCCCGAGGGCCCCTTCTGCCGGGTGGTGGCTTTCCTTACCACATCATCTCCAACTCGTCTGATCTCCAACTCGTCTGATTTCCAACTCACTGACTTCCTGTTCTCACCGAGTTATATAATAGTTCAATCGCCCACTCAATTGCCCACTCAATCTTTGGAATGGCATGTTTGATCTTCATCAAGCGGAAATGACTGTCATGCAGTTCAAAGGTCACTCTCTTCCGGTGTATCAGTCTATGAATGTATCATGGGCCTTTACCTTGTCCCATTTCGTCAGCCAAATCCGCCTACGCGATTTCTTTCGATTACTGGCCATTAGAATGTGTCACTTCTTTCTGGTGCATCACTTTGGAATGGCATGTTTGGCCGGGTCGAAGGTCAACATACAACACTTAGGAAGCAGTGTCTCATCAACTGAAAAAGATATCGACATGCGGCTAACGAAGACATGGACAGCTATCGACAACCTATCGATCATAAGGAAGAGAGACCTAACCGATAAAATGAAACGCAGTTTCTTCCAAGCAGTGGTCGTGTCAATACTGCTATATGGATGCAGTACTTAGATGTTAACTAATGGGCTGGGGAAACAGCTAGACGGCAATTAGACAAGAAAGCTGCGAGCAATATTGAACAAGTCCTGGAGGCAACACCCCACAAACCACCAACTATACGGCCACCTACCACCCATCACGGAAACTATCCAAGTTAGACGAACCAGACACGCAGGACACTGCTGGAGAAGCAGGGATGAGCTAATAAGTGATGTACTCCTATGGACCTCCACATATGGCCGTGCAAATACAAGACGACCAGCCCGAATATACATACAGCAGCTATGTGAGGATACGGGATGTAGCCCCGAAGACCTGCCAGAGGCGATGAACGATGGGGAGAAGTGGCGAGAGAGGGTCAGGGATATCCGTGCTAGCGACACGACATGATGATGATGATAAACTAATCCAGTCTATTCTGAAAACAGCAACGGACAAATCCAAGATAAACAAAAATATAATTACTGAGACTGACAGTTCTAACATCGTTCTAATTTTAAATCAACACGCTTACAACTACGAACTGTAAAACTTTCCTTGAAGACTATTATAATTATTATTATTGTCATTTACTCTTTTTTGATGGTTTTTCGCTGGAGTTTGAACGACTGCAAGTCACCTTAAGTCTCCAGGACTTTTCTCAGTATTCCGGCCGATCTTAATAACGCTGTGGTTTGGCTGGTCTCTACTTGTCCTCTTATTTCCAAGTCCTCAAGTTCTTGTACCAATTCTTTGGTGACTTTACCAAGAGCACCAATCACAATTAGTTTTAGCGTCACTCACATGCTCCACAGTTTTTTTCAATTTGCCAGCAAAATCCAGGTACTTATCTTTCTTTCAAATTTACTCTGTGGTCAGCCAGGACAGCAAAATCCACAATTTGGTGAGTTCTTTTTTTATTATCATTATTACAAGGTCTGGTTGTCTGGCTGAAATTAGGTGATCCGTTTGTATCTCAAAATCTTAGAGGAGTATGTGTGTCTTATTCACCAAAACAGATTCTAGGTTGTACATATACGATTTGTTCATATGGTCACATTTCAATTTCTTGCACAATTCCCAGTTGATCACCTGGCCCATCCAGTCGTTTCTTAACTATTACTAATTTAGACCTGATTAAGCAATTTCTTCCAAAAATATATTACTCGATTAGCAAAAAAAATCCAATGGGTTTGTAGACTTTGTTCTTGAAATCTGTCTTGTCAGTAAATTCCCTGTTCGATCTAACTTCTTTTGTATAATACACAAAGCATCGATACGTTAAAAAAAGGAATAAATAAAATTAACACTTTTCACAATGCAAAAATGGATTGATTTATTTCATTTTTTCTTCCTTTATTTTTTTTTTTTTTCACATAAAAATACATTTTTCCAACGATTATTATTCTAACATTGTATGACATCCAGTAGACCCTCCGGATTATGGATCATCGCCTGGAAAATCTCGATTTCTCTCCAGGGCGCAGGTCTAGACAACGTACGAAATACATGCATTTGCTTTCATAATTTCTCCTTTTCACGCCACCAAAGTTTTACAAGCAAAGAACGAAGACCAAAGTAAAACTTGGCACCTCTCTCCTGACAGAGGTTGCCAGAACAATGTTTAGAGACTCCGGGATTACTCTCAAAGCTTTTCCCATATTATGGTATTCGCTAGCCCAGCTATATTTATCCTAATAAAGGATTCACAGACCTGGCACCCCTTTAAGACGGATTATTTCTCAAATTTCTAAACGATATGCAGTTTAGTTAAAGCACTTAATCATATATCATCTTGATTAGCAAGATTTTACTTCCTATAAACTGACTATCCCCTACAGAGAAATAAGATACCAACTATGTGGTTAAAACCACCTATATGTGGGTGTCTTGATATGATACTAAACTGCATTTGATGGTGAGGTTCCAGTTTTGGGAATCTTAGGGATGTAGAGAATCTCTTCATTGACTTTACTCTTAAGTCCACTCTGACCTGGAGTGGTTTGGTTTGGTTATGTTTTATGGCATATCAACGATAGTAGGTTATTTAATGCCAAATCCTGTTTATACATGTACATTAAATATATAAGATTTGGTTTAGTCGGATTTTATGGAATATCAAACATTATAGGTTATTTAATGCCAAATACTGTTTATACACATACATTAAATATATAAGATTTGGTTAAGTCGGGTTTTATGGCATATCAAACATTATTGGTTATTTAATGCCAAATCCTGTTTATATATATACATTAAATATATATATAAGACTTGGTTTAGTCGGGTTTTATAGCATATCAAACATTATAGGTTATTTAATGCCGAATCCTGTTTATATATATTTACCAAATATATGTATGATCTGTAAACACATTTGTACGATAACATTCATAAACGAGCCAAAGCTTCTTTTTGTTTTGGCACACAGTTAAATGGTTTCAAGTATTGCTATATAAAAGTCACAAAATTAACATCAGTCATTAGTTTGCACACATAGTTTATTCAATTTGACCCATAGGTAGAACTCTATCAGGTACTACCACTCCGGGTCAGAGTGGAGTTGGAAGCAATGGCTATGAAAGGGTACTCCATATTTCCAAATCTCCATGGTTGGAGCTTCGCCATCAAATGGTTTATGTCATAAATCAGGACACTCGTTAGTGGGGTCTTACCCCTCCGCAGAGACATAGTCGGTGCATTCTACAGCCCCAGCCGACTGGGCTGAGAAGATCTGGAGACTTGGAAGTGCCTCGACTACCATTACTCCCAGGTACACTCTGATCTGGAGTGGTAGCACTTGTTAGAAACCTATCGATGGGTCAAATGATTTGATTACCAATTATTTGTAGGAGATAGAAATACTTGATATCATATAATTGACTGCAGAAACATATAAGAAATTACATAAAAAGATATAAATATATGCGTACAATGTAATCAATTCCTTGTTTTAAAACTATTCGTATTTGATAAAAGATTATTCGTATTCGATAAAACTTATTTGCATTCGATAAAAATTATTTGTATTCGATAAAAAATTATTCAATAAAAATTATTCAATAGAAATAATTCGTATTCGTTAAAAAATTATTCGATCGAAATAATTCGTATTCGTTAAAAAAATTATTCGATAAAATATATTCGATCGAAATAATTCGTATTTGTTAAAAGATTATTCGATAAAAATTATTCAATAGAAATAAATCGTATTCGTTAAAAAATTATTCGATAAAAATTATTCGATCGAAATAATTCGTATTCGTTAAAAAATTATTTGATAAAAATTATTCAATAGAAATAATTCGTGTTCGATAAAACCTCATGAAAAAAAATCCTTAAGAAATAACTAACCAAGACATGTAAATATAAATGTCCAGTAAACGGGACTCCCTGACCTCTAGACATAAGAAAACTCTAGAACGGTTAACATGTCGTTAAATTCTAATGATCGTTGAATCAAGATATGTAGACATGCTTCGATATCAAAACCAGACAAACATCTGAAAGTTGTAATTAAAATTTAGAAAATTACTTCCAATATTCTATTCTGTCAGAGTTTGACATATACTGTGAAATAAGAGATTTATCGTTCATTAGTTGGTTCACTTGTATTAATCAATAATCCATTTCCAATCCAAATCGATAACCATACCACTGCAATCTACGTGTTAGTCAACCATAATGATTGCTATATGTATATAGACTGCGGAAATATCACAGTTCTATCGACATTTGAAAATCTCTTCGCAACACAGAATTTGAAATAGACAACAAACATCCGAAGAGATTCGAACTCATATCCCTTGTCTTTAAAAGCTTGCTTTTCCATGAAAAAGACTTTCCGATAATTATACGAAAACCAAACTGTAGGAGTTTTCTAAATTCAATAATATATATATATATATATATATATATATATATATATATCATTTACGTTGCAAACTTCAAATATCACCTGCCCAGTCAACAGAGTCCTTACAATGCCCTACAGCGTCGTAAAAAGCTACCTTCAAAAAAAGGATGTCCTGATCTGGATTCTTTGTTAGATGGCATATCAACTTTCGAGGGTTATTTGATGCCGAATCCGTCCTTGTTGACAAACAGCAGTAATTCTATTTAACTCAAGAATGGAGAGATAAGGTGATTTAAGACATTTTTCAAGAGTATCGGCCCGAAAGTGATCGTAATAGATCAACTGGCGTTCGAACTCACTAACTTCGTGGCGTTCGAACTCACTAACTTCGTGGCTACCACTAAACACAGGGACTCTCCGCGAGTCTTATGCATGACATAAAACTGCATCTGATAGTGAGGCTCCAGTTTCTGAAGATTTCGTTGGTATGGAGTATCCCTTTATTGCTATTACTCCCATGTCGACTCTGGGCCGTACATCTTTGGGTCCCATCTATGAGTCAAATAAAACTGGACCGTGTGCAAAAAAAAAAAAACTCTTAAGAAACATCAGCTCAAAACATATTAACATGAATTTATAACGAACTCGATTCCCTTATTTATTGACATAAAATAACCCTAGACGAGTTTACATGCCGTTAAAATAAACGAATTAATCAATCCATATGTTACTGTCTGGTGTGTTTACTTTTTACAATTAGTATTAAATCTAACAGTATTCGAATTTCTTAGATAAATCATTGGCAATTATTTCTAATCTTTGGCTACTTATAACTGTCGTTTCATTTATTTTGCTCTGTAACAAAATGTCCAGATCGTTATTCTACGATCGTATGTAAATAGTGAAAAAGAAAAGAACTAAAAAAAAAAAAAAAAAAAAAAAAAAAGCCTCCAGAGACTTTTGAACTTATGTTTTGTTTTTGTTTTTTTCTTTTGTTTTTTTCTTCTTTTTTTTTTTGCAAGCTCCCTAGGATAACTAAGGAGCATATTTTTTTCTTTTACAACAGTTTGCCAGTTACGAAAGCCAATAAATTGAAACCATCTATATTTAGTTATATGTCAATATTCCTTACTTTTGCGGGCTATGTAAGCCACCATCTTGTATAGTTACATCTGATACAAGCACCTGATGGTTGAGTCTTGATTTCAAACATCATGCAGCGTGACATTCTCTATAAATAATTGCCAAATGCTTCTTTGCAAAACCTGCATTTATCGAGTAATCTAAAAGGATCTATACTGAAAGATCTTATAAAAATATTTTTTTAAAAAAAGCAATATATCTAAATAGAATTCTGGAAATTTGAATGCATTTAACTATAAAAGGATATTTTCACATAAAGTACCTCACTTGCGTTCGAATTGATGTTAGGAAATAAACGCAAAGAAGCAAAAGCTTCGTGTTCAAAATTAGTAAAATCGGGTGTATTTTTGTATCTTTCTAATGGACTAAGCAAATCTTTAACTCTCTTAACTGTGTTTATTTTTTATATCCATTATCAAAAGAATCGCGATGATTTTTGATAAAATAAAATGCGGATATATATATATATATATATATATATATATATATATATATATATATATATATATATATATATTTCTTTAAGAAAAAACAAAAACCGTTCACATTAGGATTATAAATTTATTTCCATGCTGTTATGGGTTTTGATATAAATCAAAAACACAACAAAAAAAAACAAACTAACAGGACTTCTTCAGATCTTATGGATAAAATAATTCAGAATAGACACAGGAAAGAAGGGTGGGAGGGGAAATTATCTAAATTAGTATTAAATCTGGAGTTTTAAGTCGAAATGTGTTGAGATTTTAAAAAATAAAAATAAAATTAATTTACTATAATTCCAACCGGCAATAAATAAAAAAAACGGAAGTAGTCTAAATGAGGAGAAAACTCTTCAACCCTCTTCTATCCCCTCCCACCCTTCATTCCTGTGTTTATTCTGAATTATTTTATCCATAAAATCTGAAGAAGTCCTGTTATTTTATTTTTATCTTATTTTTGGTGTTTTTGTAATGTCAGTTACATTGAGCTCTTTACCTGGAAAATTTAAATGTTCACTGTTGAATATTTTTTTGTCCTGATGGAATTACTCCCAACTCCGGTTAAACTGGACCGAATAATACTATATATATATATATATATATATATATATATATATATATAGAGAGAGAGAGAGAGAGAGAGAGAGAGAGAAAGAAAGAGAGAGATACTTTTCGATCGATAGAAACAGATAAGTTTTGTTTGGTTTGATGACATATCAACATTGGTAGGTTATTTAATGCCAAAGACATCCTCATAGAAGAACAATAGGGGTACTAATTGACCCACAGCTTGGATAATAAGAGGTTCATGCCTTTTCTAAAGTTTTTTTTAATCTGAAAGTGAATTTAATAGCACGATTGGATTTCGAACTTGCTTATTATGAAGTCAAAGTTTTGCACGCTTATCATTATGTCATGGGTGCTTCTCCACCGTTACATACATACGTACATATATATATATATATATATATATATATATATATATATATATATATATATATATATATATAAGAAAGAAAGAAGACTGCAACAGATAGAAAAATAAATCAAAACGGGCTTAGTGTTGTGGTCTTCAGATAAGACCGGTGAAAGAACAACTCAAACAACGGGTGATAGGTAAACGTTATTGTATTAGCAGAAAAGGGAAGTCAACAAAGTCCGTCTGTCAAATGTCTCGTAAGGAACGAGAAGTTGTCTCCTCCGAGCTAGCTAAGCTCGGAGAATACGTTTAGGTTGGAAGTGTCCATCATTGGGGTATAGTAGGATATGACCCCATAACAGATAGATAGATAAATAGATAGATACGAGGTGGTGTAACTGTTAACAACCTTTAAAATAAAATAAGAAAACTAACTTCGTATTTCGTTTGTTTACGTCAACTTTGCGCTAACATCATTGGAAAGACATTAATCCGCTTCTCCCGGTTCTGTAGTTAATCGTTAATTTTCTTAACCTCTCTCTCTATCTATCTATATATCTCTGTCTCTCTCTAATAGCTAATTCAACGACCAATAAATGCAGTAATAAAAACTTTTTAGCCTACATTCAACCGTGACAGCGAATAATAACTTCAATGTAAAGAAATATAACTTATTCATCATGTTGTGGATTACATCTGATCGAGTAAGTAATTAGAAGTCAAAGTTGAAAATTCTGTTATAGGTCGATAATAAAAGCCTCTAATTAGACTGAAAAGTGACTGACACGCCAATTGGATTTATATCACACACGCAGACAGTATACTTTAATAGCGGAAATATTTTAGTCTGCCTCCGTGATCAATGGCGAAAGACAAGTGTATTTTAGGCCGGAGATTGCAAAAGTGGGTCTCCTAGGAAAAGATTACAGAGGTTAATTTTCTTTTCAACATCGAAAGGTAGAAATTATAAAACTAAAGTCACGCATGACAGTAAATGCCTCAAATTAAGCACAAAATAAATGTCGCACCTACTAAATTTGACTCAAACGTAATATATATATATATATATATATATATATATATATATATATATATATATATATGCTTGTGTGTATACAGGGTGTGATAGATAAATTATATAAATTCCAAATTATTAAGATAGCACATGCGTTTTGTTTGACCCGGATTTTGTCTACTGTGCAGCAAACTAGAGTCAGTTGGGCAATGCCTGTGAGGAAAACAGCACCATGACGTAATTCTCTCCAAGAGAAACTTTGAAACAGCATGCTGTACAGCTTGGTATTCAATTTAGAAGCTCCAATACGAAGATTCCACAGTGTTTTGTCCCAGCCAAGACAACGAAAGAGTGAAGGAATTTACTGACCAAGAAGACAGAGCAGCCAGGAAGAAAATGGAGCGAATCTAACCAACGCATTAAGAATTACAAGATATTTATCCAACACCAACACATACACACCCATATATATATATATATATATATATAGGAACTGGATGGTTCTCGGCCCAGATAACAAGGTAACGGCCTGGAGCTGTTGTACATATCAAAACCTTAGTTTAACTCGCCACAGTGCTTCTCAAGTTTCTTTAAACGTTTCAGATTGAATAATTAATTGATTTTAATAGCATATAAACCCAACTAGGGTTATTTTATGCCTGGAGGTTAGAGAATCGTGTTTACTGTGCATTCATATTTTCATTTTTTGTAGCTGTTAATTAGAAATGTGTTTGCTGTTGGGTTTGTTTTGTTTTGTTTTTTTTTGTTGTTGTTTGTTTGTTTGTTTTTTGCAGAGGGACTAATAGACGGGACACTAACACGTACAACAGCTCCGGATCAAAACAGACCAGGGAGTAACGATAATAAAGTGGTACTCTTTTGGAGGTGGCTTACCCCTCTGCAGGAGATTCTGTCAGCATATTCTAAGGCTCACCGACAGGGTGTTAGATATTTCAGAATAAAATTTTTCCGTTTTTTGTTTGGCCAAGAACCTTTCCAGCCACACTCGCATATATGCTTGTATTTGATTATTACAGGTTATAGGTTATTGACCATATGGAAATTTGATTTATCCGATAAAATAAAACGAGATTTCTTCCAAGCTGTATGTCAATTCTTCTATGTAGATGCACCATGTGGACGCTAATGAAACGCGTCTAGAAAAAGCCCAGTTGGAACTGCTCAAGAATGTTGCGTACTGGAAGCAACACCCCACAAAACAGCTGTTGTACTGCCACTTACCGCTCATCTAACGAACCATCAAAGTCAGATGAACAAGACATGCTGGGTTCAGTTGAAGTAAAAACAGATAAGGGATACTATTCTATGAACTCCCATATATGGACGCACCAACGCTAACCAAGCAGTAAAAACTTACATAAATGAGTTTTATGCAGACCCAGGATGTAGTCTCGAAGACCCACCAGAACGATAGATGATAGGGACGGATAGATAGTGAGAGAGAATTCTGAGTTGTTAGCGTGACTTGATGATGATGATTTATGACAAACGAAGTCGGTCTAGAAAGCTATGAATCCCTTTTTCTCATGATAGCAACCCTGTTTAAAAATCGGACGAAATATATGAGTGTATCTACATATAGCAGAGTGTCTAAGACAAACCTTAAGATGACTGGAGTATATAACGGCCGAAAGTTTGAGATGATAACAGCCAAAATGAGGTTAATTTGAGCCATTTATTAAAACCACCATTCCTCATCTTGGATAGAAAATCTGAATTAGAGAATTTGAATTACTTCTAGTTTGAAATATACACAATTGTAACATTTAGAATGGGTTTTAATTTTTCATTGTGTGTTTCAATTTTATTTTTTCGTCATTGTTTGGATCAGATTTATTTGTCTAATGGCATGTCAGCCTTCGTGGTTTATTTAATGCCAAAGCCATCCTTGCTGAACAGCAGTGATACTATTTAACCCATAGCTGAGGGGATGGAGTTATTACCATTCCCAAAGGTATTAGTCCGGAAGCAAACGTTATAGCACTATTGCAGTTCATCTTCGCTTATTTCGTTTCCTTCATGGTAGATCTTTCAAAATCTTTCCGAAGACATATGGCAGATACTTACAAAAAAGTAAGCTTTTGTTATGCTACATGGAGAAGTCGGTATTGATTAAATCAATATGTTAACATGACTTTATTCACTATTTTCTCCATTATTTACATCGTTATCATAATCAATTCTATCTCAGCCTCTTTTAGGGTTCAAGCCTTCTCCAGGATTTGCTAGAAGTAATAAGTCGTAATGTTATATATTGACCCTCGACCGAACTGTTAATCAAGAGATGCACCTGTGCAAATAAGCGGAAGAACAGTGGAAGCAGTTGAACGTTAGAAAATAAAATAACCAGGTGCCTGGGCAGTTCGAGTCAGTTGGAGACAGGATGCCAAAGTGAGATCCAGCTGCAGATTGAGGGCTTTGGGCCCTTAGTGACCCCCGTTTGAGCAACGCAAGCCAAGATGCGAAAGAAGTGCTGCTATGGTCGAGAGAGGAACTTGGGTCAATATAGCAGTCCGTCCTTTTCTCCACTCATTTCTCACACACAACAAACATCACCTTTTCGAAAATAAAGTGTGAGAGATTTATATTTTCATAAAGATGGGTATTCGTTCGTTTGTTGAAGTCGTCATTATCAGTTGATTATGTTCCTGTGTATATTTTTATACGCGTAGTATACAATAAAACAGTAACTCTACCACACAGACTCATAACACATTATTAGACGTTCTAAATTCAGAATTGTCTTTCTCTTAGACCGATTACCAAACCAAGCCTAGAGTTTTCCCATCTATTTAACCCGTATCTCCGAGGAAGACAGATAGAGTAACAATTTTATCAATGTCATTAATGAGAAAATGTTTGGTTTGCTTTGGTTTCTTCGTTCATTGGTAGATCAACCTTAGAGCGTTATTTCATGCCAAGGAGATCTTTCTAAAAGAATAGTAGTGATACTATTCAACCCATACGTTGTTGATAATGGGGTTTTAATCCAAGAGTGAACGTGATAGCGTGACTGGCGCTCGAACTCGCTTAGCTCTAGGTCACAGTCCAGTACTTTAACCTTTACGCCTCGGGGTCTTCCCTAAAAAGAAATCAAAATGGTTCGGTTAAGAAGCAGAACTAGTCATGCCGATTCAATATGCTGGATCAGTAACCGTTATACCCCACATACACTTCCGTATACCCTATTTACATATTAGAACGAATTAAAAATCAATATTTTACAACATCATCAATACATTTATCAGCTTGACCTTTGTTCCTGTTGTATAGGATTACCTAACTCAAGTTCAAATTGTATTTCACATAGCACTAATACCGTTGGGAAAGGTATGAATCCAATTATTCTCCCTCCAGCTATAAAGGTATGAATCCAATTATTCTCCCTCCAGTAAATATAATAAAAATGGATTTGGCGTTAAATAACCTACAAAAGTTGATATGCCTTAAAACCCAAACAATCAAACCAAACCAAATCGAGCATAGCCATGTTGTACCAATGGCTCAATTTTTGCGCACAGTTAAAGTTTCGGGTATTCTAATTCAACACAAATACTTCTTTTCAATATTCATTCGCAGCCATTCGTTTGCGCACAGTTAAATGGTTCCAAGTATTGTTTTTAATCTCTAACAACTGAATTTAACAGTCGTTTCTTTACACTCAGTTAAATGGTGAAAGGTTTCTATTTCTAACAATTCAGTTTAACATGTTATCTATTTGTATTCAGTCTGATCGTCAAACATTTATATTTGACCCAAAGATAGGACCCTATCAGGTGCACTCCTCCGAATCAGAGTGGACCTGGAAGTAATTGCAATGAAGGGACACTCCACATTCCCCAACATCAGATTGTTTAGTGCCATATCTAGGACACTCGTAAGTGGTTTCCAACCCTTCTCTAGAGTTGCAGTCAGTGTATTCTACCACCACTGCCTGTTTTCGTTTCACTGAGCGCTTATACCCTTCAGAAAGACATGAATCCATCTCCCCAACTGAATTATTAGTAAATAGTAGAAGTGATTGGCCTCTTTTGTCTTGGTATGGCAACTAATATAGGAGTAGGAAAACGCTGAGTACAAAACAGTTTTATGTATTTAACCAACCTCTTTGCACGAACATGACCTAACAGAAGGTCTATATTTTAAGAGTTTAACGGATTTAATTTTGCGTTTTTCCTTTTCCTTGACAGGTCGCCATATAAAGTTTACAGAACACATTCTGTTCTAATATTTACCCGTAGCAGGAGGAAGACGAATTGAGTTCATACCTCGAGTCACCATCTCCATTTTGGACAACAGTAACAATCACAAGGCGAACGCCTTCCAAACCAGCTGTTTTCCGCTTACTAAATTGACATTGTGTTGCATCCTGCTTGTGTTGGAAGGTTTGTTTAAATACATATATTTGCATACAAATCCCATACACTAAATATAATAGCTATTATGAGACTGAAGAAATATTAAATTCAACCATAACATTTTGCAGTAGACTGATCATATTATTGAAGATTTGAATGAAGACTCCGTTAAATGTATTCACGAAAAAACTGTTAAATGTTATCGTCCGACAAGTGCATTTTACGATCAATGTCTTCTATTTGTGAAATAGAAGCACTGTATCTACTGACCTTGTAAACAGGCAAACGAGTATCTCTTTGTATTTGTTCGAAATTCAACAACCAAAGAGTTTCACAGTAGAAAGAAATAAGCAATGAAAAAAACTCATTCGTGCGAGACACGTCGTGAAGCCTGACTCAAGAGAATAAATAAAAGATTCTGATAGCAGAACATTGCACTTTGTCTCGTTCTCTATGTATCTTTGTCTGTTTGTAATAATGTGATAGACCTTTCATGGTGCCAATTCTGGGTTTGAATCAAAGAGCTTTGAACTGGAAATGAGAGATAGAACTTTCCGAAAGTGATATATTATCTAATGCAAACAGCCAAAAAGGTTTCCTTAAAGTCAGTTATGAATAAAAGCGTATCATTTGAACATTTTCCAATCTTATCAATCAACAGATCTGTCAAGGTTCCCGTTCGAACAATTGTAACATACTCTTGGTTTTTTTATTGACTCACCGATATGAAAAGCTCCTCAGAGACGAACAAGCTCACACATATAAAAAAAAAGCTCTAAACAATTTTTATTAAATATAATTATAATATTCAAAAATAAGATGATTAAGAATAATGATTTTTTTCTATAATCCATTCACTGATGTCTCAAGTAAGAATTAGAGATAGATATTAACAGAGCAAAATCGATACAAAAAGATAGATAGATCGATAGATAGATAGATATATTAATATTGTCACGTGGTCTGCCACTGAGAAGAGAGAAATAAGAAATTTCCCCATACCCCTCCGTGTTTGAATTAACAGATGTCAAAGATTGACCGTTAAAAGAGGAATAAGGAATGTAGGTCAATTCCTCGGCCTGCCTGTTAATTGGAAGTAACGAATCCAGGTCAGAATGAAAGCCAGGAGCTGCTCACACTTTGTAACCGGTTGGACAGAGAAGGGGACATAGAGGTCAGTATAGTAGCCCGAATGAATCGCATGACTGGGTGAGAAAGAAGAAAGAGGCCAAATGATTGGCCAGAACCCTAAAGCCGGAAGTAACACCCTTTTCGTCAGCGGAAATAGGAATAAAGAATTGAGTTTTCAGGACAGAGATTGCTGTGAGAGGACGGCTGATCTCAGGCCAAAACTCTGGGCGAAGAAGCAGAGCCGAGTTTCAGGACAGCAGTTGGCGTGACAAGATGTATTGAAACTGTCACCGAAACTCCTGCGAAAAGCGGAAAGAATCTTGGACAAGAAGATAACCGGTGCCTTCAAGCCAAGCTGTACAGAATCCTGCTAGCCCGTAAAAGAGAAAATACTCTCAGAAGAAACCCGTCGAAAAGCTAAGTAAACCTTAAAACCGTTTTCTCCCTCCACCCTTCCTAAGTATTGCAATTGTATGCTCTCCCTCTCAATTTAAAGGAAGAAGCATATAGAGAATTATATGCATTAAGAAAAGAAGAGAAATGGAATGAAAAGATTTATTTCATAAACTCTATATATATATATATATGAATGGTCTTTGCTACCTTTTCAAGGTTCAAGAGAAAAGAAAGAAAAGAAAACGAAAGAAAGACATTTGTATTTGATATTGTCCGCTGGTAATATAGCCGGGCATATTAAATAGTTATTAGGTCCGCACGTATTAAAAACCTTGTTATATTTTAAATGTCCCCTCGTGTCGAAATTTATTAGTTGTGTTGTTTGCCTATCTAGTTGCCTTCTTTTGCATGTTCCTTTTCAGCTTTATTCGATTCAATCTATTCTCGCTAAATGTCCTATTCGCCTTTAAAAATATTACACGGGAAAATGGAATTGTCGACTACGATAAATAATATTATATCTAAACCTAGAGGCCCATATCTTCCATCATCCTAGGGGTAGGAAGACGAAGTGGTCTGGTGGGTGGGTGTAATGTGAAAAGTGTAAACTCTTTGCCAGCGGCGGTCAGTCTAGCCCGAAGTTAACCCCTACATTATCTGCTAGTTCCCCTACGCCCAAAAAGGGAGTCTTAACTAGGACTTATTTTGCGAGGGATCAAGTTCCAGACTGCCCCGACTTCACACGTGCGAAAAATAAACTCCCGTCCTGGGATAAATATTTTATGCCACGTCACAATATGTAGTTGTGGTTCTGAATGAGAGGGCTAGATGCGATACTACTCAAAAATTGCTTTGCAATAGTATTTGGCAGTCTCACACAAACCAATCAACATAGCGTGTTTTAAAACAGAAAAATATTTATAATGAAAATCTATCATATAATGTTTATTTCAAAAAGTCACTGTACATTATTAATATTTCGAATGCCATCCCTTAACTTGATTAATGGCTTCAGTGCTCGGGATCAAAAAGATGCGTACAAATTCTTCAGAATCTTCACAGGTATGAAATGCCATTTACTGTTTCTGAGATCCCAATAACTTTTCAATATTGCGTGAATTCTTTTGACGAACTCTTATCTTTAGTTCTGTCCATATTTTCTTACTGATATTTAAGTCAGGGCTCTGAACTGTCAAATCTTTCAATATGGTAACACCATCGTCTGCCATACTCTGTTTGATTGTGTTAGACTTGTGGTGGCATGAAGCTGGGTCAGGCTGAAAAATCTCCCCATCACTCAAGTCTGGTATTAAATTGTCTTTCAGCAACTGGATGAGTTGGCACCATTCAAGTAACCTTCAATTTTTCACCAATTTTCTTGAACCATCACTTTTTTATGTATCCTTAAAGCATCAGACTCTTACCCTCAAATTTCACTGTTTTGATCGTGTAATGTGGATTTTTTTGCTTTCCTGGACGCTTTTAGACAAATTCTCGCTTATAAGAATGCAGCTCTATTCTAGTTTCATCGTTAAATATGATATTCAATCTGCATCCCAAAGTTCATACTTTTTTGACCAAATTAATCTTGCCTTCCAATGCTTTTTGGTTAATGTTGGTTTCTTAGCGGAAATGCAACCCTTAAGTTTATATTCTCATAGGATGCAGTTAGTGGTATCTACAGACACCAAATTAGACATGTACTACTATTCAATCACTTTTCTTGAAATCTTCAACAGTGCTTTTGCTCTCCTGGTCACATTCTGTATCATCCGGTGCAGCAGCATTCGTAGGTGACCATATCTTCATCGATGCGAAAAACTTCCAGTGGCATGAAACTTCGAGAGGATTTCTAAGATACCACTTCTTAATATTCCGAATTCCTTCATTACTACTCACTGACTCGTATTTCAACCATCTTTACTATCTTCATTCTCATTTGTTTTGAAAATTCCGCTATGATTTTAGACGTAAGAAATTTTACAATAATTTTTTAATCAGTGCTGTCGCAGAAAAATATTTGCATATTAGTGGTGAGCATTTTTCGGCTTTAAATGCTGTAGTTTGATTAGTTTATGTGATGTGGCCGAATTATTTTTGCATGGCCATTTTTAAGGAGTAGTCTCGCATCTTCCCTTCTCATTCAGAACCCCTACCACGAAATATAATGATTAGGTATGGAAATGGGTTAAACAAGGCCAATGTTCAATGTGTAATAAACGCGATAAGTTTGGGTTTATGGCATATCAATCATTGTAGGTTATTCAATGCCAAATTCTGTTTATACATATATTAAATGTACATATTTGCGCACAGTTGGATGGTTTCAAGCATTGTTATATAACAGTCACAATTTAACATCAGTCATTCTTTTGGGCACATAGTTCGTTCGATTTGACTCATAGAAAGGACCTTATCAGGTGCTACTATTCCGGGTCAGAGTGGAGCTGAGAGCGATGGCAAAGAACGGTACTCCCCATTCCCCAAATCTCCAAACCTAGAGCCTCACCATCGGAGGGTTTAATTTTATATCTTGGACACTCGTTGCAAGCTGGGGCGACGCAATGAGAATATTCACCAATAATTTAGCAATTAGTAGAAATTTATATTAGTTTGAAACATCTAATGATTTTGCACAGTACTGTTGAATGAAAACCGATTTTTATTGAAATTTTCATAACCAAACGCACCTGATACCATCAAAGGACAAAAAAAAAGAACATTTGACTGAAAAATGAACGCATTAAGATGAAAATATTAACTAGGTTCTTAATTCGCCTAGTTTTGTAACTGGTAATTTTATCTTTGAAAAAAAAACACTCCTTTAATTTCCTTCTAGAAATATTCAGTAAAGTCACCGGTTTTTATCAACTTGCACCAACACACACACATGCACACACACTCACATACGCACAACCACAGAGACACATACATACACTAACAGAAACACACAGACACACACGCTCATAAACAGACACATAACCACAGATCCATGCAAACACACACACAACCACAGAGAAACATACATTCACACGCACATACAGACACACATGGAGACACACACACAAAGACACATAGGAACATAAACAGACACACACACAGATTCATGCAGTCACACACAGACACACACACAGACACAAACAGACGCACGTGCACGGAAACACACAGAGATATATGCACACAGACACACGTGCACAGGGACAAACACACGCAGATGGACACAGACATACAGCTATATGCATATACATAGATTTATATATATGCACACACAAACAGAGACACATGCATGAATATACAAATACGCACACACACACACACACACACACACACACACACACACACAACACAACACAGATACACTCACACATACACACACTCATAAGTATGCAGGATTCGTCGTAAAAGATGAAATTGGAAACTCGAGTATCAAATCTAGACGTGGCTGCATATCACCTTACGCTAATGACACGCTAAGGTTAAATAGTAAAGCAGCCAGGGTTCTTTAATCTTAGTTTATCAGCTAGTCTAGAAGATGGGAATTCTCATTGGAAAAAAAAAAAACAACAGACATCAACATATACAAATACAAACCCATTCACACAAACCAATAATCACCAACACAAATCCACATTTCTCTCACACATACACGTGCACAAACGTGTCAACAATGATCAACAAAAACACAACAAAATATACAAGGCACACAAACATGCACACACACACACACACACACACACACACACTTACATATGGATGCAAAAACACATACATACGCAGATATGCATTGGTATACATTCATTGCCCTGTCGGCTAGGGCCGTACATTATGCCGACAGCAAATCTGCGTAGGGGGAACTCCCACCAAAGAGGCTACCTGTTTAACTATGTGCAAAAAAATGAGACCTTATTCATTAAGAAATAAAGTTACTTTCAAACTTTTCGCTTACAAATTATATATATATATATATATATATCATAAGAGTGTTGGTTGTCACTAAATCATTTTGTGGGTATGCGTCGAATAAAGTGTAATATAATATGGAGAGTGCTCAATATGTAGGATAAACGAAATACCAACGGTTTTTTTGTCTGTATTTTTTCGTAATTTTTGATTTTCGATTCATTCCATTTCTTAACTGGTTGATGATTGTTGTTTTGCAAAAAACTCCATGAAACCCAGGGTCGCTAGACACTGCTGGAGAAGTAGGCACAAGCTCATAAGTGATGTACTCTTGTGGACCCCTTCACATGGCCAAGCAAAAGCAGGGCGACCAGCTCGAACCTACATACAACAGTTCTGTGATGATACGGGATGTAGATCTGAGGACCTGCCGGAAGCGATGAACGATAGGGAGAGGTGGCGAGAAAGAGTCAGGGATATCTGCACCGATAGCACGACATGATGATGATGATGAAACATCACATCGGCTCCGGCAGTAACCCCTATTTGGGTCAGGACGTACCAAGCCTGCTCTTTAATCTTTGCTATATCTGGGTTCTTTTTTTCTTATATATATATATATATATATATATATATATATATATATATATGAGTAGGATTTGGTATTAAATAACAAATGAAGGTCGATATGCTATTGAAAGAAATAGCTAAAGCAGTCTTATATATGTATATATAGAGAGTGAGAGAGAGGTGCTTGTTGTGTGATGGCCATTGTCATAGAAAATGGACAGAGCAATACTAGTTCAAATCCTGGACAAGGCTGCTTGCATTTCACGTAACACTTTTTGCATCTACTTTTACTCCAGCTATTAGTAAATAGTAGGGCAGACTGACTCTTTAACATTGGTATGCCAACCAGTATAGGAAAAGAAAAAATCTATATTCAAATTTGTTTAACTCCTATTAACAATTGACCTTGAGTCACACCCTGCTAATATATATATATATATATATATATATATTGGGTGTCTGTGTGTATATATACATTATCCTATACTGGTGGGCATACCAAGGTTAAAGTGCCTAGTCTGCCCTCTATATATATATAAAAGCTTTTACCTCTGTCGTTATTTTCTTTTTTCTTTTGGCGAGTCATCGCTATAATTGTTGATTATTTTCAAGGAGTACGGATGTTATAGTCTTTCCTTTTTTATATAATTTTTTCCAGATATTGATTTGTAAAATATAATTTTTATATACAAATCGCATTATCAAGTGAATTGAATTAGCATGACCAGAAAATCCAGCGAAAACTTACGCACAACATACGGAAACACTGGACGACATCTATTTCGCCCTGAATAGGTCTCATCAGCAGTGTATACCGTAATCTCCACCACTAGAGATCGAACCAGCGACCACATAGTCGAAACTCTACAACAAATCCATCAGTTCATAACGCAGACAATTGGCGCCAAATTAACTAGTCAAAGTAATTGCGCAGCCATTTAACCTGAACTTATCTCGTAAGTTACATCCGTAAGTTACATCCAGTGCCACAACTTAATTCCTCTACTTAAAAAAGAAAATGTAGATTGCATTATCTGTTTTTTTACACCACCAGGGTTATAGAAATTGTAATAAAAATAATATAATAAGTATAAAATAATATATATATATATATATATATATATATATATATAACTTTATATTTAGTATATTATTGTATATATATATATATATATATCTTTGTTATTCTTTTGATATAAATTCGCAAAAGCTGGAGTGTTTGTTTGGTGATCAAATTATTCAAAATTTTATATGCTTGGTTCGCTTTCTTTGATCCCATCTAATTGTTTTTTTTTAAATTGTGTCAAATATCGGAAATGCATTCTTCTATAGAAAACAGAAAAGCCAAGGAGCAAAGCAGAAATATATAAAAGCCAAAATTAACGGTTAATTTTCTTTCATCAATAATCATGAGTATATTGCACGATATCGATTTACTTATTTTCCAATTTTTTCCCCAATAAACTGGAAGATATCCTTTTGTGGAAGAACGTTAATCTCTCTCTCTCTCTCTCTCTCTCTCTCTCTCTCTCTCTCTCTCTCTCTCTCTCTCTCTCTCTTTCTCTCTCTCTCTCTCTCTCTCTCTCCCTAATTATATATATATATATATATATAAAGATCTAGTCATTTTTCTTAAATCAGAAAAATGCTCAAATGCTGGCCAGTAGAGCAAGATAAAACTTAAAATAAGTAAATTTCTGTTTTTTTCGTGTCAGTTGCATAACAATAAGTTTTGTATAGTTTAAAAAAAAAACTACAATTATCAGATGAAAAATGCGATCGATATCTAATTTCTAACAAACCTTTATAATAATAATAATAATAATTTGACTTTCCAGAGGTATTACAATTATTTACGAAATAGCATGTCAATTGCATTTAAAGATAAACTTACAAAATAAGTTTTTAAAATGAGCGTTTTTCATTTCTTTGTGTTTTCACTTTTCTATCTCTATATCCCTTTTTCCCTCTCTTTCTCTCTCTCTCTCTCTCTCTTCCTCCTTCCCCCCCTCTCTCTCTCTCTCTCCCTCTCATTATATATATATATATTCTGTTTCTTTCACTGTCTTCACTTCCTTTCTTTTTACTCTTTTTTTCTTTTTTTTAATCTTTCCATTCCTTAAAGCTGATGATGACGATAAATCTAAGATGCATTGCATAACATTCTCTACCCCTCTCTCTCTCTCTCTCTCTCTCTCTCTCTCTCTCTCTCCCTCTCTCTCTCTCTCTCTGCATGTGTATGTGTGTTCCTTTTCTTTTCTTTTTTCTTTCTTTCTTGTATTTGCCTTCTTTTTCTTTCTGACAGGTATTAGTTGTATGAGGTGATTACAGACCGTAACATTCAAATACATGTATCTATGGCTTATTCTATTAATAATATTACTGAAAGTAATAGAAACCTATAAATACTTGGGCATCTAGGAAGCTGACATTATCAAACAAGTGGATATGATAGAAAAAATTAAAAAAGAATATCGCAGGAGAACCAAAAAGCTAATCGAGAAAAAACTACGTGGCAGAAACCTTATCAAATGAATAAATACCTTGACTGTATACATCGTAAGATATTCGGGACCCTTTTTGAAGTGGGCTAGAGAAGAACTTAAGCAAATGGACCAAAGAAGAAGAAAAATAATGACCATGCATAAGGCACTACCTCCCGAGACGACGTTGACAGACTATATGTATCAAGAAAGGAGGGAGGAAAAGGACTTGCCAGCATTGAAGACAACGTTGACGCATTGATACAACGACTCGAAGACTACATAGAAAAGCACGACGGAGGACTGTCACCAGAAACGATACAGACAACACAAACACTAACAGAATGACAATAACTAGGAAACAAAAATGTGAAGAAAAACAACTCTATGGTCGTTTTAAACGACTAATAAACAACATCTCATGCAAGAAAGCCTGGACGGGGCTAAGAAAAGGAAACCTTAAGAGAGAAACAGAATCTCCGAATAGCAGCAGAAAACAACGCTATAAGAACCACAAACATCACAATTCCTTTAGTTATTTACAACTAGTTCTCTATGGTTTTTATCTAATTCTTAATTACAAAGAAAATTGTCTCATATTATTATTATTACACTTGCTTTATCAATATACTAATACCACGCAATTTTATTTATATATCCTACGAAATAGCGGTTTACAGTGGCTCATTTACATATTTATCTTTAAAATTTGATTTGGTAAATATAGTTAATATTTGGTATATATTTGCTTGGTATAATTAATTTCTAATAGTTTGTTTTTATTCAAATGAATTCGAACAAAAATCCCGTCGATAAATTTTAAAGAAAATCCATTTGAAAAAAAAAAGAAACCACTTAAATTTTTCCCTTAACTGTTTAATTTCGTTAAGTAGATAAATTAGGAAAATTTAGCAATAAAAGCCAAGAGTGATGGGAAGCAAGCTGTTAATTCTTCCATTATACCCCTTTTGTTTCTAATAAGGTAATGATTTGATTTTAAATAATATCAGATGCTATCTTTTATTATAAAAACCTACAAAAAGAAATTATATGTATAATTTTATACTGAAATCACTAAAGATAAAAATAACTGATAGATGAATGATTTTATATAGAAATCAATCAAGATAAAAATAGGTGATATCATTTTATATACGTTCTTGTTCACTTTTGTTAGTCTTTCTAACTTGATAACTTTTATTACAGCAAAACGTGAACACTTTTGGAATTATTGACTTTTAATTCATTGAGTTTATTTTAAGGAATTTGAGCAACAATAATATCAGATTATCAGGAAAATTATCTCACAGTTATCATTAAAGGAAATGGATACGGTGAACCGAGTTCAAATCTTGGAGAAGGGTGTTTGCATTACACAAAGCGCTAGTACTGTTATATAACTATCATCATTGGGTGATCACCCATCTCCTTTCTTTACTTAATTTGCTTCTTAGATATGAATAAAATGGAAGATTCTTTTGATGCGCACATAACTTTGTTCATTTTCCGACTCTTACACACATTACCCGGTTCTTGAATCCAGTGACCGCCTGAACCATAGATAGAACTTTATTGTCGAACCTTCAGCTACTCTTAGCTAGTTAAAAATTATTATTTAACTTCTAGGGGATCGTGGTCCAATGGTTGTGGTCGTTGGAAATTAACTCAGACATTCGAGATTAAAATCCTGGACGAAACTATTTGATTTCACATAGCACTAATACCCTTGGGAAAGATATACAATTATCCCTTCCGCTATGGGTAAATAGTCGTGCAGATTGAGATTTATATCTTTGTATTATAGCCAGTGTCAAAGAATGAAAAACTAAGAATGAAAACCTGATAAACACCGCTTTAAAATAGACCTTATGTCACATCCTACCCGTGCGGTCGGTTAGTTAATACATTCTAACTTCTAACTTCTAACTTTTAGGATCTTAGTAAACGGACTTCAATTCCAATTAAGACCAAGCTTTCAATCGACCTTAAACCATCAATTACACTGAGATTATCTTAATGGTTAGAATACTCTAAAAATACACTACCTCTCAAATAATGATAACAGATGTTACCTTACAGTACCATGTAAATGTATAAGCGTTACGTTAACAGTCATGTCAGAAGTAGTAACGCACACTAAACGATTCAATTGTTTCTTAATACGAAAATTTATTACCCAAATTATTTTTACAGTAATCGTTCCGAAATGGGAGAAATAGGATAAAAGAATTTGGTTAAGCTTTAACTCGTGTCAGACAAGACGAACAAACACACGCTTCATTTCTTCTTCATCCCGACCAAGTCTCATCTCAGGAGGCTGCTTGTCGTCCAACTAAGTGACTAACTCCGTCACTAACCAACTCCAAGTACAACTTCAACTTACACTAGATCTTAGAATTCTTCTTAAATATAATCATTCCCTTGATCAATCATGCAATGATACGTAAAACTCTAAAATTTTCTTGTCTACGTCATTCGAAAATCAGCCGACATCGGATCATAATATACATTTTAATACCTCGTCCACAGCCAATTTCAAAACAACCTTTGTTATGACAGGGCTGACATTTGAACGCAACCAAGGTCCACCTACCTGAACTTTCCAATGCGAACTTCTACTTAAGAAGTTAAACTCTAAGCTTCTAACTAGCACACAATTTATCACTAATATAATTAAGTTCCTTAATTATATTACATTGATACAGTTGACATCTAACAATACCCTCAGGAAAGGTAAGAACCCAACGATTCTCCTCCCATCCACGAGTATATAGTAGGACAGACTGAGCTCTTTAGTTCTTTTGTTTAATGGGATGTCAACCTTCGTGGGTTATTTTAATGCCAAGACATTCCTTGTAGAAGAAATGCTGTGATACAATTCAACCCATAGTGGGAACTCGGCTCCTTAACTTTGGTATAGTAACCATCCTAATAGAAGGAAAATTCTATATTCAAATAAATTCTGATCCGACAAAGACATTGACCATGTATCGCATTCTATCGCTAGTGAATGGGTTGGTTAAATGCATACAAATATCTTGAAGAAAACTTGCATTTTTTTATACTAGCCAAGTCTTCAAGCGATGATCTTCGTTTTGCGCAAGTAACACAAATTGTGTACTCGGAACACTCAACTGAATTATTCTTAAAGATGTGTTTGTTTTTATCTATTTTTATTTTTTTCTTGCTTGCTTTGTCTCCTGCTTCTACAATCCTTCAAGGGTAAATGTCAGACTTTGATATTTTTGAACTTATCGGATTCAATCCAAACGAAAACTGTCCTGCTGACAGTCGAATTGTGCCAAAGAAAAGAAAATGTCTCAAGACACCATTCAACGATATTATAGAAACTTTACACTTTTTTAGTATCAAGACACAAACGTGATTTAAAGTCTTTTATTAATTAAAGTGTCGAATCAATGTATTTTAACTTGTACCTTGCAATCTGACATTCAAATATTATGTACATCCCTTGATAAAAATAATGAATCCCTAAGGATATTTATTCAGTTTATAATTAGTAGCAAATAAGCAAATTACAGATATGAGAAAAATAGATAGGAATAATCGAAATCAAATAACAGTCTGTAAATCACATGTATTAAGTAATTATATTTATCCAAAGTAATTATAGCTTGAAGTAACTATTCTTAACACAAATAACTTACACATGATTATATGGTTTTAAGTATTTCTATCTAATATCAATAACATTCAAACGGTTATATTTCTAACAGAGATGGGAAATTTAGATAATCTGTATTCAGTTATATAGTTTCAAATATTCCTATCGAATATCAATATTTTTCAAACATATCTATGTAACCCTAAAATGGAATCTGCAAATAATTGGGATACAGTTATATAGTTTCAAGAAGTCCTAATGTTAAACCCATAGAATAAAAAAGAAAATCGTTTGGAAACAGTTATACATATTTACCAACCCCTCTGCTGGATATGACACAAGGTCAATTTTTTAGCAGAGTTTAACAGGTTTGATTCAGAGTTTTCCTTCTCATAGATTAGTTGCCTCACTAAGGCTGAAGAAACAGTCTGACCTACTATTTACCCATAGCTGGAGGGAGAATAATCTGATTCATACCTTTCCCGAGGGTATTACTGCTATTTGAAATGCAATCAGTCTCGTCCAGGATTTGAACTTGTGTCGCCGTGTACATTTCCTACGACGATAACCATTTCACCTGTATGGAAACAGTAATATGCTTTCAAAGATTCCTTTGTAAAATTTCTAATTTGCAAACATATCTGTTTGACAAAAAGATAAGGAATACATGTTATTTGTAAACAGTTACATGGTTTCAAAAATTTCTCCGTAAAATCAATAATTTGTAAACTACTATCTGACCAATAGATGAATTTGGAAACAATTACATGATTTCATTAATTCCTTTGTAATATCTCTAATTTGAAAACAGATCTATTTAACAAATAGATGAAAAATGCATATTATTCGCACACAGTTATATGGTTTCAAGATTTCCTATAATTTGCAAACATATTTATTTGATCCATTGATTGGAGGCTTACAGGTTCCAACACTGATTCATTGTGAACTTGGGAGTAATGGTAATAAATGTGTACTTCACACTTCCTAGAGTTTTAAAACTGGAGTCTTACCAAATCATGCCGTTTAATGTCATTCTGAGACTATTCAATTCTTTAGATCGTGATTGATGATGGCCTTGATCTGCTGGACAAAATCGATCTTTCTTATGACATCAGACCATGTTTTTTTCTCTTGGTCAACGATGACACAAGTTTGTTCCTTGTTTTAACACACTAAAGATCTTGTTGCATTAAAGATACATTTTATCTTAGTAAATGATAAAAATTCGGTACTGGAACATACCAAAAATTGAAAATTCAGATCAATAAAATTATCAAAAAGGACTTTTCAAACTTAGACGAAAAATTATTGAAACAACTCGATATATCAATCATGCATTTGGCGAAGGATTGTTTTTTTTTGGGGGGGGGGTTCGACATTAGTTTCGCTGGTTTTGGCAAAAGATTAGGATCTTGAATATTATTGACATACAACAAAGAAGTTATACTTTGTTGCTGACACACAAAATGTTTGGAAAGTTTATTGATCCTAAGAACAATGAATATTACGGTAGAATAGAATCATACAGTAATATTGTTATACGTTGGTAAATGGTTGTTCAAACATTTCGAACCTGCTTTGAACATTTTCTATTGCTTGCAATTTATTGATTTACACTTCTATTCTTAAAAAAAAAGAAAACATTACTTCTTGAACACAATAATAAGAAAAAGAAATAGCTACGTTAATAGGTTGATAGCACCATAATAGATAGAAACAGATATATATTAATAGTATAAGAACGATTTATAGAAAGGGAAAAAGCATATATACATATATATGAACATAGATAGATAGATAGATAGATAGATAGATAGAGGGGGTAGATTAAGATAGTATAGATGGAATTGAAAAGTAAATGTTTAAAATATATATGTGAAACTATTGAGTTAGTGAGATAAGTACAAACTCAGCTAGATAACCATATATTAGACTGGGGAGAAGGGCCAGATATATACTTATATATGAATGAACATAGATAGAAAGATAGATATTAACAGACTAAGTTTTACGGCATCTCACATCTTCTTGGATTATTTAATGCAACAGTCAGCCATTTTATTTTCAAGCAATCATATAGTCTCAAGTAACTAATAATAAAATCATTTGTAAATAATTATTGCCTCAAGTAACCAATCTTGATATTAAGAGACAAAGAAAGACAACCTCGGAATCACCAAAAACTATAGATGAATTACTCTCACTGCTAAGATTTATAAGAATCTGATTCTTGATTTTATCAGACCTTTAGCTGGGAAAATTCTTGAGAAATGTCGAAACGGTTTTTGAAGAAATCAATCCACAACTTCTAAAATTCTGACAATTCGTCGAATCATTGAAGGAATATGCACAAAAATTTCAAGGCAACACTTATTTGTAGATTTCTTGAATACATAATTCCGTAGAGGGAGGAAAGATGGTGTAGCGTTTCAGCACGACTCGAGAGGTTGTAATGATACCCCCCTTAAAATATATCAGCCTGACCCGTGGTAAGCTGACTGACAAAAAGAAGTCAAACACAAAATGCTTCTGTTTATTTCATATGTACGAAATTTATTTATTGTCGGAATCCGTTTCTAACGACCTTTCAGTCGAGTGGGGGATGGCTCCCCTTTTCAATAGCTACGACACCGAGGTGTAGAGAAGGACACTAGTTCATTTCCTGGATTTCTCCATTTTACCCTTGATCCATACCTTATAACGCTGAGTGTTTTGCAAGGTGGCATCAAGTACCATTTTTGAGGCTTTAGTATGACTCGACCTAGGATTGAACCCCGGTCTCCCGAATCATTGGCGAACATTCTACTCCTTAGGCCAATGGCCCGGTTAGACAGCCCAAAAGAGAGATAGAGAGAAAGAAGCTTGTGCTAGCAACAAAGAGACTTTGTACTGGTGAGAGACAAGAAAGAGACGAGAGACGACTTTTGTTATTTTTCTACTCACCGGCTGTTTTATGCATGCGTAATTATTCCGAGGATCTGCCACCTTTGCCTTCCTGTCTCCCTCCAAGTCAAATCTTTCATTTAGAATCTATCCTTACATATATATCCCAAAATATTATTAAATACGTAATCAATCATCATAAAGTGACACGTAACTGCCAAGTCACAAATATTAACTGATACTAAACTATTGTTTATCTTTAAATATTTCCCATTCCAAGTCGTAAATATCTGCTAATTCTAATCAATTGATTATTTTTGGATATTTTCCATTCCATTCCAATGTTTATTACTGTATGTTTTACGTTCCTAAGTATTGATTCATAAACAAATGAATATTCTAGTTTTGAATCCAAGATTACAATTGAAATTTTCCAATTCGGTTTCAAATTCAAAGTTTATCTAAAAAATGAAAGAATTAACTACTAAAATGATTAATAGAAGACCTTAATCATTTTACAGATCGGGCAAATATTTCATGGGTTTAGTTTCCCCAAAGAAACTGTTACTGCTATAATGATGCTCTACAAAAACGCAGATACCATGGTTCGCTCGTTTGGTTTTGATACTCATTTCTTTGACATTGTCGCTGGAATCTAGCAAGATAATACATTAGCACCATTTCTACAGACGATATCCCGTATAAACTATTAAACCATTTCTGATGCAGACTACACAGATGATCTAGTACATTTTGTAAATACACCGACTTAAGCCGAATTTCTTCTGTATAGCCTGAAGCCGGCTTGAGACATTAGTCTCTATGCGAAATCAGATAAAAGAAAGACTTCATGTATTTTAAAGAAAGCTGGTGCTATCTCTTAAAATAGCAAGGCCCTTGAAATTAGTAGATCAATTCATATACCCGAGTAGCCATATTTAATATACATAAACTAATATCAATACATATACATATGAAGCGTTGAAATCAACAGGTTAACGACTCTATGGTTTTCTGATAATTCTGATGAAATAAAATGGGATTTCTTCCAAGCTATAGCCTTATCAGTACTATACGGACTTTAACAAAACACTTGTAGAAAAGGCTAGATGGGAACTACAACCTAGTGCTAAGTGCTGCTTTGAACATATACTTGAATCAGCACCCCACTAAACGGTATTTGTATGGTGACTTACCTCCTATCTCACAAACCATCAAAGTAGGACGAGAAAGAAATGTTTGGCGCAGCAGGGGAAGAAAGAACCAAATCAAAAGCCATGTTCTTCGGTGAATTCTTATGCATGGACACTTCAGTGTTGGGCGATCAGCAAAAACCTCACATTCTTCAGATCTGTGAGGACACTGAGTGCCAACTGCCAACCGGGATGACCAATAGATCTTGTTGGCGAAAGAGGATAAACGAATCCATGCCGTCAGTACGCCTATTAATGTTGATGTTTATATATGTGTGTCTGAACGCTTGTGTGTGTGTGTGTGTGTGTGTGTGTGTGTGTGTGTGTGTGTGTGTGTGTGTGTGTGTGTTCTTTCTACTATATAAACCACAGTATTTTCTATTTTCCTCCTTAGAAATGTCCAGTAAGCATAATTTCGAGGAATATTATCATTCAACGAAACAAATATCAATAGTAATTGAGATTCGGAGTGAACTTTATTAATTGTTTTGTTTATATACATATATATATATATATATATATATATATAATATGAAAAATATACAATAAATTATTATTATACGGCTCTTTAGTAAATGGGGAAATTTTTCAATAAAATTACCGTAAAAAATAACATTAAATCGATTTTCTTCGTAATGTAACTCGCTTTAACGTAGAAATGTCAAGATACAATCGAAGACAATTTTATTGTTTTGCACAAAAACATTGAAAAAAATTCAATAAAATGCCGTTTCTGACAAATGAGCCATCATTATGCAGTCCAATACTGAGAGTAGATAAGAGTCTCAAACTAAAAAACATAATGGCAAAAAAGAAGGTCAACAAAAATAAGAGACAAAATAGCGAAATGATAAAAGTAAAAAAAGATACCAGAAAACTAAACAGTTAAAAATAGGTAATGTTAATAAGAAAAAGAGAAAAACTGAAAAAAAAATAATTTGTATAGTTAGGTTACTTGGTTTAATGCCATATTAACCAGTGATGGTTATTTAAAGTCAAATACTGTTTATATAAATATACAAAGATCATTAAATAAGCTTCCTGACTTTTTTCGTATGGGCACTTTTATTGATAGTACACACATGAAATTCTTGTCCCCTTTGAAGGAATCGCCTCCGGCTGCAATGCACTTGTACTGTTCCAACAAATTTTGGAAGGCCCATGGAAGTCCTCTTGTTTGAGCGTGTCGATGACCTTCGTCACAGCCTCTTTCATCTCCTCAATTGTCGCATAACGACAGCCTCTGAGCTTAGGGAATAACCAAAAGTCACAAGAAGCAAGGTCTGGACTATAAAGAGGGTGAGGAACTGTCTTGATGCCCATCTTGGTCAAATAGTCTGAGATAATGATGGAATTGTGGACTGGTGTATTGTCCTGGTGGAAATGCCACTGACCCGATTTGAAGAGTGCTGGCCTCTTCCGACGGAATCTTCTCCTGAACTTCCTTAAAACCTCAACATAGTAAGCGTAACCCTAACCCTAGCCCTTTGGCCAATCAACTCTGGTGTATTGACTTCATTACTCCTCCCACACCTCTCATCATCCCTTACAGACTCCATGCCTTCCTTGAATCTCTTATGCCACTCAAAAACTCATGCTCGATTCATGCAAGATGGTCGAAAAGCAGTCTGAAGCATTCCATACGTTTCTATGGCATTTTTTCCAAGTTTAAAACACAATTTCATTACATATCGTTCTTCTAGAGGGTCAGATTGCATTTTTGAAATTCACCAGCTGTCACAATCAGGCTTTAGTAGGGTGTATTCCAATTGATGCTGTAGCTGTTAATTTGAACCTGAAATCATAAAATTGGTCAGTCATCTCATACGATGTATAGCAATAAGATAATGACTTTTCAAGAATCTACGACAATTTTAAATGCCTGTACATAAAAAGTCCGGAAACTTATTGAAGGCACCACGTATATATGTGTGTGTGCGCCCGCGCGAACGCGTGTGTATGTATGTGTGTGTGAATAGTTTGTTGCTAATAATGTTTAAACAAGTTAGAGTTCTTTTATTTGCATAAGGTTAAATGTTTCAAGCATAAGGATTTATTGTTTGCACACAGTTAAATGGTTTCAAGTATTGCTATGTAATACTAATAACTATATCTAATATCAATAATACGTTTGCATGCAGTTAAAGGTTTTCAAATATTACTATTTAGTGTTTGCACGTAAATAGTTTCGAGTATTGCTATTTAACACAACTAATTCTATTTGATATTAATTATAATCCCAGTGAAAGATTTCAAGTATTGCTAACACAAATAATTCTATTCAACATTATTTATTCATTTTTATACAGCTAAATGGTTTCAAGCACTGCTACGTAATACGAATTAATTGATTTAACATTAATCATTTATTTTCACCCAGTTAGATACTTTCAAATATAGTAAATGATTAAATCATTCTGTTTGGTCAATAGATGGAACATTAAAGTTCCAACAGCTCCCGGAAGGCTCAGGGAGTATTGGCAATGAATAGGTACACCATATATTGCAAAGCTCCAGACCTAATCATCAAATGTTTTGTGTCGTGTCCACGAAACTCGTTGGGGGGGATGTTGTACGCTTCTCCAGAGGTGCATTCGGCGTATTCTATTGTCCAAGCCAACAGAATGAACGAGAAGTAAAATGAAAAAGAAGCAAGAGAGTAAAGGAAGAAAGAAATGTAGAGAAGAACAAGAGTGGGCGAAAAAGTGACAAGAAGAAAAAAGAGAGGAAAGTTGGAAAAAGAAGACAAATAAAAAAAAAGAATAGGAAGAAAGGAAAAGAGTTTAAAAGCAGGAAAAGGCGAAGGAAGAAGAGAAAAAATGGAAAAGAAAACAAAAGAGAAAAAAGAAAAGGAGAAAAGGGGAGAAAAATCAAGGATTTAGTTTAGTTTGGTTTCTCAGTATATCAATTATTGTAAGTTACTTAATGCTAAATTATTTTTATACATACGAGGATCATTAAATAAGTTGCCTGACTTTTTTCGTATGGGCACTTTTATTGATAGTACACACATGAAACTCTAGTCCCCTTTGAAGGAATCGCCTCCGGCTTCAATGCACTTGTACTGTTCCAACAAATTCTGAAAGGCCCTTGGAAGTCCTCTTGTTTGAGCGTGTCGATGACCTTCGTCACAGCCTCTTTCATCTCCTCAATTGTCTCATAACGACAGCCTATGAGTTTAGGGAATAACCAAAAGTCACTGGAAGCAAGTTCCGGACTATAGGGAGGGTGAGGAACTGTTTTGATGCCCATCTTGGTCAAATAGTCCGTGACAAGGATGGAGTTGTGGACTGGTGCATTGTCCTGGTGGAAATGCCACTGACCCGATTTGAAGAGTGCTGGCCTCTTCCGACGGAATCTTCTCCTGAACTTCCTTAAAACCTCAACATAGTAAGCGTAACCCTAACCCTAGCCCTTTGGCCAATCAACTCTGGTGTATTGACTTCATTACTCCTCCCACACCTCTCATCATCCCTTACAGACTCCATGCCTTCCTTGAATCTCTTATGCCACTCAAAAACTCATGCTCGATTTTTGGTTGACGGTCGAAAAGCAGTCTGAAGTATTCCATACGTTCTGTGGCATTTTTTCCAAGTTTAAAACACAATTTTATTGCATATCGTTCTTCCTCACGTCCAGATTGCATTATTGAAATTCACCAGCTGTGACAATCAGGTTTTAGTTGGGTGTATTCCAATTCCTGCTGTTGCTGTTTATTTGAGCCTGAAATCATAACAATTGGTCAGTCATCTCATAAGATGTATAGCAATCATCATCATCATCATATCGCGCTGGTAGCACGGATATCCCTGACCCTCTCTCGCCACTCCTCCCTATCGTTCATCGCCCTAGGTAGGTCTTCAGGACAACATCCTGTATCCTCACATAGCTGCTGAATGTACGTTCGAGCTGGTTGTCCTGCTTTTGCGCGGCCATGTGTGGGGATCCATAAGAGTACATCTCTTATGAGTTCATCTCTGCTTCTCCAGCAGTGTCCTGCATGTCTGGTTCGTCTAACTTGGATAGTTTTCGTGATAGGGGGTAAGTGGCCGTACAGTTGGTGTCTTGTGGGGTGTTGCTGCCAGGACTTGTTCAGGATTGCACGCAGCATTCTTGTGTAATTGCCATCTAGCTTCTTCTCCAGTCGTTTTGTTAGCGTCCATGTAGTGCATCCATATAGCAGTATCGATGTGACCACTGCCTGGAAGAAACTGCGTTTCATTTTATCGGTTAGGTCTGATTTCCATATAATCGATAGCCTATTGATAGCTGTCCATGCTTTTGTTAACCTCGTTTCGATGTCCTTTTCGGTTGATTCGACGCTGCTTCCTAGGTACGTGAATTTGTCTACTAGTTTAAGTGGGGTTCCTTCTAGAGTGGAGATGTCCCCCGTTTGGTTATAGCACATAATTCTCAAGAGTCAACGACAATTTTAAATGCCTGTACAAAATAAGTCTGGAAACTTATTGAAGGCAACACGTGTACATTAAATATATGATTTTTAAACATATTTTGTAGATAACATTTTTAAACGAGTTTGAACTCATTTTTGGCACACAGTTAAATGGTTTCACTTATTTCTATCAAATACGAATGATTCTATTTACTTATAATCGTTTGTTTGCACACAGTTAAATGTTTCAAGCATTCCTAAATAGCACTAACAATTCAATTAAATATCAATCATTTGTTTACATACAGTTAAATGAGCAAACGGTTCTATTTGAATCAATTCTTTTTGGTATTTGTCATTTGTTTGCACTCTGTTTAAATATCAAAGTACACAGTGTAAATGTAAAACAGTTCTATTTGACTCATAGATAGGATCCTATCAGGTGCTACCACTCTGGGCCAGAGTGGACCTGGAAGCGATAGCAATGAACGGGTACTCCTGATTTTCGAAATCTCCAGCATTACTGGAGCCTCGCCATTAGATTATTTAGATTCATATCTAGGACACTCGTTGGGGTTAAATAGAACTGTTTTAAATTTAAACTGTGTGCAAACAAATTACCTATGCTAAATTGAATAATTAAAATAAGGATAGCTTGATCATTTAACTGTGGGTAAACAAATGACTGTTTAATTGAATTGTTAGTGATACATTTGGCAACATTTAACTGTGTGCAAATGAATTATATAAGTTGAAAAGAATAATTAGTTTTGAATAATAATACATGTATATACTTCACTGTGTGCAAAGAAATAATTAATATTGAATTGAATTAGTACTGTTAGATATCTATTCTTAAAAACTATTTAACTGCAAAACTATTTAATAGCAAAACTTGAGCTCAGGATCGTTAAAAATATTATCAACACGAAGGGAATATTTTGTGTGAAATAGCAATACTCGTAACTACTTCACTGTGTGCAAACAAATGATTAATATCGAATAGAATCATCAGTATTAGATAGCAATACTTGAAACCATTTAACTGTGCGCAAAAAATAGCTCTCGCTGGTTTAAAAATGTTGTCACGAAAATGTTTTTACAAATCATATATTCAATATATATATATATATATAAACAGGATTTGGCATTAAATGAGCTATAATAGTTAATATACCATAAAACACAACCCAATAAAACCAAACTAAAACAAGACAAGAAATCTTAAACAGATCCATTTAACGCTGATGAGTATTACCGCTCTAAGTTAAGGTGGATCCGGGAGTAATGGCAATGAAGTGATTGGTTACTCAACACTCCCCAGAACACCATAACTGAGGCCTGACCAACATATGTAGTTTAGTGCAATGTTCCGGAATCGCTTTTTGTTGGGTCTTCTCCTTCTGTAGGGACAACGTATTTTCAGCCAGTGGTTTTAAAACTGTGGCCCAGAAATTACAGAAGGTCCGCAACATCCTCAGCCGGGTTCGCTGACGCTGCAAGTTTGTTTCGAAAATTTCTAAAATCCGATTAGCTATAGAACTGTAAATTTGTATTTCTAGTTACTTGTAGACACCTATGAAAATTCAGTTTAAATAGCAACCATTCCCCAAATTTTGGCTTAGTATGACTTCTGAGTATACATTGTTGTTCCGAAAGGCGGGGAAAATTCTGTTACTTTTTGTAACAACATAATTATGCAAAACAGAAATTTCAGCACTAAGCAGAATGATGACAAAATATAGATCTTGGTTTGTACAGAGTAAATTGCATGTATCTTTGTCAAAAATGTCACTAAAAATTGACAATTTGCGCCAATCAAGGCAAGCACATACTTCTAAATGTTATTACTCTGTACATCTATGGAATGTTATTTTCGTAAAATATTATTGATCAAATTCATTTTTATTTATCAAAGTTTCATTTATATTTAGATACAGACGCACGAGATAGATTATGAACTAAAAAGGAGTCCCCTTCCCACCAAATATTTGAAAACCACTGTTCTTGGTCACAAGATATGGCTGTAATAATTATGATGCATGTGTTAAATTTAGAGTGTGTGTGTGTGTGTGTGTGTGGGCGTGTGTATATGGGTGAGTATATGTGTGTGCTTGTGTATGTGTGTTCGTATGTATACATGTGTGTATATGCGTGTGTGTGTACGTGCGTGTGTATATATGTGTGCGAGTGTCTATGTGTATGTGTGCGTACGTATATATGTGGGCGTGCATATTTGTGCGGGTGTATTTGTGCGTATATGTGTGTATATATGTGTGTGTGTGCGTATCTGTGTGTATGTGTATATGTTTGCATATGCATGTGTATATGTGTATGTAAGTTTGTGTGTGTGTATATGTGTGTGTGTGTGTGTGTGTGTGGTAATCAAGTACGATAGAAAATGTACACCTCTGAACGCATATAAATCATTGGGGTTCTCAGAATAACGGCCCGTGGTGTAATGGTTATCGTCGCAGGATATGGACACGGCGACACGAGTTCAAATCCTGGACCTGACTGATTGTATTTCATATAGCGCTAATTTAGAAGTAATACTCTTGGGAAAGGTATGAATCCAATTATTCTTCCTCCAGCTAGGTTCTTCAGCCTTGGTGAGGCAACTAGTCTAGGAGAAGGAAAACTCTGAATTCAAACCTGTTAAACTCCGCTTAAAAATTGACCCTGTGTCATATCCTGCCCGAGCGGAGGGGTTTGTAAATATGATCATCATAATGAATTAAATTGGCAATACGAGTTCAAATCCTTGACAAGTCTGGGTTTCTTTTTACGCTAATGTATTTAGGAAACATATAGATCCATTTGTTCAACCGACTCACCTACTAAACAGTAGTGCAGACTTGGTTCTTTAGCCTTGGTTAAGCAACCAGACTAGAAGAAGGAAATGGAGAAATTCTAAACTAGAAAAATCTTCGCTTAAAAACTGTCCTGCTCGTGGCAGAGGAATTGGGTCAATTCCTATATATTTAACTAGTTTCAATCGTGACAAAGAGAAAGTTGTTTGTCTCTTTACTGGCTTAGTAAACCACTGCTATAAGTTCTAACCTTTTTTGTTATTTTTCTGGATAGAATATTTGTATAAACTAGGCGTTTGTGATATAAAGCTTATCGTCGGAGGAAATGGACACAGTGACACGAGTTCAAATCCTGGACGAGACTGATTGCATTTCACATAGCGCTAATACTCTTGAGGAAAGTATGAATCCAATTATTCTCCCTCCAGCTATGGATAAATAGTAGGGCAGATCCTTAAAACTTAAATTCCGCTAAAAAACGGACATTGTGTCGCATCCTTCTTGTGTGAGGATATATATATATATATATATATATATATATATATATATATATATATATATGTGTGTGTGTGTGTGTGTGTGTGTGTGTAAAAGTAAATATGGATTAAAATCTGATAGTATGAAGGTAGCAGAAAAACATAATCCAAATAGAAGAATTTATTATGATGTAAAGTTGACGTTAACGTTTCGGTTTCAGTAACCATCATCAGGACTTGGATATCAGAATAGTTCACATAGCGATGGATGCTTGTTGAGATGACAGGAGCAAATGAGAAATATACAACGAAAAGATATACAAACGTGCACATAGCGTTCATAATTCAAAATTCATAAGAACGTGTCTGGCACGTGGAAACATATGTTGGATTTCTCAAAGAAACGATACAAAACCTCTCGTTTATTAAGAAATATGCAACAAGTACATTTCCATATCGTGTAAGATGGTATTTGGTACTTGTTTTTCCGAAATAAATTCACTTTTTTGGATTATGTTTTTCTGCTACCTTCATATACATATATATATATATATATCATATCCACCCAACCCCTCCCCTCGGGCAGGATATGACTCAAGGTCAATTTTTAAGCGGAGTTTAACAGCACTAGAATTCAGTGTTTAACAGCAGAGTTTTCCTTCTCCTAGACTAGTTGCCTCACCAAGGCTGAAGAACTCAGTCTGTCCTACTATTTACCCATGGAGGGAGAATAATGGGATTCATACCATTCCTAAGGGTATTAGTGAAATGTAATCAGACTCGTCCAGGATTTGAACTCGTGTCGCCGTGTCCATTTCCTACGACGATAGCCATTACACCACGGGCACCTCCTTATATATATATATATATATATATATATATATAGAGAGAGAGAGAGAGAGAGAGAGAGAAAGAGAGAATAATTGGCGTCATACCTTTCCGAAGGATATTGGCGATATGTGAAATGCACACAGCCTCATGCAGGAATTGAACACGTGTCATCGTGTTCATTTCGAGGCATGGTGTCCTAAGTATCAAAGTAAACTATCTGATGGTGCCGCCCCAATTATATAGCTCTGGAGAGCCATTGCCATTAATCACAGGACCACTCGGATCAGACAGTAATGGCACATCTCTGAGACAAATATGTTAAAAATTATTTTTATTAGATAGAAATATTTTATTTTATTTTCATATAACCGTACGAAAAAAACAAAAGAAAATATACATCGAGTAAATAATATAAACGTATAATGTATGCAATTCCGAGCCTCAAGACAAAACATAAACCCAGATGAGTTTAAATGCCGTTAAGATTAATCATTTTATCAAGCAAGCAACTATTTCAGTTTTTGAATGGATTTTAAGAGAAGGGACAAATAAAATCGAAAGCTTCATCAGTGCATCACCATAGCAGGATTATTGTGTAATTTCCGGAATTCGATTTCCAACTTTGAAATAAAAAAAAGGTCATTCGTTTCGTTTGGTTTCCTCACTCTGATAGAAAAAAAAAATGTCAAATTTCCAGCGCACGTTTCAAAGAGCCGCTAAATAAACACAAAAAATTATTTTTCCTTTTCAGAAAGGAAAATTGTTTATATTAGTAGATTCATTTTTAAAAATAGACGTTAAAAAATAGGAATTAGATTTTAATGTAAAGGATTCCTTTCAAGTTTTAAGTAGAGAAAAAAATTCAGTTTAATAACCCCATGATATTTTTTGTCTGATTAAAGAGAAAATAGCGGTTTTGATGTCTTAATATTTCAGTGTATAAAATATAAGAATCCGTTTGAGCAATTGAATTTCCTTTTTTTCTTGTGTCTTTGAGAAGGGAAGATTAATGCATAGTTGGCAGAAGTCAACGAAAACGAAGAGAGAAATTATTTTAGATTAAGGAACGGAACGAATGAATACATAAAAAGGTGACTTTTCTGAAAAATGGAATTTTATTAGGGAGACAAGAAAAAGCAACAGATAAAAATGACATTGGCTATCGATTAATATTTAATCCACACACCGAAAAATCAATAAATACTTAATCAACGAAACTATTGGCAGGTATTGAGTATATGAAGTACCCATGATTTTATCTAAATTGATTCTATAATCATTTTTTATAAACTTCTAATTAAAAAATATTCAGATTTTTTCGTAGATTAGGAGTTTGGTTAGTTGGCTGGTTCGTTGATTGATTGGTTGGTTGGTTTTTTTTTTTGTTGGTCGTTTGGTTGATTATCTGGCGTGTCAACTCTTATTAGGTTATTCACTGCCTAAGTTGGTCTCTTTTTTAAAGTAATCATATGGTTCCAAGTAAGAAATTATAGTTTTACTTAACTATTCCTGTTTATTTTTGATAACCACTTATTTTCACAGTTATATAGTTTCAAAATACAATCCACAAAGGCTTTATAAAGGGGATGGAAAACTTAGAAATCAGAGGGCAAGTGGAGATCATCCAGACTACTGCATAATCAAGACCGCCCAGCGTTCTACTGCAGTTTGAGCTCTGGTCCCAGTGTTGAAAAACTCAGTTACGGAACTCAATCTCAAACCTAAACCAAAATTACTTAGATGCAAAATTACAGATCACAAAGCGACATTTAAAGACCGAGAAAACCATGAAAAACTGGAGAGTGGAACTGACAGTAGGAAGAAATAGCTTAGCTGAGATGAAAATCCCTAGAGGCATCTTCCAGGGAGATGCACTATCACCATTACTATTTGTGATTGCGATAATGCCACTCAATCCCATTCTCAGGAAATGCACAGGCGGATACAAACTTAGGAAATCGCAAGAAAAGATCAATCTCCTTATATACATAGACGGCTACAAACTGATTGCCAAAATGAAAAAGAATTGGAAACCCTAATACAGGTAGTAAGAATATAAAGTCAGGATATAGGGATGAAATTTAGCATTAAAAATGCGCCATGCAAGTAATGAAAAACGGAAAACGACACATAACAGAAGGAATAGAAATATCAAACTTATGAAAGATCAGAATGCCTGGATAAAAGGAAACTTAAAAATGCTTAGGAATATAGGAAGTGGACACCATCAAACAATTGGAGATGAAGGAAAAAATCAAGAAAGAGTATCTCAGGAAAACGAGGAAACTTCTCAAAACCAAATTATATAGCAGAAATTTTATCAAAGGGGTAAACGCCTGGGTTGTCCCCTTGTAAGATACCCTGGAGCATTGTTGAAGAGGGCAAGCGGGGAACTTCAAAAAAATGGACCAGACAACAAAAAAGCCCATGATTATACATAAGCCCTTCCTTCCCAGTAATTTAAAACAAATGCTGAGTCATTAATCAAACAGCCAACTTTTTTCTTTTTATAAACGGCCAACTTTTCTCTTGTTATACAAATTTCCCCTATGTTTTTTATATTTTACGCTTTTTACACATCCATCGTTAAGTTAACATCACTAATATCATCCCTCATAGTCCCGATGATGGTTCATTAGAACTGAAACGCTACAGTGTCGACTTTGCTTCTCAATAGATCTCTCCTTCTACTTGGATTACTTTGTTATCAATATATATATATATATATATATATATATATATATATATATATGCTTCTTATGATATGGTACTACCATAATAACACAACTTTCTGGTTACTCTTTAGTGAAACCAATGTATTTTATATATAAGTAGATAGGATTGGGTTTTACATATATACGAACTCAAATCTAAATGGTCGAGATTATCAAAATGATATCAACTTCAATAGATTCACCAACGTTATAATTTACTTACCTATTAACTCAGGAAAAGGTATGTAAATAATTCACATATCCTTTCGTTGATATCGTGATTTTTTTTTTCGTTGAAACAGACCTTTCATTTAATCAAAAGATGAATAAATAATAATTTAATAAAATCTATAAAGAATTGAATGATAAATATATAATTTTAAAAAAACATACAAAACGAGTCTTTTGACAGGCGTCCTGATATTCTATAAAGTATTGTATATTCTTTTTCAGAATTATGCTTTCAAGAAATAATTTGTTATACATATGTTGATATTTTGTAAAATTTTGTTTTCAGATTTTCTATCTCTTATTTTTCTTGTTTTATTATCCAATATAATCATTTGTAAATTATAGTTTCTTTATTTCTCTATTGATTCTTTTTCTCCATTTTGTTCAATGTCTTTATTTCTTCTTTCACTTTCTCTTTGATTTTTACTTTGTTTTCTGTTTTAAGGCAAATAAAACCTGACAAATACAGATATCATTTCCCTAGCTATACTTATCATGTATTTAGTTTTGGCACACCCAGTATGGATCGAAATCACAAACAATGGCCTGCTAGTTTGGCTTGTTAAGCAATTCAGCACATTAGATTTACAAATCTTTCTTAGCGAAACGGTTATCACCATAAAAAAAAAATGACTCAAGTTATTCCTCTTGATGAAATTGCTTGCGTTTCAATTCGTGCTAATGCCCTTGGAAAAGGCATGAGCCTATATCTTTTCCATCTAGCTACGAGTAAATAATAAATCAGTCTGTGTTCATTGGTTTGGTTAGACAACCAGTCTAGGAGAATTCAATCCAGGTTTATTCTGCTTAAAAATTGACGTTATATCACATCTTAGATTAGGGGTTTGATAAAGGTGTACCACACACTAGATACCTTCTCAGTAATATTTTTAAATGCATAGAATATTTCAAAATTGTCTTTTTTCTTTTTCTTTTTTTTTGACAAATTCAATTCCAAAACTTTTTTTTAAAAAACGTATTGTTTCACATATTTTAACTTTACATAAAATATTGAAAGTGATTTCTTTTCTCTTGCATGTAACACGCGTTCTTTTACATTTGCACCAACATTTCGTAATTTTTACTTATATTTTAAATATCGCTTTGTTGTGTTCCTGTTTGCCACAGATAGTTTGCAGCAAGATAACACGCTGTTAATTCGTATCAAACAGCACTTAGTGCAGAATAAGATAATGTTACGTCACAAGAGATGAGCGCGCACAGAGGATTAAAGTCACGATAGTAGAAATGGACTTCATACTAATATTTACAGTGTTTAGTTTATTACATAACATCATCACAAGTCTTACTTCATTATTATTTGATATTTTTCTTATTGCTTCTTGAGCATCATTGCTTTTTTTACTTTCTTCTCACATCAACTTTAAGGAAAAAAAAATCATTGCACTGACTATACTCATTATTAATATAATATCTATATCCAAATCAAATTCTATAACGTAATTGATCCGTTACTTACCAAAAAGTCGTTTTAAATTATTTTGCAAATTATTTTTTCTGAAATCATCAAACTTAATCTTAAACTTGCTTTTTTTTTGTGCAATTACTGTTTTTATCTAATTTGGCAGACAGACATCGACACACGACTAGCAAAGGCATGGACAGCTATCGATAGGCTATCGGTCGTATGGAAGTCAAACCTGGAAATGAAGCTATATGGATGCACCACGTGGACGCTAACAAAACGTATGGAGAAAAAACTTGACGGTAATTACACAAGAATGCTGCGAGAAATACTGAACAAGTCCTGGAGACAACACCCCACAAAACACAAACTATACGGCCACCTACCACCCATCGCGAAAACTATCAAAATTAGACAAACCAGACATGCAGGACACTGCTGGAGAAATAGGGATGAGCTCGTAAGTGATGTACTCCTGTGGACCACTTTACAGAGACGAGCAAAGGCAGGACATCCAGCTCGAACCTAGATACAGTAGCTCTGTGCAGATACTGGATGTAGCCCGGAAGACCAGCCAGGGGTAATGGACGATGGGGAGGAGTAGCGAGAGAGGGTCAGAAATATCCATGCTGATAGCGTGACATGATGATGATGATCTAATTTAGCAATTTGTTCCAAAAATATATTAGAAAAAAAATTTGTTCCAAAAATATATTAGAAAAAAATTCCAATAAGTAGACTTAGTTTTTGAAATCTGTCTTCATAATAAATTCTCAGTTCTACAAGAAATATTTTAACATGTCTACAACAAATAATTAGAAATGCCATTGATTATTATGAAAGTTTCAATGTAAAATAGTTATTCTTAATTTGTCCATTGCCCAGTCAGCTGGGGCTGTAGAATACACCGACTGCACCTCTGCAGAGGGGTAAGACCCACCCCCAACGAGTGTCCCGGATATGACACTAAATAATCTGATGGTGAGATTCCAGTAATGCCTGAGCTTTGGGGAATGTGGAGTACCCCTTCATTGCCATCGCTCCCAGGTCCAGTCTGGCCCGGCATGGTAGCACCTGATAGGGCCCTATCTATGGGTTAAATTGAACTAACGGCATACTTATGCAAAACTGGATTGTTTGATTAAACTGAATAGCTTGAAATAGAAATGTTTTGGATAATTAAACCGTACTTACATTTAAACTGCGTGCTTATGCTAAACTGAATTATTTAAAATAGAAATGTTTTTGACATTGAAACTGTATTTACACTTAACTGAATTGTTTAACATAGAACTGTTTTGACAATTAACTGTGTGTGCTTATACTAAACTGAATTAGCTGAATTAGAGCTGATTATTTATATAAAAATGGTTTTGGCGTTAAATAACCTACAAAGGTTGATATGCCATAAAACCCAACCAACCAACTAACCAACAAATTTGTCCAATCTCTCTTTGTGACTGTAATATTTTACTCTTTTTATTATTTTTGTCACTCTTTTTGAAGTTTGACTTTACAAAAAATTCCACCGGCCATTGCAAAAGAACAAAAAAAAACAACAGCTGACCATTTGTAAAATTACTTAAAAGTAATGATCTGTGAATCAATTTTAGTAATTGCTACACTATTTGTCTACGTCTCGGTCACATAAGATATAATCTAACATCAGACTTTCTATTCCAGTTTTTTCGATTCAACAGCTAAAGGTCTACTAAGGGTTGGCGATTTACCAGATTCCTGTAGTTTATCTTTGTGATCTTGTACGATATACGATTAAACTTAACAACTATCAAACATATATCTTGTCTTAAAGTGATGGCTTACAGTATATTTTCATAAACTATTTCAATTGTATTAAACTGTCTCAGGATTTTTCACTACAATGACCGCGTGTGTTTAACCAACCCTTCCGATATGACCTAGGATGTGACAAAACGTCAAATTCTAAGTGGAGTAAAGCTGGTTTGCCAGAAGCACTATGCCATCAACGTTGTCCGCGTCCATAATGGTTCATGCAGGGTTTGGTAAATACATCTGCCTAGGCCGAATCCCTAAGGCATCGTCTGGAAAAGTAGCAGGCGGCATAGGCCTCCTTATCAATGCTGACAAATTGGAATACACGTGCTTTAATCAAAATCAAAAAAGAGACATCTCCACACTAAAATGTGGAGCTCTGAAACTAGTGGACAAATTCACATACCTCAGACGTAGCGTCTCATCTACCAAAAGCGACACCAATACGCGACTAGCGGGGGCATAGTACAGCTATCAGTCATATGGATGTCACACATGTCCGATAAAATAAAATGCAATTTTTTCAGGCAGCAGTCGTATCCATACTACTATATGGGTGCACTACCTCGACTCTGATGAAGCGTATAAAGAAAAAGCTTGATGACAATTGCACAAGAATGTTGCAAGCTGTAATGAAGGAATCCTGGAAGCAACGTACCTCGAAGCAGCAGCTATACTGCGCAAGAAATTGAAATTTGACTATACTAACAAATCGTATCTGCACAAACCAGAATCTTTCCTGGAGAATAAGACTCACAACATTCTCTGGGATTTTGAGATACAACAGATGACCTAATCTCGGTCAGAAGACCAGACCTAGTCATAATTGACAAAAAAAAAGAGAGAACCTGCCATATATTCGACTTTGCCGTCTCAGCTGAATACAGAGTTAATAGAAAAGAAAACAAAAAGAGCGGCAAGTACTTGGACCTTGCCTGAGAACCAAGAAAGCTATGAAAATGAAAGTAACGAAATTACCAATGATAATTGGTTTGCAAGGAACAATTCCAAAAGGCTTTGTAAAGGAGCAGAAAAAGTTGAAAATCGATGGACAAATCGATACCATCCAAACTACTGCATAGTTAAGATTGATCAGAATACTATGAAGAGTCCTGGACACCTGAGGAAACTTGCAGTCACTCAGACCCCAGTGAAAGACCATCAGCTCGCGCTGATTTAAGAAGCTCGTAAGAATAAGAATAATAACGATAAGTTTAAATTTGAAAGTCAGAGGTTGAAAATGATGTTCATCGCCTGTGGATCAAATCCTGCCTGCTGTGTTTAACCTTTTAAACGTTCAAGCAAAATGAAACTGGATGGTATTTTATAAACAAAAAACACTTTGGTTACTGCAGTATATGCATTACGTAACATCGCAAAAGAAAAAGAAAATCACTAAGTTTAAACCATCCGCGTTCATCTTCTTCGACATTATTCAAGAATCGTTTAACACTTTGACCTTCATCCTAATAAACTTTCACTCTTTCATCCTCTTTTCTTCTCTTTTAAACCAAAACTCTCATTTTTTTTTCTTTGAAAGTTATACTTTCAAAATCGCCAATTCATTAAATTTTGAGTGGGAAGAATTTTTAAAAGTATATTATCTTTCACTTAATTTCATTTATGTATTAATGCCGTATAACGTAAGGGCATTAGGTTCGTCATTTCATTAACTGTGAAGTCTCTTGGTGTGAGATTTGTTGAAGATTAAATATCAAATATTGTAAACATATCTCTGAAGACAAGAGACGAATTAGTGATGATACAGAGTGTCTTAATATACACGGTACCCCTGTGACTCCTAATAACTCCACAAATAATAATAATGTGTTCTTTTTTGCTTCAGATTTGAAAATATTCCACTATAATAGCAATAAATCCTCGATCACAATGTCTTGGAAAAGAGAGGAAAAATATTTTGTGTCCCTTATTTAGAGATAAAATTATTAAAAACATGTCTCAAAATAAATAAAACCCATTAATATTGTTGGGGATCACCCACCTTTCTCCACACAATGAACTAGTCCATCTGCCATATATAGCAGTAGCTACTAATACCAGAGCAGACTTGAAGATAAAGATCAGCTTCTTATAGGAATAGTATTAGAGCGTTGGAGACTGGAGATCGCACTAGATCTCCTTACTGGCTAACGTAATAACGGAAGCCAATACTATCGTTGGACTATATATTTATTCTGTATTCACTAATCCTATGTTCTTGTCTACTAATAGTCTCTCTATTGTATATACTTTTTCCTGAGAATATATCTCTATTTCCTCTCATATCGTGGTTTGTTCTTTATTTTATATTATAAGCGTTCACTAACCAGAACGCAACAAATATGATAATGATTTATTACTGAGTCTAGACACTCAAAAAAAAGGATTTGATGTCCTGGAAGCTGATATAATAACAATTAAAAAAACATTGATTTGATGTCTCTAGTTCAGAGGAGGCATTTTTAAAGGACGTGTTCCAAATGACCACAATTTCACTAGCCTCAGTAATAAATCTTTATTATATTAAATGGGTTGCATCTATTTTGAAACTCCATGTACTTAGAGAGAGTTTGTCAGATCGGCGTATTTAGAATTCAAGACAGCTCACAGTGGGAGATGTTGAGAAAAAAAGGAGAGAGAAGACGATTCTCTGACAGAATTGTAGTGAGACAATTCCAACTAAAACGCTGCCATCTCTTCAAACTTAAGGGATAAGAAAATATAATTAATTAATAAAATATTTTCGATATAGTTAAAAAGAGCTTCGTTGCGTTCATTTTCTCACTTTCCTTCCATAGAAACGATCAGACCACAACAAATGAAGCGAGATTTCCTTCTCTAAGATAGATGCAAATTATCTCTACATCGACGCCTACGTATCCGGATAATCCCTGATGGTTATCTCGTCAAACGTCTCAATCGAACCTAATAACTGCTTAGCTTTTTTCCGTTAGTATCATCATGGTCGTTATTGTAATCCTTCCCAGTCATCCATCACTGTAGCTAATTCCTCTAGACACCATTTAGTGTCCACGCAGAGCTGATGAATATAACTCTTTACTGGTTAGCCAACACTGGTGAGTCCATATGTATTAGTCGATAGAAAAACGTCGTTCATCCTTACTTCACAAGCAGTGCCTAGCATGTGATCTTTTTGACATTAAAACTGTACTTACACTAAACTGAATTGTTATATATAAATTGCTTTAATAGTTTGAAATAGAAATGTTTTTGACAAACTGTATACTCATGCTAAACTGAATTGTTTTAAATAGAACTGATTATAAAATAAAAATGGATTTGGCGTTAAATAACCTACAAAGGTTGATATGCCATAAAACCCAACCAACCAACCAACTAATTTGTCCAATCTCTCCTTGTGACTGTAATCTTTTACTCTTGGATGGTTTGTGATATGGGAGGTAAGTGACCATGCTACTGCATTTTCATTGTGTGCTGCTTCCAGGATTTATTTAAAACAGTACGATGCATCCCTGTGTAGTTCCAACCTATTTTTTTTCTCCAAGTGTTTCGCAGGAGTCCAAGAAGTGCAATGACACGCCTACTGCTTGGAAGAATTCCCACATTGTTTTACCTGTTGAATCAGATTTCCATATGTTCGATAGAGTCTCGATAGCAGTCTATGTTTTACCAATGCATATGTTGATATCGCTGTCAGTAGATGAGATATTGCTACCGGGGGATATAAATTGGTCGATTATTTTCAGAGGCTAGACAATTAAAGAGATGACACCATCTTGATTAAAACACATAAAACCTGTTTAACCCAAGTTTACACTGAGATTAATGCATCTTGCTGCCTGCTCCAGGCTATGCAGCTGAGATTCGGGTTGAGCCTATTTGATGTATTTGCAAAATGTGCTACATAATCTACGTAATGTCTATCGGTAATTTTCTCTGAAGGATACTATCAGTTAACTCAAGAAATGTAGCAGAATAACAGACAAATTAGGGAGGTGATATATTTATTCATAATATATTTATGCGGTTTTTGATAATCGTGTAATAAACTAAGACAGTTTTATAAAAAATGTTAGAATTTTAAAGACAATCGAAAGAAAAAAGAAAAACCTTAAGGAGAAACAATTTAGAATGAGATAGATAGATAGATAGATAGATAGATATGAACAGAATGAGATAGATAGATAGATAGATAGATAGATAGATAGATATTAACAAAATGAGATAGATAGATAGATAGATAGGAAGTTACAGAATGAGGAAATATGAATAAACAGATATGAACTGAGTTTCATAAAAATGAACAGACTAAAATATTACGAAAAACAGTCACGTTTAACGATCAGAGACATGAAAAAAGATAGAGATGAGACTAGACATCAACGCAAATATATAGAAATAAATAAGATTGATTTTCTTTTGATCGATTTGTCCACACATTCAAAAGGAAAAAGAAATGGATCATTTATTTTTCCAGCATCTGTAGAAAGTCAATGAGAGAATTTTTTTGTAATGAGTTTTAGTTTCTGTCTTGAAACTGAATTTCCTATTTCCCGCAAATTTTTCAATGTTTTTTATAAACTTTCGTTCTGTACAACGAACAAAGCATTGAGCACTGGAGAAAGCTTTTTTAAATTTTGGTGCACTTGATATTTTCAGATAAGTTTTATTTTCATCCAGTGATGTTTTTCTTTCATTTATCAGATGCGTACAAGTCGATTTTATTTTATACGCTACAATTACAGAAAAAAAAAAGAACAAGACAATCATCAAATCATGTATTTCAGATTCGATGAAGGTTTCATTTCGAGTTCTGAGATCGAAAATACGTTTTCACCAAAGTAAAATCAATCATTATTATTATTTATTCCTTGAGAGTTTTTCCTCAAAGAACAGCAGTGGTACTATTTAACCCATAGCTGGGAGGTTAAGGGGGTTCTTACTTTTCCCAAGGATATTTGCCCGAAAGTGAACGAAATAGCGGTACTGGAGTTCGAACTCATTTATGATTTAACCATTATACCACGAGCACACCACGTTTTTCACTATGATATAATTCATTCGTATCACATTATCTGGTGATTCAGCTTTTTTTCCTGGGGTTTCTTTTTTCTTAACCATAACAAGGTCAACTCATGTGCATTTTCCATACTTTGCCCTTTGAAGTATCCATACAATTCTTTTTCTTCCCATTTTTGTTTTCATGAATATGCAGTTTTTTCTGTTTGTTCTTAAGTGATTTATGTTGATACTGTTTTTATTGGCTGTTGTAATTAGGTCATCTGCTCTTTTTATATATTCCTCTGTTATTTACTCCTTGAGAGTTTTTCACATCAGTGTCAGCCGATAGTCTTTCACTAGAGTTTGAGTGACAGCAAGTCTCCTCAAGTCTCCAGGACTCTTCTCAGTTTTCTGGCCGATCTCAATAATGTAGTTGTTTGAGTGGAGACCACTCGACCTTTTATTTCCAAGTCCTCCAGTCCCTTTAATAATCCTATAGTGAATGTACCTAAAGCACCAATGATAATTGGTATAATTGTCACTTTTATGTTCCTTAGTTTTTACAATTCCCTAGCAAGGTCGAAGTATTTATCCTTCTTTTCACTTTCTTTCATTTTTATTCTCTGGTCATCACGGACAGCTGTGACACTATGTGGGTGGTCTGCTAAGCAAACGACCCCTTTGTCTATTTTGACGCGAAACCAAACAAAGGCCTGAGCTAGAGACTTCGACGTGACCGGAAGGGGGTAAGGGAACGCGAGTCAGGGGTTGGAAGAAGGAACCCAGAGGACGCAGTTGGCGACGGGCGACGGAGAGGGGCAGTTGAAGTCGACAGTTGAAGAGACCACTCGGCATGAGAGAGAGTCCAGCATCAGTGAGGGAAGACCAGTCAAGATGAGTCAGCATTCCTCGTGGCTTTGTGGAAATTTCGCGAAGGATGCACGTCAGCGTTAGTCTACAGATGCACAAAGGAATGCAGAGTGTCACAACTTAACATTTTTGCACTTGAGTTAGCCCAAGCCCATATTGTTCGTTTGTTCTTTGTTCTTTCCTCCCACTCCCTTGATTGTATTTCTTGTAGCCATGAAGAAATGTGCGATACCCCTATCGGAATCACTAGCTTCACCGGCCAAGATTGAAATGGTTTAAAGAAGTTGATGTATTCGGGGGTGGGGAAGGGGTATTGTCACACAGCAAAGTCCACAATTCTGCAAGTTCTCTTTTTTTGTAGATTACTATAAGGTCTGGTCTTCTGACCGAGATTAGAGGATCCATTTGTATGTCAAAATCCCATTGAAGTTTATGTATCATTCTCCAGGACAGATGCTGGATTGTGCATATACCATTTGTTTAAATGGTCAAATCTAAATTTTTTGCACAACTCTCAGTGGATGACCTTGCCCACCCAGTCGTGTCTAATTTTATACGCTTTCTGTACTAATTTGCTGTATTTATTTATTGATTGATTTATTTATTTATCTCTTTATTATTCATTAGACTTTTTCACATCAGCCCAAGCTGATGGTCTTTCCCTGGAGTTTGAGTGACAGCAAGTCTCCTCAAGTCTCCAGCACTCCTCTCAGTATTCTGGCCGTTCTAAATAATGCTGTAATTCGGATGGTCTCCATTCGTCCTCCAACTTCCAAGTCCTCCAGTCTATTATTATTATTATTATTATTATTGTTTCTTGATATTTTTTCACACCAGTGTTCTTTGATGGTATTCACTGGAATCTGAGTGACAACAAGTCTCAAGTTTCCAGTATTCTGGCCAATCTTAACAATGCTGTAATTTCGATGGTCTAGGCTCGCCCTCTAATTTCTAATTCTTCCAAACTCCTTCGCAAGTCTTTTGGGACCGTTCCAAACAAGTCAATTAAAATCGGTATCACAGTTACTCTCATGTTCAACAACTTTCTTCGTTCTCAGGCAAAATCCAAGTAAATGTCTTTTTTCGCTTGGTTTGATTTTCACTCTGAGGTCTGTCAAGACACCAAAGTCTACTAAACGGCAAATTCTCTTTTATTGTTCATCATCACTAGGTCTGGTCTTCTGGCTGGGATTAATTGATCTTGTGATGGTTTAGTTTAGTTTTATGGCATATCAATCATTCTTATGCTAAATCCAGTTGTTCTTATATATCAAATATATGATTTGTAAATATTTTGTAGATACACACAGATAAATGATCAAACAGTTCTATTTCTAACAATTCAATTTAGCATTTGTCATTTGGTTGCACCCAGTTTAAATGTCAAACAGTTCTATTTGACCAATACATAGGACCTTATCAGGTGCTACCACTCCGAGCCAGAGTGATCTAGGAACAATGTCAATGAAGAGGTACTCTGCTTTTGCCAAAGCTCCAAGATAATGGATCTTTACTATGCGATTATTTAGTGTCATAATCAAGACACTTGGCAGGATGTCTTACCCCTCTGGAGAGGTGCATTCAATATATTCTCCAGGCCTGCTGATTAGACTTCATTTTGTAAACTGTCTGTATCTCAAAATCCCAGAGAAATTTGTGCGTCTCATTCTAAAGGACGGGTGTTGGGTTGCGCATATACCATTTATTTGTATGGTCAAATTTCAATTTCTTGCACAATTCCCAGTAAATCACCTTTCCCACCTAGTCTTGTCTAATCTTATACTCCTCTTGCCCTAATTTGCTGCATTTGCTTGTTAGGTGATTAATCAGTTCGTCTCTATCATCACATAACTTACACTTGCTATTCTGTAGTTTATCAATTTTCGATTTAATATAATTAGTCCTCATGGGTGTTTTGTGTTGTTATTACAAGGGATTCGATTTCTCTCTAAAAGTTCCTCTTTCTTAGTCATCGTCGCTTGAAATATCCATACAGTAATTATTATTACAATTATTGGATTTTTTCTCAGCAATTTTAACCGATGGTTTTTCCTAGAATTTTAATTGACAGCAAATCTTCTCTGGCCTTCATGACACTTCTAACTGATTTTTGCAGTGCTGTAGTATCGATGGTCTCGATTCTTCCGATGATCTCCAGTTTCTCTAGTCTCTTCAGGTTTCTGAGACTCTTCTAAGTATTCTCGTTATTTTGATAGTGCTGTGGTCTCGATAGTCTTGATTCTTCCTCTGTTCTCCATTTCTCCTTGTCTTTTAGCGTCTCCAGGACTTTTCTAAGTATTCTAACTGATTTTAATAGTGCTTTGGTCTAGATTGTCTTAATTCTTTCTCTGATCTCCAATTTCTCCACACATTTTTCAATGTTTTTGGTGAGGTTTCCAAGAACACCAAGTACAGCTGGTATCACCATCACCCCCATGGTCCACGGCTTTTTTAAGGTCTTTGACAAATATTGGTCTTTTATTTATTTTTTTTTCTTTCATTTTCAATCTCTGGTACTCTGGAACGACAAAGCAACTAAACAATAAGCTATATTTTTTTCTTTTTTTATAATCTCTACGTTTGGTCTTTTGGCAGGGATTTGGTGAGATGTTTGTATCCTAAAAAAACCAAGAATTTTCTTTTTTCTCATACGGATTCTGGTTTTTGCATATATCATTTAGTAGTATCGTGAAATTTTAATCTCTTGTACAATTCCTAAAAATCCACCTTTTCCAACCAGTCGTACAAAGTTTTGGAGGTTTTTTTCTGCTTTCCCTTATAATAAGATTAAACAATTCATCTTTTTCTCCACATAACCCACAACTATCATTATCAGTATAATTATTATTTACCCCTTTTCTAATTTTTCACACCAGTGTTAGCGGTTTGTTTTTCCTTGGACTTTGAGTGGCAGACAGTTTCCTGAAGTCTCCAGGATTCTAAGCAGGATTCTGAACGATCTCTATAATGTAGTAGTTTGAATGGTCTCCACTCGTCCGGTTATTTCCAAGTCCTTTTACCAAACCTTCAGTGACTGTACCAAGAGCACCACTTGCACTTGGTATCACGGTCACTTCCATGTTCCACATGTTTTTCGATTACTTATCCTTCTTTTCGCTTCCTTTCAATTTTACACTGTGTTCAGCTGGGACAGCAAAGACCACTATACTGCAAGTTCATTTTTTTTATCATAAGCTCTGTTGTCTGATCCGTTTGTATCTCAAAATTCCAAAAGAGTTTGTGCATCTCATTCTCCAGGACAGCTTCTGGGTTGTGCATATATCATTTGTTCGTATGCTCAAATGTAAACTTCTTGCAAAATCCCACTGGATCACCTTTCCCACCCATTCGAGTCTAGTTTTTACGCTTTCTGTGCTAGTTTGCTAAAATCGCTTATTATGTGATTGATGGTTTCGTTTATATCAACACATAACATACATCCGTTGTTTTGTTGCGTCTTATCTATTCTTGCTTTGATATGTTTGATCCTGATGGCATGGTTCTGTGCTATGATTAGAATAGATTTAGATTATCTCTTAAGGTTTAATTTCTTTAGCAAGCTAAGCGTTTTCTTGTGTGAGATGTCGCTTGTTAGTCGCTTAAAACGTCCATAGAGTTGTTTTTCTTCCCATTTTTGTTTTCTGTTTACTTCCTTTCTTTTGATCCTCGTGTCGTCAGTATTGTTTCTGATGGCTGTAATCAGTTTTCTTCTGCGCTTTTCTATGTAGTATTCAAGTCGTTGTATCGATGCGTCAACGCTGTCTTCAATGAAGGCAAATCGTCTTCCTCCCTATTTTCTTGACACATATAGTCTGTCAACGTCATTTTTGGGATGCAAGGCCTTATGCAATGTCAGTAGTTTTCTTATTCTCTGGTCCATTTGTTAGAGGCCTTCTCGAGTCCACTTCAAGAATGGTCCAGCGTATTTTACGAGGGGGACGGCCCAGGTATTTATCCCTTTTATAAAATTGAAAGTTTTTCACACCAGCATTTGCTGGTGGATTTTCACTTGAGTCTGAGAGACAGAAAGTCTTTTCAGGTATCTCCGGTTCTCGTCAGTTTTCAAGAGGATCTTAACAATTCTGTGGTCTGGATGATCTCCATTCTTTTTCTTTTTTCCAGTTCTTCTAGTTTTTCTTCCAAATATTTAAAGACCGTTCCCAGTGCACCAACTAAAATTCATATCAGAGAAACCCTCATGTTTAACAGTTTCTTTAGTTCTCTGGCAAAATGCAAGTTTACAAGTTGGCGACGGTTGTCGTGAGTGACCAGACGGCTCCCTTTTCAATAGCTACAATACCGAGGTGTAGGGGAGGGCACTACTCCTTTCTCTGGACTGCTCCACTTTACCCTTGATACATACCTTATATTGCTGAGTGTTAAGCCAGGAGGTATCAATTAACATTTTGAAAGTCTTGTGATTGAACCCAGGTCTCCTGGACCATTGATGAACACTCTACCTACAAGCCAATGATCCGGTTAAAATGCAAGTAATTGTCCATATTTTCTTTCTTTTCTGGTTTTATTTTTCTCACTTTCTTCTATTTTTATTGTGTGGTCTGCTAGGATGGCAAAATTTGCTAAATAGCAATTTTTTCTAGAAAATTAACATCAGGTCTGGGCTTCTGGCAGGTATTAGATGATCTGTTTTATTGTGTAATTTTCTAGGACAGATTCTGGGTTTTGCACATACCATTTGTTTGTATGGTCAACCTTCAACTTCTTGCCCAATTTCCACTGGATCACCTTGCCCACCCAAACGTGTCTAGTCTTATATTCTTTCTGTGCTAATTTGTTGCTTTTACTTATTATGTTATTGATCATTTCGTCTCTTTCACCACATAACCTACATCTGCTGTTTTGTTGAATCTTATCTATTCTTGCTTTGATATGGCTTGTCCTTATGGCGTTGTTTTATGCTGCTAAAAGGAGAGGTTATGTTTCTCCCTTAAGGCTTCCTTTTCTTAGCCAGTTCCACGTTTTCTCGTGTGTGATTGCGCTTCTTAGTTGCTTAAAACGTCCATAGAGTTGTTTTTCTGCCCATCTTTTCCCTGATTATTTCCGTTCTGTTGATCCTCGTGTCATCAGTATTGTTTCTCGTGGCTGCAATCTGTCTTCCTCCGGGCTTTTCTATGTATTCTTTGAGTTGTTGTGTCGATGCATCAACGCTATCTTCAATACTGAAAAGAAAGAAAATACTGGTTCATTTGTTTGAGGTCCTCTCTGGTCCACTTCAAGAATATCTTACAATGGTGACAGGCTAGGTATTTATCCCTTTGATAAGGTTCCTGCTATATAGTTTTTCCTCAAGTAACTTTCTAGTCTTCCTGAGATACTTAATTTCTAATTTTTTTCTTTCATTTCTTATTGTTTGATGGTGTCAGCTTCCAATATTTCCAAGTATTTGTAAGTTTCTTTCTCCGATCGTTCTGATTTTTTCTTGGTTAGGACATTTGATTCCTTCTATCAGGCATCGTTTCCCACGTTTCATTTCTAGCATGGCGGATTTTTTTTTTTTTTTGCCAAACTCCATCACTATATCTTGATTATATCCTCAGCGCCTGTATAAAGGTTTCCAGTTCTCTCTCATTTGTGCCAAACCGTTTGATGTTGTCCATGTACATTAAGGGGTTAATCTTTTCTTGTGATTTACTGGGTGTGTATCTGGCTGTACATTTGCTGAGAATGTGATTGAGTGGCATCATCCCTATTACAAATAGTAAAATCGATAGTGCATCTCCTTGGAATACGCCTCTCTGGATCTCTTCCTCTGCTTTTTCATTCTTGCTGCCAATTCCACTCCTCGGATTCTCATGACTTTCTCGATAAACTTTATGACATGGTTGGGTATTTTATACATTTTGCGACAGTGTAATATCCAGCTTTGGGTGACCATATCGTAAGCCTTTTTGTTGTCCATCATGGTCATAGCTAGACTTTTCCATCTAATTTTCCTCTTAAGGATATGTTGATCTATATATACTAGTTCTCCAACGCCTCTGGTCCTCCTCCTCCTCCTCCTTTCTGTTCCTTGAGGAAGATTCCGCAGCTTTTCAGAGAGTAGTAGATCTCCTTCCTAATTTGTGCCGTTAGAATTTTCCACATAATCTGCACACATGTTATGGGTCTATAATTGTTTGAAGAAGTTTCTTTGAGGGAGGATTCTAGATCAAGGTGGTCTTGTCTTTGATCATCCATTTCTGTATCTCAGTTTTCTGTATGCATTTATTCATTCCATTTGTCAGTCTGTCTCGGATAAACGGGAATTTTTTTAAGCAAAATCCATGTATGCCATCTAGGCCAGGGGTTTTCCAATTTGGTATTTGTGGGGGTTGCCTTGAGTCCGTCCAGGTGTATTTTCACCTTAGGGCTTTCTTCGAGCATTCACAACTCATTCTATGTTGTTTTTTGATTCAGCTTTTTGCTATGATCTTTCTGTTCCCATATTTTCCTCCAAAATCTTTTTACCTCTTTCGGATCCGGTAGCTGATATGTCTTCGCATACTCTCCACTAGTTGCTGGTAGAATTTTCTTTCGTTGTTTTAGGATATCTTGTTTTGTTTGTTTTATTTAGTCCTATATTGGTATCTTTTTAGTTATCCTTCTTTCACCAGTATTTTTTCATAAGTTTTTTCGAGTTGTACTTTTCATTCTAGTTGTCGTACTTTTTCCGCTTCGTCCGAATATATTTTCATGTTCTGTTTCAGCATTTTTCTTTTTTGTCGTAGTTTTTTAATCTGTAATTCTAATCTGACTTTCCATCCGGGTTTTGATTTTCTGTCTGCTGTCTTCAGAGGAACCACGATTTTTTCACAGACTAATTTTGCTCCTGCAAACTCGTTAATTCTGTGATGTTGTTTGTTGGAATATTTGTCAATAGGTCGTTTACTTTTTTCGGTTTCGGTCTTAACTGTCCTCCAATCTTGGTTCCTGAGAGAAGGCAATGTGGTTTTATCATCGGGTATGATTCTTTTCAGGATTTCTACATTCATTTTTCCTTCTTGAGTCAGCTTTACCGTCGTTGTGTTTGCAGTATTTCTGCCATTATCATTTAGTGTTTGGTTTTGGTTAAGTTTCCTGTTTTCCTGTATTCAGTGTCACTGTTACTGTATTAGGGGTTTGTTGATATGTTTGCCAATATATTTGTTTGTGTATTTCCAGTATTTCAAAGTCAGTAAACAAACCATTCTTTATCATTGTCCAAACCTGATCATTTATCCTTGGTTTGTTTTCTTAAATCTAGCAAATTCTGTCTAAATTTCTGTTATTATTTTTTATACCCTCATTCTGTTGGTTTTTTTCTAAATAACAATATAGTGTTGTTTGTTATCTTCCCTAGTCCACTTTCTTTGCTTTGGTCTCTGATTTTAGTGTTTTATTTGTTCATTTTCAGTGTATCTAAAAGAAGAATTGTTTGTGAACTTCATAGATGAACAGTAGGATCAATCGGATTTCCCATGGTGGCTATGAAGGAAGAACCTACCGATCATGACTTTCAAACTCATTGTCTGAGTCCAATGCTGAATTATATTTTGATTTCTCATTATTTATGGGTAGCAGATCCAAGGGTTGCTTATTATCTGCGTCCCTGACACAGAAATGACCAAGAACCCTCATGGAAAGAGAGTTCATTTCAGCCAGTCGCAAGAAAGAATAAAAATAAAAAAGGAAAATAATAAAAACAAAAAATTTAAGAATTTAAAATATAAAGAATAAATAAATTAATAATAAATTCAAAAAATAAGATGAAATAAACTTAAATAAATAGATAAAATAAATAAAAAGATCACTTCCAAAATGGCTAAGTTTTAACTAAATTAACTTCCACAGAGAGACTATTGTTATTATCTGTTCCCTACAATCAGCCCCTGAGTTAATTATACGTAGTCCTGTATCGTCATTTTGGCTCTTACTTTTATTGTCGTAAATTATTGGAGTAACATTTCTAATAAAACTAGCCCCTTCAGACTGGGGATTAAAATTCATCCTACCATTTTTTCTATGCTAATTTTGGATGTAATTTGTTTACCTTTATCAACGCCTTCAACCCATCTCGTAAATATTCTAACCTTTCTCTAAATAAAGGATTGACAGAGACAAATAATATAGAATTTCTAACAGAACAAAAAATAAAAATGTTTAAATCTAACACAGACTTTTTGGAATAGTTCAACTGAAAAACGATTAAAAATTAATAGCATTGTCTTCATTTAGATTACAAAAATTCGGCTCATATTTCTCTTAGCGGCCATAGTGAAAAAATTCATTGAGCATTTCAAATTAAAGACTTTTACTAACCGATTCTCTTCAAGTAACAGAAATTTTTCCCAGTACTTCTCAGCTAGCAGGTATTTGAATATTTACCGTTTGTTTTTGTTTTGTTTTTTTGTTTGTTTTTTTTTTGCTTTTCTTTTTGTAATAACAGGTCACATGATATTCGCAAAAATTCGATTTTAAGTCAACTACACCCCAGGTTATTTTGGCTTTTCAGACGCTCCCATGAATATATTCAAAACCACTAACTCAACAATTCGCAGACAAATATCGAATTTCTTATAAAACAAAAAATATTAGACTCCTTGCAATTTTTTTTTTACACCAGCATTAGCTGATGCTATTTCACAGGAGTCTGAGTGACAGTAAGTCTCTATTATCATTATTCAATGTTTACTTTTATTTTCGGTTTCTTACAATACTTCACCAGGTCTTTAACCAAGACCTAGCGTGAGGGAAGGTAATGATTATATGCATTCTATAGTATGAATGTGTTTTTCTGCCTCTTTTGCGTGATATTGTTCAGTCACATTGATAATACTCTCTTAAGATGAGCAATTCCACAAAGTGCAATTTTTGTATTTCCCATAGGTTTGGATTGCCAAGTATATTGTTAATGAGTTTATCTATCCCTTTCTTGGCCACAACCAAAGCTCCCACTATTGCAGACACTGTGGTAATTTTAAGGTACCAAATTTTCTCAATTTTTATTTCCAGGTGTTTGTTTTTACTTACATTATTATATTCTATGACCGATATACAATAATCTGTTAGCAATGATATATCAGTTAGAAGGCATATTTTTCTTTTATAATTCATAACCACTTGATCTGATCTACTGCTTTTTATGTTTCTATGAATTTGGATGGCACAGGCTTTTGAATAGTTGCTCCTTTTGCTTCAGATATTGATTCTCTTTGTTCCAACTGCTCAACTAATTTAGTTTTTGTTCACTCAATGGTTGGTTGGTTGGTTGGGTTTTATGGCATATCAACCTTTGTAGGTAATTTAACGCCAAATCGATTTTTTTACAAATAATCAGTTATATTTGAACAATTCAGTTTCCCCTGAGTACACAGTTTGTCAAAAACATTGCTATTTCAAGCTATTCAGTTTAGTCCAACAGTTCTAATTCAGCTAATTCAGTTTAGTATAAGTATAGATTTTGTTTACACACAGTTAAATGTCAAATCAGTTCTATATTAAACAATTCAGTTTAGCCTTAGTACACTTTCAATGTCAAAAACAATTCCATTTCAAACAATTCAGTTAGTTGTTTAGGTTTTATGGCATATCAACCTTTGTAGTTTATTTAACGCTAAATCCATTTTTATGCAAATAGTTCTATTTCAAACAATTCAGTTTAGCATAAATATGCTGTTAGTTCTCTTTAACCAATTGATAGGACCCTATCAGGTGCTACAATTCCGGGCCAGAGCGAAACTGGGAATAATGACAATGAAGGGGTGCTCCGCATTCCTCAAAGCTCCAGCATCACCGGAACTTCACTATCAGATTGTTGAGTGTCATATCCAGAACACTCATAGAGAGGAAGGTCTTACCCCTCTGCAGAGGTGCAACGGTGTATTCTACAGCGCCAGCCGACTGGGCAATACACAGAGTTAATGTCAAAACAATTTTATTTCAGATAATTCAGTTTAACATAAGCACACAGTTTAGATGTCAAAACTGTTCTATCTATAGAAATTCAGTCTAGCATAAGTAAGCAGTTTAAATGTCAACACAGTTCTATTTTAAACAATTCAGTTTAGCATAAATACGCAGTTTAAATGCAAAAAACAGTAAAGTCAAGAAACCACGGTTTAGTTCTATTTAACCCATAGATAGGACCCTTATCAAGTGCTACCACTCCCGGTCAGAGTGAACCTGGGAGCAATGGCAATAAAGGGGTACTCCGCATTTCCCAAAGTTGCAGCATTACCGGAACCTCACTATCAGATTTTTTAGTGTCATATGCAGAACACTTGTTGTGGGGTGTCTTACCCCTCTGCAGAGAAGTAGTTGGTGTATTCTACAGCCCCAACTGACTGAGCAATTGTTCATTCAATCCAGATATTTTGTATATTCCGGTTTTTTATGCTTGCCTGATAGTCTCTTGTTCGTAGGCTCTGGTCCTGTGCTGCTCTTATTAGCCGCTATGTCTCTGCCTTCAGTTTTTAGCCATCGATTATTCTTTACTCTATCAATATCACCACTTCTAATTCCTTGTGTGTATCGTCCATATCGGAGTTTTAGTTCCCTGGAGTATTTATTTGAATTTGTCTTCATGTTTTTGCTTCTAGCCATATAATTTTGCAGTCTACATTGCTCTATCTTTTATATCTATTTCATTCGGTGTGAAGTCTATTTGATTTGTAAATTTATTACTTTCTTTACTTATTGATTTTTTCTTTTGCTTATCGTATATGTTTACAAACTGTAAAAGTCAATCTGTTGTAGATTCTAAGTATTTCTTTAATCCTATACTGACTGTTTTGTTGCCTAATTCTTGTTGGTTTAATCATCTTCAGCCATTTTCTTTCTTGACGTACAGATGTTCTATATCTGCTCTTGTGTGATGCATTCTCTGATAAGTTATTAGCTACGTGATTTTAGAATCTATCTTTTTTTTATTTCAGATAACATCGAGTTTATTATATGAAATTTGTATGTTGTCACTGGTATTGCCAGGGTGTTAATTGCTATACATTTATTTTTTGCTTTCAATTCTGTTCTTAGTATGACTCTTATTCTCCTATGAAATTATTTTCATATTGTTTCTTTATTAATATTTTGTTATTTAATTTTTTCTTGTGTCTAAAGAATTTTGCTGTTTTTTCATATCTTCGGATACGATTGGCGTTTAGTTGAATTTTCTTCTTCAACATATTTTTTATTATCAATTGATGTTATCTCATATTTTTCAAAGTTCTCTTGCTTTCTTAGTTATCACATAGACACCATTACTTGTTTCATCAAGTACAGATATTTCTCCTATATATTTTTCTACTTCTTCTTGTATCCTTAATTTATATTAAGAAAAAAACAAACTTTAAGCTATTTTTTGTGTAATGGTTACTAGACGCATTGCTGAATCAGTTTTATATATTATTACATTTGAAAAGATAAGACTTGGTTTAAAGTGTTGAAGATGTTTCTGGCATAGTTTACCCCACTTTATCTGCATTAGGTTATTTCTTTTTATAATTTAGAGACGCTCTGTGTTTCGTATCAATATTAGTTACGTTAGCGAGTTCTCTGATTCAGTTTGGTTTCAATTAGTTGATTTTAAACCTATTTTCTGTACAATCTGGATTTTCTATTTGAGGTTAGCTATTCTCTAATTTGTTGTATTTATTTTCTTTTGCTGAAGTTTTCATACAACCATTTCTAGATTGTTTAATGAATGTTTCATAGTTAACTGTATTCATTTCAAATGCTACACTTTTATTCATTGGATATCAGCAACTACCTGTTCATTGATACAATCCTTTCCGACTAAGTTGTTGGTTCTAATGATATATCTTCTCACAATCACTCATTTATTGTGATTTAAGAGTGTACATGTACATTTAGTCCTTTCTTGATATAAGTTGTTGGTTACATGATTTGCATATTTTGTTAATTGCATAAAAGAACGCATATATTTCTTTATAATCCTCTTTTGACTATTTTTGGAGTTTTTATATACTATTGGTTCTTGTTTTAGGATATCTTATTTTGTTTGTATTATTTAGTCCAATATTGGTATCTTTTTAGTCATCCTTCTTTCACCAGTATTTTTTCATTAGTTTTCATTTTAGTTGTACTTTTCGTTCTAGTTGTCGTACTTTTTCCCCTTCGTCCGAATATATTTTCATGTTCTGTTTCAGCATTTTTCCTTTTTGTCGTAGTTTTTTAATCTGTAATTCTAATCTGACTTTCCATCCGGGTTTTGATTTTCTGTCTGTTGTCTTCAGAGGAACCGCGATTTTTTCACAGACTAATTTCGCTCCTGCAAAATCGTTTAATTCTGTGATGTTGTTTGTTGGAATATTTGTCAATAGGTCGTTTACTTTTTACTTTTATATACTATTGGTTGTTGTGAAGAGCTGTTGTGAAAGATTTTGTTCTAGTTGGAGATTTTTTTCATCTGAACCAGCATCATCATTGAGAAACGTGGTCCTTTTTTTGTACAGAAAGACCAATGCAGAGTGCCTCATTAGGAATGGTTCTCACACAGTTTTGGTACATTTACTCTTACTCACACTATTCGCAGAAAACAAATTCTGTTATCATATTTATTAATAATTCTAAAGAAAGAATTTTTGTCATAAAGAAAGAATTTATATTATAAATGTACGCCTTTTCAATTCAATAGAGTATGACGTGCCTTCTTGTAGCTCCGAAGAAAAAAAAAAGATTACCTATCCTAACGGAGTCCAAAATAACTATATTTCACGAAAGAGATAAGGTGGGTCGGAGAAAATTTAGAATAAGTTTAACGTAATAATTTAATACTAGATAATATTGAATGCTGTTTTTTATCTTCTTCTTCTTCTTCTTCTTCTTTGTTTTAATCAATTTTATGTTCAGTGACGTTTTTTAATGATTAATTTACCTTTTCAGATTCTACCTTGACTTCATTCTTGAAGGATGGTAATGTGTCCTATCCATTCCTAATTTTTTATTAATTCTTCATTTTTCTGACTTCTTGTGATAACATTTATTCTATGGTACTGAGTCCTGTAATGTTTTGTTTTTCAGGATTTTGTTTTAATTCGTGTTGAGAGCTCTTCATGGGAATATTCTTCAACACTTCACCTGTCCACATATTTCTATTATCTTAAGCTCAAGAACACAGCTTTTTCTTAAAATCATTCTATCTTTGGTTTAGAGCAAACTCTGACCAAATTTTGATCATCCTTTTTCTACGACCAGTTGGTGAAGGATTGTCTTTAAAATAATAGTGAATTACATTTGTATCGGCTTGTCATTTTTTCTTTTGGTGTCTCTAAGATAAACTATTGCTTTGGTGTTTTTTTTTATGTTCTGAAATTATAATAACTGAAATTTGATGGATTCCGTTCGATTCCTCCATTCTGGCTATCAAGGGAACACCTGCCGATCATAGCTCACACATCTACTATCTGAGTCTTGTGTTGATTTGAATTTAAACTTGACAATTTTCATGAGTTGTATAACGTGGCTTTATCAGACTCGGAGGTTGCTTATTATCTGAGTTCCTGTCATAGATGGGATCAGTTATTCTCACAAAAAGGAAATGCTATCAACGGGCCACAAAAAAAAGTTTAAATTTCTGAGTTATAAATTCGTTTAAGTCCAGTATTTATATTTCATATAAGGAAGTCGGACTTTGACGAAATATATATTGTAATTTCCTAGTAAATTCTTATATATCAATATGTCGATGTTTGTAGCCGATACCATTTTTTAAGTTGATCATTTACAATATACATAAAAGAATTACAAAAGTGACAAGTAACCCATTCAATATAACATTTCGGATTAAACCAAGACACATTATTATTATTTTGTTTATTTCTTATGAGTTTTTCAAACCAGAATTACCAGAAGGTTTTTCACTGGAGTCTGAGTGACAGCAATTCTCCTCGGGTCTTTAGGACTCATCTCATTAATCTGATCGATCTTAACAATGATTTAGTTTGGATAATTTCTGCTTGTCCGTCTCCCAAGACTCTCAGGCTTCTTTGGGGACAGTTCCAAGTGAACCCATTACAATTGGTATTACCGTTATTCTCATGTTCCACGACTCCTTTTAGTTCTCTGGAGATATTATTATTATTATTATTATTATTATTATTATTATTATTATTATTTCTACTTGAGAGTTTTTCACGTCACTTTTAGCCGATAGTCTTTCACTGGAGTTTGTGTGACAGCAAGTCTCCTCAAGTCTCCAGGACTCTTCTCGGTATTCTGGCCATTCTCAATAATGTTGTAGTTAGGATGATCTCCACTCGTCCATCTACTTCCAAGTCCTCCAACCCCTTTAATAATCATTTGGTGTCTCAACCAATAGCACCAATCACGATTGGTATAATTGTCACCCTCATGTTCCACAATTTTTTCAAGTCCCTAGCAAGTGCAAATATCATTTGTTCGTATAGTCAAGTTTAAATTTCTTGCACACTTCCCAGTGGATCACCTTGCTGACCCAGTCGTGCCTAGTCTTATACTCCTGCTGTGCTAATTTGCTGCATAACCTACATTTGCTATTTTGTTGCGTCTTATCTATTCTCGCTTTGATATGATTCATTCTTATAGCGTTGTTTTTGCTGCTATTAGGAGAAATTCAGTTTCTCTCTTAAGGTTTCTTTTTCTTAGCCACATCCTGGTTTTCTCGTGTGAGATGTTGCTTATTAGTCGATTAAAACGCCCATAGAATTGTTTTTCTTCACATTTTTTCTAGTTATTGCCATTCTGTTGGTCTTCGTGTTTTCATTATCGTTTCTGGTGGCTGTAATCAGCCCTCCTTCGTTCTTTTCTATGTAGTCCTCGAGTCGTTGTATCGATGCGTCAACGCTGTCTTCAGTGCTGTAAAGTCCTCTTCCTCCCTCCTTTCTTGATACATATAGTCTGTCAACGTCATCTCTGGGATGTAATGCCTTATGCATGGTCATTAGTTTTCTTGTTCCTTGGTCCATTTGCTTAAGTTCTTCTCTAGCCCACTTCAAAAAGGGCTCCAAATATATAACGAGGGGTAAAGCCGAGGTGTTATTCCTTGGATAAGGTTTCTGCTTGATAGTTTTGTCTCGAGTAGCTTTCTGGTTGTCTTAAGATATTTTTCTTAATTTTTTCTTTCATCTGCACTTGTTTGATGGTGCCAGCTTCCAACATTTTCATGTATTTGTACGTTTCTTTTTACTATGAGCGTTTTAATCTTGTCTTGATTTGGTTGTTCAATTCTGTCCGCCAGGTGTCGTTTGGCGCTTTTCATTACAAACATGGTACATTTTTCTATCCCAAATTCCATCCCTATGTCCTGACTGTATATTCTAACTGTGTGTATTAGAGTTAGCAGGTCTTTTTCATTTTTTTGCAAACAGTTTGATATCGTCTATGTACATTACGTGGTTGATTTTTCTTGCGATTTACTAAGTTTGTATCCGGCTGTGCATTTTCTTAGTATGTGCTTAAGTAGCATCATCACAATTATGAAGGAGGTGTCCGTGGTGTAATGGTTATCCTCGCAGGATATGGACACGGCGACACGAGTTCAAATCCTGGACAAGTCTGATTGCATTTCACATAGCACTAATACCCTTGGGAAAGGTATGAATCCAATTATTCTCCCTCCAGCTATGAGTAAATAGTAGGACAGACTAGGTTCTTCAGCCTTGGCGAGGCAACTAGTCTAGGAGAAGGAAAACTCTGAATTCAAACCTGTTAAACTCTGCTTAAAAATTGACCTTGTGTCATATCCTGCCCAAGCGGAGGGGTTGGTAAATAGGATCATCACAATTATGAATAGTAATGTTGATAATGCATCTCCTTGAAAAATACCTCTTTGGACCTTTGCTTTAGTTAAGTTTCTCCCTCCTGCTTATTATTTTGCTTGAATTCACTTCATTAATGGCTTTCAATTTGTTGTCGTCAGTTACAGAACACCAACCACCGCATCACTTTCAAGGCTTTCGTCACCGTTGTAGATTTTTTTGGTTTTTTGGTTTTGTTGAGCTTTTGGTTTTTTGTTAACGGTCGGCCGGTCAAATGCTTCGTTGATATTGCGAGCAGTTTCCGCTGTTTTCCGTCGTTGGCTTTGAATTCAATCAATATAATCGTTCTAATGTGCCTTTTTCAATATTTAATTTGACAGCCAAAAATTCACACGAAATGGACAGCATAATTAATGAGGGAAATAAAGCCATCCGAATAAATTAGTAGCACAGCATTTTCGCTCTAAACTCGTATATTACACTAACATAGTTTAATTATAGTTTATACAAAAATACGCATCCAATTTAAAAATAGAAGCTTACAACTTAATTTTGCCTCAAAACTAATAAATCCTGCTTTATATTAACCACTATAATGTTAACATCGGTGGTAATTTGTATTTATTTATAAAACTCTTTCGCCACGAGCAGAATTTGACATAATGTACAGTTACTTTGAAATCGAATTTGCGTTTTTTATTCCAAAGTTAAAGAATCCAGTATTTCCCACTAGTTTTCCATTGCTTTGAGAGGGAAAGCAAAACAGTAGTAGTAATATTATCTTGATTTTCTATTATTATATGAAGGAATACCAAACGTTATACGTTTGAAAAGACTTCAAATGACAATAATAATAATAATAATAATAATAATAGGATGTGCGCATGGTGTAATGGTTATCGTCGCAGGAAATGGACACGGCGACACGAGTTCAAATCCTGGATGAGACTGATTACATTTCACATAGCACTAATACCAGTTATTCTCCCTTCAGCTATGGGTAAATAGTAGGGCAGACTAGGTTCTTCAGCCTTGGTGAGACAACTAGTCTAGGAGAAGGAAAACTCTAAATTCAAACCTGTTAAACTCCGCTTAAAAAATTGACCTTGTGTCATATCCTGCCCGAGTGGAGGGGTTGGTAAATAATAATAATAATAATAATAATAATAATAATAATAATAATAATTCCATTAGAACCAAACAAGTTAGAGCAGAAATAGATAATACCAAATGTAGGTTATGTGGTGATAGAGACGAAACAATCAATCATATAATCAGCGAATGCATTAAAATGACCCAAAAATAATAAAGACTAGACTCGAATGGGTGAGGAAGGTGATCCACTCTAAATTGTGCAAGAGGTTAAAATTTTACCGTACAAACAAATGGTAGATGCACCACTCATAATCCGTCCCGCAGAATGAAACGCACAAACCTCTCTGGGATTATGAGATACAAAGAGATCATTTAATCTTGGCCAGACAAACAGACCAAATGATATTCAACAATATCGAATAGTGGACTTTGCCGTCCCAGTAGACCATCGAATAAAACTGAAAAAAAATGGAAAGGAAAGATAAATATTTAAACCTTGCAAGATAATCAATTGGTGAACATGAAACAATTATCAAATGATTGGGAAATGGACCGGAAATTTTGGAAATAAAAGGATATGGGGATACCATCCAGGCTAAAGCATAATTAATATCGGCCAGAATACTGAGAAGAGTCCAAGACACTTACTTTCACGCAAACTCCAGTGAAAACCATCTGGTGACGCTGGTGTGAAAAACTCACAAAGGAAAATAATAATAATAAGAAGAAGAATAATAATAATCGAGAAAACCATGTAAACCTGGGGAGGGAAATTGACAGCAAGAGGACAAAACATAGGAGAGGTAAAGATCCAAAGAGGCATATTCCAGAGGGATGCACTATCACCATTACTACTTGTGATAGCCATGATGCCACTCAACCACATCCTTGGAAAATGCACAGCCGGATACAAACTCAGTAAATTGAAGGAAAATATCAACCACTTGATGTACATGGACGACATAAAGCAGTCATCAGAACGCTCGGAGAAAAGGAAACCTACAGATATTAGGGGATACTGGAAGCCAATACCATCAAACAACTGGAAATGAAAGAAAAAATTTAAAAAAGGTATCTCAGAAGAGCTAGAAAGCTACTCAAGACAAAACTCTATAGTAGGCACACTGTCAAAGAGATAAATATCTGGCTGTCCCACTCGTAAGATAATCGGGACCTTTGTTGAAGTGGACCAGAGAAGAACTTAAGCAAATGACCAGAGAACAATAAAACTAATGACCATGAACAAGACATTGCATCCCAAAGATGACGTTGACAGACAATATGTGTCAAGAAGAGAGGGAGGAAGAAGAATTGCCAGCATTAAAGGTAGCATGGACACATCGATACAACGACTCGAAGACTACATAGAAAAGCGAGGAAGAAGACTGATTACAGCCACTAGAAACAATACTGACAACACGAGGACCAGTGGAACGACAATAAACAGAAAACAAAAGTGGGAGGAAAACAACTCTGTGGACGTTTTAAGCAACTAACAAGCGACTTCTCACACGAGAAAACGTGAACCTGGGTAAGAAAAACAAACTTAAGAGAAAAACTGAATCCCCCCTAATAGGAGCATAAAACAACGCCATCAGGACCAATCATATCAAAACAAGAATAGATAAGACGCAACAAAAAGCAGGTGTAGGTTATGTAGTTAAAGAGATGAAATGATCAATCACATTGAAAGCAAATGCAGCGAATTAGCACAGAAAGAATATATGACCAGGCACGACTGGATGGGCAAGGTGATCCAGTGGAAGTTGTGCAAGAAGTTGAAGGTTGACCATATGAACAAATGGTATATGCACAACCTAGAATCTGCCGTGTAGAATGAGATGCACAAACTTCTCTGGGATTTCGAAATACTTGAGGAGACTTTTGTCACTCAAACTCCAATGAGAAACCATCAGCTAATGCTGGTGTGAAAACTCTCAAAAGAGAACAAATAATGATAATAATAAAGAAAACCTGCCGAATAGTGGACTTGCCGTCTCGACAAACCCCAGAATGAAATTAAAAGAAAGCGAAAAGAGAGATAACTATCTAGATCTTGCTAGAGAACTAACCCCCCACCAAAAAAAGAAAAAACAATCAGCGGAACATGAAGGTGACGATGATACCAATTGTAATAAGTGCATTTGAAATAATCCCCAAAAGAATTGGTAAAGGAACTGGAAGACTTGGAAATAAGAGAACAAGTGACCATATATACGACAGCATGATTAGGATCAGCCAGAATACTGAGAGGAGTCCTGGAGACTTGAGGTGATTTTCTGTCACATAAACTCAAGTGAGAAACCATCAGCTATGGTTGGTAAAAACAACGTTCAAAATAGTAAAATATTAATAATAATAAGAGAGAGAAAATGCTGTGGACCACAGAATGAGGATCAATCATCATTATGTCGTGCTACCAGCGCATACCTTCCTGACCTTCTTCCGGTACTCTCCTCTATCGTCCATCGTTTCTGGTAGGTCTTCAAGGCTACATCCTGTATCGACACAAAGCTGTTGTATGTCGGTTCAAGTTGGTCGTCCTGCCTTTGCTCGCCTATTTGAAGGGGTCCACAGCAGTATGTCACTTATGTGTTCGTCTAACTTGGATAGCTTTCGTGATTGGTATTATGTGGCCGTACAGCTACTGCTTTGTAGGTCGCTGCCTCAAGGATTTGTTCAATATTGCTCACAGCCTTCTTGTGTAGACACCGTCAAGCTTTTTCTCCATTCGTTTAGTTAGCCTCTATGTAGTGCATCCATACAGCAGTATCGATACGACCGCTACTTATAAATAACTGCGTTTCATTTTATCGGTCAGGTCTGACTTCCATATGACTGATAGTCTATCGATAGTTGTTCATGCCTTTGCTAGTCGCGTGTTGATGTCAGTCTCGGTTGATGAGACACTGCTCTCTAGGTAGGTGAACTTGTCTACTAGTTTCAGAGAGCTATGTTTAGTGTGGAGATGTTGCCTCAAAGAAAACGGAAAAAGAGACAAATTCGTAGATCTTGCAAGAGAATTCAAAATGCTGTGGAACATGAAGGGTACGGTGATACCAGTTGTGATAGTCACACTTGGAAGTGTCGCCAAGTGATTAGAAAGAGGACTGGAAGAGTGGAAAATCAGAGGACATAATAAGCGAATGGAATAAACTAACCTAAAAGACGTATAAGTCTAGGAATGACTGGATGGGAGAAGTAATCCACTGGTAATTGTTCCTCAAGACTACATCCGGTGCTTGTACACAATAAATGAAAGTAATATTTTCAGGGGGGTCAAATGGGTCGTCTATGTCTAGGAGTTCATAAAAGAATGTCACTTTTAAGATTGTCCCCTTTCATCAGCTGTTCCTAGAATGTCTTGTTCGACTTACTTGTATGGTTGTAAGACGAGAGGTCAGAGACTGTTTAGCTACTGTTTTGTGGGGTGCTGTTTCTAGGATTTGTTCAAAACAGCACGTTGCATTCTTCTGCAGTTCTCAGTTTTTCTCCAAACGTTTCGTTAATGTTTAAAAGGAGCATCTCAATGAGAATATTGGCATAGCTTTTAGTAGATAAAATATTGCGGTCGAGGAATTTCATCTCTTGAGTAGAAACCTAAAACCGACAAAAGGTTACCTAAGGGGGGAAAAAGAGCTAGACTCGGGTGAGACCATATATGTTTTTATTATCTATTTTATCATTTGCTTTTAACGGCTTTAATGGCCATCTCGGAGTATATATAGCAGTAACTCCTCCCCTAAAATGTAGCTTTTCCCTACAAATAAATATAAAATAACTAAAGCTTCTCGCTAATTGAAGACTACACGTGAAGATGAAAAACCTCTTTTAGACGCTGCCCGACTTATGTATCTATGTTAAAAAATGTCTTTGCACTTGACACTGTCTTCTCTACTATTACTCTTTTGTAAACTGTCTTGTCTTGAAAAGAAAGGAAAAAAAAATCTCATAATAGCGACACAAAATAAAGTCATTAGGATTAATTATAATAAAGATTGGACACAAGAGAGCAACAAGTCCAAACTTAGTGTTACGTAATAAAGATGATACCATTAATCATATTGTAAATAATTGCAGCAAATTTACACAAAATAAAAAAGAACAACAAGCACGACTGGATGTAAACGATGATCTACTGGAAATTGTGCAAGAACATACAACTGAAATTCCATTATACTACTAAATAATATATATACAAACCAGAATCTGAGCAAGAAAAGGAGACAGATTAAATTCTCTGGGACTTTGAGATACAAACGGATCACCCAATGTCGGCCAGAAGACCAAACCTAGTTTTAAGTGGCAAGACGAAAATAAATTATTTAGTGGATTTTGCTTTCACATAGTGAAAGTGAAAGAAAGCGAAAAACTAGATAATGCAGTTTAGTATCATATACATGACACTCCTTTTTATTGGGGTCTTAATCCTCTTCAGGGAAAATCATTCGTCGTATTATAAGTTTCATCGATAGAATTGGTATAGATGATTATGAGTACAGGAGAGTTGAAAAACTTGCTGCTACTAACTATACAAGATTCATCAGATTCTACTTCCTTTTTTAAAAACTCTATGAATGAAAAAACTGAAACTGTGAAATAATACGGATAAAAATATTACAAGTTGGCTTCTCTATATAGTATAATTAGCACATGGCTCAAATGTTGCTTTTGTACTATAATTCATGTCCAAAATATGTACGTTTTTCACATAGGTGTCATTGTTTCGTGTTCGGGCCCATTTATTGGATATTCTTACTGCTACAGTGACGTCACCTCTTCCTGTTTCTATTTTGAGGGTCTGCTTTTGCGAGCAAGTGTCGAAGCTATTGAATAACAAAAGAATATACGTAAATGATTCACAAGCAACAGAAAATAAAGCGAAACCTGAAAGCCTTTGCTACCCGATGCAACCTGCTTGACTATTGTTGTCTATCAATATTGACAGTGACATCCTTTATCTAATAAAAGTAATTGCCCTTATGAGAGTCAAGAAGACCCATGCATTTAACAGCACTTTTACTTTCACTTTCACTGGTTAGATTCAATCACAAGACAGTTACCGAGGCGCCATGGAAGAACTACATTGAGTTACTGAATACACTTTAGTTTATTGTATAATGTATTGTGTAATGTCTTCTAAATTAACTCAGGTCTGCTCCAATGGTAACCACATTGCTTATTTCGGTTGAAAGAACCTAAACATAACTGCTAAAAAAAGATTACAGATTCCCATAATCTGAACTGATGAGACCATATATATATATATATATATATATATATATATATATAGGATGCACGTATATATATATATATATATATATATATATATATATATATATATATATAATATTGCATATACAGCACAGGTAAAAAAAAGGATTTTGTAGACATATACATCCTTAGAGATTTGGTTTCTTTGTTAAATGATTTATCAATCTTTGTGGGTTATTTAAAGCCGAAGTCATCCTTGTAGAAGAACGGAAGTTGTACTATTTAAGTCTTTGGGTAGGGAAATGAGAGAGTTCATGATTTTCCCACGAGTTCGGAAATCGCTTACTATGATGTTGCAGTCTAGCAAGTTTTCCACTATGCCATGATAACTCACGATCCACTAAGTGGATTGCAGTAATAAAATATACTTACGGCTATCTGATTGGTTGACTGATTAATTGATTTTAACGGTATATAAACCCGTATCGGGTTATTTGATACCAGGATGTTAGAGAAGTAGGTTCATTGTATATTCATATTTACATTTTTTGTGTATTTGTTTCTCAAAATATTTTTTGGCCCTGGGTCCCATCGGGTAAGAATAATTTTTAAACAAATCGATTTGATCCATTTGATCGAACAATTACTACCATTCCAGTTCGGAATGGACCGGAGAGTAAGGCTGATAAAGGGGTGATCTACACCCGCCAGATCTTTAGAAGTGAAGCCACACTATCAGATGCAGTATAGTGTCATACCCAGGACGCCCTTTCGTGGGGAGGGTCTTACCTCTCAGCAAGAGATACAGTTAGCGTACTCTAAGCTCTACTCACAGGGTGTTTACTGCCATTTGCTTTTGTGAAGATGAAGCTAAGTTGACATCAGATATCTATATCATAAAGATTCGATTTTTGTATATATGCGGTTAAATCAAAAATAATCTCCGTTTTTAAAAGCAAATTATGACAATACATTTCAGATATCCAATATTTTTAATGCAACGGGAAATTACCTTTTTTTTTCATCACACAACGTGTGAAAGCACGTGCGATACCCTGCCCTCATCAGCCGCCAACCAGGGTGATAACACAATTTCGGTAGCTCAAGGCGGTACTGCCACTCCTGGCGCTACTAAGCAGCTTTTGCCACCGGACAGGGTTTTTAAAAGATATATATATATATATATATATATATATATATATATATATATGCTAGATAAAAAAAAATAGAGATTACATTGGAAGTTTGTTTTCTTCATTTTAGCGCAGTTTGTGATTTAAAAACGCGTTTACTTTCAGCCGTTGATGTCATAGCAACCGTTTCTTGATATTGATTAAATAGTGCCTTCATGAGTCATTCTTATGTCAGTAGTGAAAGAATGTGCATCATAATTTAATCTATGATCTCCCGCCCTAAAATAAGGGAACTAAAAGTGTACATTTAACATGCATTGTAGGAGTTTAAGAACAACAAAAACACTACAGAAACAGCAAAGAAAATGTATTAGTGTTTGTGGCCAATATGTCATTTCTGACCGCCAAATCCGAAACTGCTTTTCAAAGTTTCGTTCTGGCATTACGTCATTGAAAGATGAACCCAAACCAGAATGCTCATCAAACGTTGATTAAGATACTTTAAGAAAATTGGTGGAATACAATCCGCGAGAATTAGCACTTATATTCCACAATCTGCACTCAGGAAAATAAGCAAGCTGGACGTTTGGGTTCCTCATACTCTTTGTGAGAATAAGAAACATCGCAAATACATGGTGACAAAAATTCTTTCATGTCAAAAAAATCAGCTGTTTCTCAAGAATATTATTGCAGGTGACAAAATGTGTCTCATATGAAATTGTTCATAGGAAAAGGCAGTGGATTGATAAGGATGAATGTGACGTTACGACTATCGTGGTGGAAGCTGGGAAAATGATGGGGCACCGTTGACAGTTGTCTCTTTTCGAAGTCAGTTGCTTAAAATCTCAATTCCGATCCTCTGGGCAGGAATAGTTCTACTCTACAGACTGAAGCTACTCTCTCTCTCTCTCTCTCTCTCTCTCTCTCTCTCTCTCTCTCTCTTTCCGTAATGGGACCAGCGTTTATATCCACCGCCAGGCTAATAGAATTCTCTAGAACCTTCGAGACAATTTTACAACATTCAAGAAATAGGAAGTGCGTTATCATTTCCTGTTTCTTTCCTCTTATCCGCAGGTAACTTAATTTTTACTTCGGGTCACAAGGTCGTTTCATCTAATCGTTAAAACTGGCACCAAAATGACTGGACCATGATACATTACACCCACCCCATCTCTGCTGTAAGGGATAAAAAAACATTCCATTTGGATATATATATATATATATATAATTTTTTCCTAAACCAATATCCATCTTAATTCCCTATAACGCTAAAGGAATCTCAGCCACCTATTTCAAAGGTGAAGCTTTGTAGAAGAAATGCTATGTTGCGTGAGTTGTGAGATCACTGTGTTCTTATTCGTTTTGAGATTTCAACTTCAATCAGACATTCAATGCAGACTCAGACTCTCAACAGCTGCAACGTGTGCAACAAAATCTTCGAAGAAAATGCCGCACATCTGTCAATAGGAGAAACATTGTGTTTCTCTTTGATAACACAAGGCCAGATTCAGCAAGAATAATACAGGAAAAAATATTCGTCTGTTCCACTCCATCCACTATATTTAGAAGACCTTGCACCAAGTGATTTCTATCGTTTTTGCTCACGACAAAATGCTTAAAATTACCAAAGATCTCAAAACAGATCAATTGAAAACATTTGTTGAAAACTTGAAGTTGAAACCAGCTGAATTTTGTTTGAGAGGAATTAATAAGCAACCAGTATAATGGTAAAAGGTGAGTCAAAATAATAGCGAAAATACAAATGATTCAAATTTATGCATTGTTAACTGTTAATTAATTAATCATTTTTTTTACGAAAATGCAAATTATTTATGAATCAATCCAATATGTAAAACTGCAAAAGATGCTTCGTAATGAAGATTTTATTAAAGTAAGTAAAATTGGCGACCGTAGTCCAGAGCAACACGAAGGTTTCGCATTCATTAACTACTACTGCGAGGGCTAGGGGAGGGCGCTACTCCTTTCCCAATATTGTTTCACTTTACCCGGGATATGTACCTTATAATATTGAGTGTTAAACAAGGATGTATGAAGTACTATTTCGAATCTTTGATATGACTCGACATGGGATTGAACCCCGGTCTACCAGACCATTAAGGAACACTCTACCCACTTAGTGTAGGTAAAAAATAAAGTTGGCGACTGTAGTCGAGGGTGACCGGAAGGCTCCCTTTTCAATAGCTACTACACCGAGGTGTAGTGGAGGGCGCTACTCATTTCCCGGGATTGCTCCACTTTACCCTTGATACGTACCTTATGATGCTGAGTGTTAAGCAAGGATGTATCAAGGAACATTTTTTAAAGTCTTTGGTATGACTCGACCTGGGATTGAAACCCGGTCTACCGGACCATTAGCGAACACTCTACCCTCTTAGAGTAATGCAATGAAAGTATTTTGAATTAAAGAATGAAGTAATTTCCAGTTAGATTTGAAAGTTATTAATTAGAAAAGAGGAGGTGCCCGTAGTGTAATGGTCATCATCGTAGGAAATGGACACGGCGACACGAGTTCAAATCCTGGACGAGACTGATTGCATTTCACATAGCACTAATACCCTTGGGAAAGGTATGAAACCAGTTATTCTCCCTCCAGTCAAAAAGGGCAGACTAGGTTCTTCTGCCTTGGTGAGGCAACTAGTCTAGGAGAAGGAAAACTCTGAATTCAAACCTGTTAAACTCCGCTTAAAAATTGACCTTGTGACATATCCTGCCCCAGGGGAGGGGTTGGTAAATATGATTAATAACAAAAGAGTGACAGCGTTTGTTAAAATATTGATGATGATCTTATTTCATGAATGTATAGGTGTCTGATTTAGGAATATAACCCAATATTTTAATTTTATATTTCTATTTGAGACAAGAAAATTTGATGAAACTTTTTCGATTATTCAACACCGTGTATAAACAAAACACAATCGATAGATGATCGAAAGGCGACATCGCAAAAAACTTCAGAGACATCTTACTGCTAAAGCTACTAAGGTTTATAATGTCATCCTTCTCAAGAGTATCCGATATGAAGTCGAGAAAATTCTTAGGAAAAATCGGAAAGGATTTCGGAAAAATAGATCCATAAAGTTTCAGATTCTGACTATTCGTTGAATCAACGAAGGAGTATATGAAAAAAATCTCTTGGCATCACTTTTGTTCAAAGATGTTTCGCAGGCATTTGATTCCATACCCAGAGGGAATCGCCCAGTCGGCTTGTGCTGCAGAATATACCGACTGCATCACTGGAGAGGGGTAAGATTCACCCAACAAGTGTCCTAGATATGATAGTAAACAACTTGATGGTAAGGCTCCAGTAATGCTGGGCCTTTGGGGAATGCGGAGAACCCTTTCATTGCCATCGCTCCCAGGTCCACTTTGTCCCGGATTGGTTGCAGCTGATAGGGTCCTATCTATGGGTTAAATAAAACTAAACAGTGCACTTATACTAAAGTGAATTGATTGAAATAGATCTGTTTTCACATTTAAAATATGTTCTTATGTTAAACTGAATTGTTTGAAACAGAACTGTTTATATGTATTTAAACAGATTTGACATTAAATAACCATTCATGGCTGATAAGAGAGAAAACCAAACCAAACCAAAACAAACCACAGAGGAAAGACGGGGCAAATACTTCTTGAATATCGTCTCCCCCACCGATGAAACTGTTACCGCTATAATGATGTTCTTCCAAAACGCAAAGGCAAATGTTCGCTCGTAAATGTTTGTTTTTTTTTTTTTTTCGATATTTTCTCTCGAGTCTTGTAAAGCGATACATTATCCTCATATGTATTTATAATCTGCTTTAGATTACGTACTATGATCGTCAACAGATCTAATAAAAAAATCTTTCCCACTAAACAAGTAAGAAGCAGACAACATCCCGTAGAAACTACTATGGTTATAGACTACGTAGATGATCTTGCACTTCTCGCAAATATACCTGCCCAAGCCGAATGTCTTCTGCATAGCCTGAAGCAGGAAGGAAGAGGCATTGATCTCTACGTGAACTAAGATAAAACAGAGTTTATGTGTTTTCAATAAGATCGTGCCATCTCCAAATTAAATGGCAAACGTCTGAAATTAGTTGACAATTTAAAATAACTCAGCAGCACTATGTTATATACTGACGGTGATGTCAAGAAACGCAGGGAAAAAGTATGGACAGCTATATAGAAATTTGATCTTTTTGATAAAATTAAACGGGAATTCGTTCAAGCGGAACTATCCTGAACAAGTCCTGGCAGCAACACCCCACAAGACACCAACTGTACGGCCACCTGCCCCCTATCACGAAAACTATTCAAATTAGACGAACCAGACATGCAGGACATTGCTGGAGAAGCAGAGATGAACTCATAAGAGATGTACTCTTATGGATCCCCACACATGGCCGCGCAAAAGCAGGACGACCAGCACGAACGTACATTCAGCAGCTATGTGAGGATACAGGTTGTTGTCCTGAAGACCTACCTAGGGCGATGAACGATAGGGAGGAGTGGCGAGAGAGGGTCAGGGATATCCGTGCTGCCAGCACGATATGATGATGATGATGATGATATGGTTCCACCTCCTGAACTTCAGCGAAGCGCTTGGAAAAAAAAATAAATGGAAACTATGCAGGAGTGCTGCATGCTATTTTGAACAGATTCTTGAAGTAGCTTCGTAGAAAACTACAACTTACTTCCCATCTCACTCAGTATCCAAGTAAACGAATAAGAGATATTGTGTACTACGGGAAAAGCGGGGACGAACTTATAAACGATTTTCTTCAGTGAGATCCCCCAGATGAACCCATCAATGTTACTTAAATTCATTTGCTCTGTGCGGACACTGAGTTCAGTCAAGAGTGATAGTGAAAGAGTCAATGGAATCCGTTCTATCGGCTAGACTTAATGACGATGATGATGATGATGAATTCAGTGATTACCTATTCTTAAAGTATTAAATGTAATTAACATTTTCTATTAAAAGTTTGATAAGTTTTCAAAAATTGAAGCTAAGTGCATTAACGTATTGAATGTAATTAAGTGGTTTTGCTATTCGAATTATGCATATCAACATTGAAAGAAGTAGAACTGAAAATATTATTCTTTCATGAAATAATGGTATTGTGGACAGAGTCGGTGCGTACTACCCCCGAACACCTCGACCGGGAGTGTAACCAACCCTACTTGACGGCCCTAGGAAATTGGGTTTCATATATTTGCAATGAATATTACTTTATGAAAACTGCCATGAAGTAGAATGGGGGCCCCGTATCATAGATTAGGATGAAGGCATATCATAGATTTGTAAGTATGACTCGAGAATCGGTTGATCGGTTGGTTGGTTGTGGTTTATGGCATATCAACCTCTGCAGTTTATTTAATGCCAAATCAATTTTAAAACAAATAATCAGTTCCATTTAAAACAATTCAGTTTAGCATGAGTACACAGTTTAATTATCAAAAACACTTCTACTTCAAGCTATTCAGTTTAGTCAAACAGTTCTAATTCAACCAATTCAGTTTAATATAAGTACAGATTTTGTTTACATACAGTTAAATGTCATGACAGTTCTATTTCAAACACTTCAGTTCAGCGTAAGAACAGTTTCAATGTCAAAAACAGTTCCATTTCAAATAATTCAGTTTAGCATAAGCACGCAGTTTACATAGTAAAACAGTTCTATATCAAGAAATTCAAATTAGCATAAGTACGAATTTTAGCTCTATTTGATCCATAAATAGGACCCTATCAGGTGCTATCACTCCGGGCCAGAGTGGGCCTGGGAGTGATGGCTATGAAGGGGTACTCTGCATTCTCCAAAGCTCCAGCATTACTGGAACCTCATCATCAGATCGCTGGGAGATCTTACCCCTCTGCAGAGGTTCAGTCGGTGTATTCTACAGCTCCAGCCGACTGGGCAAAATGGCTTTAGCTTATATGCTAAAGCCATTCTTTTAAAAGCGTAGTAGTGGTACCATTTAATCAATAGCTTGGGGGATATATAGGTTCATATCTTTTCCAACATGTATTTGTTCGAAAGAGAATGTAATAGCATGGCTGGAGCTCAAACTCGCTAACTACTACGTGGCAGTCCAGCAGATCAACCTCAACGTCACGGGAAGTCCACGAGGCCACCAGGCTTTTTTGCTGGGCCATCTGGCATTCGTGCAGGATGGGGTATCAAATCAACGACAGATCCGAAGCCGAATGGCTCCAGCTTCGGCTGGGCCACCTTCGGTTGGGTGAAGAATCAATGACAAGCATAGCACTAGATCTTCTGATCTGATTCAAGCTATGACCAGCAAGGTCACCTAGATTCCTACCGGAAGACTTGGCAAACGCTTACATAGTTAACATTGCCCCCAGTGGTCCTTGGACAAGCGTAGTGTAGCATGACACGTGTCTCGACCTTGCCCTCTCCTTAACCCTTACTATAAAAATAACCTTGTGTCAAATCCTATCTGGTTGGAAGCAGGGATAAATATCGTTATTTTCTTTAACTTTTCCTTTGAATTGAAATGACAGGTTGACATGTTAAATACATTGTTGACAACAATCATAAAATTACATATTATGCAGGTTTTAGAATTGATTTCCGAAATGAACCAAAAACATTTAGAAGTACTTTCATTATAATAGTTTGCATCACTTGGATTGATGGTTTCATGGAACATTTTTGAAAAGTCTGCCCTTGTTTCATCGCTAATTTGAAGTTCATTTATTTTTCGAATAATTGTAATGCAAACACTATAAAAAAAAGTAACTTGAAATGAATTTAATGGACACCTTTGGTGGTCTTTAAGTAAGTTAGCTTCAGACAAAAACAAAAACAAATCAAGCTGCTGTTCCTCAGTGGGATTCTGAAATCAATATCACATCACTAAGTACAAAGAAATGAAAAATCTACAGAAAAGAAAATTAAAGAGAAAAAGTATTTAAGAAAGAGTGATTGAAATAGCAACAGGAATGAAAGAAAATGACATGTACAAAATTTAGGCAAAAATAAAGAAAAGAAAAAAGAAAGAATGGCAGATGGAAGAAAACAGAAAGTGTGAAACTTAAAATAAAAAAAAGATCGACGAAGAAGAAGCATTAAATGAAATCAATGGTTAATGGTAGCAATAGATTTAAAGAAAATTGAAAGCGTGAAAATTATTATCAAAAGAAGATGAAAAGAAATAAGAATTAAAGGAAAAAAAGAAAAGAGGAATAAAGAAAGGTTCAAAGAAAGAAAGAAAGAAAGAATAAATGAACGAGAAAACTGAAGAACGACAATCTGAAAGAAAATTGAAAGCGTGAAAATTATTATCAAAAGAAGATGAAAAGAAATAAGAATTAAAGGAAAAAAAGAAAAGAGGAATAAAGAAAGGTTCAAAGAAAGAAAGAAAGAAAAAATAAATGAACGAGAAAACTGAAGAACGACAATCTGAAAGAAAATTGAAAGCGTGAAAATTATTATCAAAAGAAGATGAAAAGAAATAAGAATTAAAGGAAAAAAAGAAAAGAGGATAAAAGAAAGGTTCAAAGAGAGAAAGAAAGAAAGGAAGAAAGAAAGAAAGAAAGAATAAATGAACGAGAAAACTGAAGTACGACAATCTGAAAGAAAATAGAACGCGTGAAAAACCATTATGAAAAAAGTTAAAATATAAGAAACATTAAAAAAGAAAGAAAGAAAGAAAAGTGAACAACAAAATATTATTTGTTCCCTATAAAATGGTTAAATACTCATTTTCTTATTTGTATTCTTTTCTCTTTTTTTATCCATTGTTCGTAAACTTGATTTCAAAAATAGTGTAATCCAATTTTTGTACTTTATTGATATGTCACGAGCAAATTATTCTTACCGAATCTGATATCATTGCTAAGTCACAAACTATAATTGAGTTTCTATTTGTATATTCCTGCGAATCTGTTTCGAATCTACTCAAAGTCATCATCATCATCATTATCATCAAGAATTGCTGATAGCACAGAGTTCCCCCTCTCTCACGCCATCCATCCTTATCGGCCATCGCACTCGGCAGGTTTTCTAATCTGCATCCAGTGTCCACAAGGAACTAATTTATGCAAGTCCTTGTCATTTTCTTTTGACAAATATTAAAATATTCCGATGAAATTCAAGATATTAATCCAGGGATTATTTTTCAGGATAATCATCATCATCATCAAGTCTTATTGATGACATGTATTTCCCTGAAACCCACTTGCCATCCTGCTTGGTCTTCTTGACTACATCTAGGGTCCACACTGAGCTGATGTAAGTCTTCGTTTTTCGGTCAACACAGGCACGTCCATGTATAGGAGTCTAATTGAGAACGTCGCATATAAGTCCGTTCTTACTGCACCAAAACTCTCCGGTATGTCTTGTTCATCTTCCTGGGATGGTTTATGATCTAAGACGTAAGTGAATGTACGGCTCCGGTTTTGTGGGGTGCTGCTACTAGGATTTGTTCAAAACAGTACGAAATATTCTTGTATTGATTTTAGGTTTGGTTTGCTTTGATTTTAATCCTATCAAATATTGTAGGTTATTTAATGCCCAATTCTTTTTAAATGTATAAATTAGATTCATGATTTCTAAACACATTTTGTAGAAAAAATTCTTAAAAGAGTCTGAGCTCATTTTTTGCACCCTTTTACAATTAATGATTTGTTTGCAAACAGTTAAATGGTACCCGTGGTGTAATGGTTATCGTCGTAGGAAATGAACACGGCGAAATGAGGGGTGTCCTCGTGGTGTAATGGTTAAAGCGATGGACTGCGGAAGCGAGTTCGTACTCCAGTCGCGCTATTACGTTCACTTTCGGGCAAATACCCTTGGGAAAGGTATGAACCCCCTTATCCTCCCAGCTATGGGTTAAATAGTACCACTACTGTTCTTCTAGGAGAATAGCTTTGGAATTAAATAACCTACAAAGGTTGATATGCCATTAAACGAAGGAACCATCAAAGAACGGCGACACGAGTTCAAATCCTGGACGAGACTGATTGCATTTACATAGCACTAATACCCTTGGGAAAGGTATGAATCCAATTATTCTCCCTCCAGCTATGGGTAAATAGTAGGGCAGACTAGGTTCTTCACCCTTGGTGAGGCAACTAGTCTAGGAGAAGAAAAAATCTGAATTCAAACCTATCAAACTCCGCTTAAAAATTGACCTCGTGTCATATCCTACCCGAGCGGAGGGGTTGGTAAATATGGTTGAATGGTTGCTAGTATTGCTAATAACTCTTATTATTCAATTAAACATCAGTCATTTGTTTACACACCATTAAATGATCGAACTGTTTTATTTCAAAAAATTCAATTTAGCATAAGTCCGAGTTAAATGGTTCCAAATATTGTTCTATATCACTAACAATTCAATTAAATATCAGTCATTAGTTCGCACACTGATAAATGTTTAAACATTTCTATTTCAAGCAATTTAATTCAGCATAACTCACTTGTTTTCACTCATTCTAAATGTCAAAGTACACAGTTTGAACATCAAACAATTCTATTTGATCCATAAATAGGACCCTATCAGGTGCTACCACTCTGGGCCTGAATGGTCCTGGGAGCGATGACTATGAAGAAGTACTCTGCTTTCCACAAAACTCCAGTATTACTGGAGCCTCACCATCAAATTGTTTAGTCATATCAGGACACTTGTTAGGGAAGTCTTACCCTTCTGCACAGATGCAGTCAGTATTCTACACCCCCAGCTTACTGAGCCATGAATAGATCTTAATATAAGCGGGAGAAAAGGAAAAAAGTCTGAAACAAAGGCAGTGATTGACAAAACTAGAAAAACTAATTAGAGAGATAAGTAAGTTAGATTAGCACCTTGTTGCATTCTAGGAGCCACTAGGGTTCGAACCTGAAATGAACTTATGCTTATTTTTATCATGCAAAACCAGCCAGCAGCAGCAACTTGTGAGGATGATAACTTTAGATTTAAAAAAAAATATGCTGACAGATATCAGGAACTGTCATTATCTAGATAGATAAGTTTTAGATAATACACGATAAAATCCATGTTTCTTTTGGTTTAAGAGGATGATGGATCTGGCCTTTGATTTCGGACCCTACACTTAAGTAGGACGATACATTTAACATGCTGAGATTGGAGCCACTTGAGGGTTGGCAATAAATACAGGTTTTTTCACGTGGTTGTCAATACGGACACTTCAGTGGACATTTAAGATGGTCAAAATCGTGGTGTGACTACTTAGTGTATAGTTTCGAAAATCAATTACATATCGAATGAGTAGTGACTTCAAGTGCAAATATCGACCATACTACACACAATGAACAAGCAAAATCTCTGATGTCAAACCTCTAAACTTTTAGAGGGGCTTAGAATACTCTGACTGTATCCCTTGCAAAGAGGTTACAGCCACACCCAAAAGGGATGTACTGTATCTGGTGGTGAGACTCCAGTTCTAATCAGGGAAGCGTGGAGTTCTCCTTCATTGGTCAGCCCGGTTGGCTAGGACTGTTAAATACACCCATGACATCTGTGCAGAGTGGTAAGACCTCCAACGAGTGTCTTGATATGACATTAAAAATTCTGATGGCGAGGCAATATTATGATGGAGCTTCGGGGGAATGCGGAGTACCCCTTTTTTACTATCGCTCCCAGCTCCACTCTGGTCTGGAGTGATAGCAATTCAGAGGTTCCTATCTATGAGTCAAATGGAACTGTTTGACATTTAAACTGTGTGCAAAAAAGTTGACTTATGTTAAATTGAACTGTTTGAAATATAACTATTTGTTCATTCATCTATGTATAAACAAATGACTGATGCTTAATTAAATTTTTAATAATACTAAGCAATACTTGAAACCATTTAACTTTGACTTATGCAAAAGTGAGTTGTTACAGATAGAACTGTTTGATCATTTAACCGTTTGTATCTACAAAATGTGTTTACAAATCATTTATTTAATATATATGTAAAAGCGGCATTTTGCATTAAATAAACAACAATGGCCGATATGACATAAAACCAAACCATACTAAACTCTTCATTACCATTACTCCCATGTCCACTCTGACCTGTAATACTAATACCATCTATGCATATTTACCAACCCCTCCACTCAGACAGGATATGACACAAGGTAAATTTTAAGCGGAGTTTAACAGGTTTGAATTCAGAGTTTTCCTTCTCCTAGACTAGTTGCCTTACTAAGGCTGTAGAACCTAGTCTACCCTACTATTTACCCATAGCTGGAGGGAGAATAATTGGATTCATACCTTTCCAAGGGTATTAGTGCAATGTAAAATGCAATTAGCCTGGTCCAGGATTTGAACTCGTGTTGTCGTGTCCATTTCCTACGACGATAACCATTACACCACGGGCACCTCCAAATACCATCTATGAGTCAAATAGATTTGTTTGCAATTATTTGAATTTGGAATACTTGTTATACAACAGTGCAAAAATTCTAAAGAAACATCTCCACAAAAAATATAAATAGGAATGTGTTTCCCTAATCCCTAAGCATAAAAACCCCAAACGAGTTGACATGCCGTTAAAATCAATCAGTCTATTTCAATCAATAATGGAGAGTGCTGTTGACGTAACTGGTGACGATGAATTGTTTGCATTAAGAAGAGTTACTTCAAGCAATGTTGTTGTTTTTTTTTACCGAGTATTATGGTCATTAGTTACATGAAACAAATAAAACTGCTCGCAAACAAATGAATATTATGACATAGAAATGATTGTTTTAAACCATACAATTTGCATTATAGAGAATTACAAGAAAACATATAAGTGTATTTATATAAAATAGAATTACATGAAAACATACAGCTGTATTTCTATCAGATTGGAATAATTGCAAACATTTTACCGATTGCAAAAACTTTTCCAAAACTAAACAAATAGTGTTAATATAAACGCACAATGTACGCAATTCCCAAACGTCAAAGCATAAAATAACTTCTGACGCGTTGACATGCTGTTAAAATAAATCAGCCAATCCACAGGGACAAATATAATGAACATCAATGGCTCCTGACATTTTCTTATAGGGTCCTCCTTCCGAAAATATATAAAAAAATTCTATTTATATAATGTAACGCTGACACTGAGACAGTAAGTTTAAGAATCATTGATTATAAAATTAGATATCTTTTACAAATATGAATATTTTTTCTGTGTACATCGGAAGAAAATAGAAGGCATTACAGTTTCAAAATACTTATAGACGTGTCGACAATGATCCAGACAAAATATGGGATGCGACTGTTCCATAGTGCAAATAGACAAGTCGACACTCATCGGGATATATTCTATATATAAGGACGTGTCGAAAATGAACCAGACAAAATATGGGATGTTTCAGTTCCACAGAACATATAGACGAGCGGGTGTTTATCAGGGGAAAATAAGAACAGTTGCAGTTCCACGGAGCATATAGACGAGTCGACATTGATCGTGAGAAAATAGGGAATACAACAGTTCCCCGATACATATAGACTTGCACTGATCGAAAGAAACTAAATGCATATAGACGAGTTGATACTGATCGAGACAAAATAGGAACTGCTGCAGTTCCACGGTACACATACACGAGCCGATGCTGATAAAAAGAAAATATGGGATACCGCAGTTCGACCGTAAATGTAAACGAATCGATCCTAGTCGAGAGAAAACAGTGGGTGCCGCAGTTTCATAATGCATATGGACATGTCGTCACTGATCAATCGAAAATAGGTATTCCACTGTGCATATAGATGCGTCGATGCTGATCGAGAAAAATAGGGGTACTGTAGTTCGACGGTGAATGTTGATAAGCAAATACTGTTCTTGATCAAATAGAGGGTGCTTCAATTTCCAAATGCATTTAGAAGAGTTGACACTGATCCTATTTACCAACCTCTCAACTCAGGCAGGATATGACACGAGGTCAATTTTTAAGCGGAGTTTAACAGGTTTGAATTCAGAGTTTTCCTTCTCCTAGACTAGTTGCCTCCCCAAGGCTGAAGAACCTAGTCTGCCCTACTATTTACCCATAGCTGGAGGGAGAATAATTGGATTCATACCTTTCCCAAGGGTATTAGTGCTATGTGAAATGCAATCAGTCTCATCCAGGGTTTGAACTCGAGTCGCCGTGTCCATTTCCTACTACGATAATCATTACACCATGGGCACCAAGAGTTGACACTGATAGAGAGAAAATAAGAGGGGTTGCAGTTTTGCAGTGCATATAGATGAGTTGAGATTGATCAAAAGAAAATAGTTGATGCTGCAGATCTGCTGTGTATATAGACAATCTGATGCTGATCAAGAAAAAAATGGGGTGCTGCAGTTCTATAATGTATTTAAACGAGCCGACACTGGTTGAAGGAAAATATGAGTGATGTACTTCCATAGTGCCTATAGACGAGCAGACACTGTTCGAGAGAAAATATGGGCTGCTGCAGTTCCATTGGGCTTGTAGACGAACCGATCCTGATCAAAAGAAAACAGCGGGTACTGCAGTTCCCTAATGCATATTGACGTGCCGACATTGATTGCGGGATAATAAGAGTCCTGCAGTTCCATAGTGCATATAGACGTGCCGACACTGATTGAGGGAAAATAGGAGCTGCTGCAGTTCCACGGTGAATGTAAACAAGCCGATACTGATCAAAAGAAAATAGCAGGTACTGTAGTTCTATAGTGCTCATAAACAAGCAGACACTGATCGAGATAAAATAGAGGATGCTGCAGTTCTTCTCTGCACACAGACAAGCCAATACAGATCAAGACATTATAGTAGCAACTACTGTTTCACGGTTCATATAGATTAGATGATGCTGACCAAGGAATAATTGAGGTTACTGTAGTTCCATAGTGCATATAGATGAGTCGATAGTGTTCGAAAGAAAATAGGGGGCGCTGCAGTTCCATAATCCACTTAGTCTAGCCGACACTGATCGAGGGAAAATAGGAAGCGTTGCAGTTCCAAAGTTCACATCAAACTATCGTTCATATTGATAAGCCGATACTGACCGAGAGAAAATTGTGAAATCACGCGTTCTACAGTGCATATAGACACGTCGATGATGATCGAGAGAAAATAAGGGCTGCTGCAATTTCACGTTTCATATAGACGAGCTGATACTGTTCGGGAGAAAATAGCGGTGGTTGCAGTTCCACAGTGCATATAAACTAGCCGATAATGATCGAATGAAAATAGGGATGCTACAGTTTTACAGTGCTTACATGTGAGCCGACACTGTTCAAGAGATAATAGGGGCTGTTGAAGTTCCATAGTGGATATTGGCACAATTCGAGAAATGATAGAGGTCGCTGCAGTTCCACAGTGCATATGGATGAACCAGTGTTGATCAAGAGAATGTAGGTGGTGCCGCAGTTCCAAGGGGAATATACACGAGCCGACACTTATCAAGATTAAAGGCAGACGTTTGACTGCTAATTTTTGGAGTTGATTTTTAATTTTTTTAAATCTTAATTTTATTTTTTCAGTTTTAGGTTCCACTTTATAAAGTGGTGTTTTCTGGCTATTAAAGAGTTAACATTCCCCCTTGCAATAGTATGCCTTCTCTTTTCGTATTTTTAGTGGATATATTAAAAAAATAAACATATATTGTAGTATTCCCATTACCGATTTGTCACGAATAAATTATTCCTACCAAATATTTCCTTGATATCTTATACTGAATCATTGCTGTGAAACTTCTTATTATTGTGTCTCTATTTTTATTTTTCATATGAATCTGTTTCGAATATATTCTAAGTTTTGATATCTATTTTCTTTCAGCGTACTCCCTTTCGCTTTTAAATTATATATATATATATATATATATATATATATATATATATATATTGTTTTCAAGATATGTATCTTTCTTTCATGAGTTTCTACTTAACATGTTTCCTGTGATGTTGCACAAACGCAAAAGCGACAGATAAGGTGAAAAATAACTTAATATACACACACATTTTTAAAAATACAAAGATGCAAATATCAATTTCTGTACATAAATATGATTCAAAGAGAATTTTTCAAAAAATACAATTTATTCACGGTAATTTATCCAAAGATCTAAATTCAAATATAAAACTATTTTCATGTCTAAACATATTTGAGAGTTTACGAAAACAATGAAGTTTAAGTCAAAGTTTTTACTTTAAAAGTTTTGAAGTGATATGACAAGCCAATGATTTCATTTTCCTTCTGTTTCTACAAAAATAAACATGAGTTTTAATCTTTCACAACTTACTTAATAGAAGCACAGCTTAGTAGGTTGGGGCTGTGGAATATACCGACTACATCTCTGGAGATGGATAAAACTTCCCCAAAGAATGCCCAGCCTTGGAGATTTAGGGAATGTGGAGTATCACTTTATTGCCATTGCTCCCAAGTCTACTCTGGCCCAATTCGATAGAATTCTATGTATAGGCCAAATAGAACAATTTGTGATAAGAAATGGCTTATGCTAAATTAAATTGTTAGAAATAGAACTGTTTAATTATTCAACTTTGTGTAAACAAACAAGTGATGTTTAATTTAATTGTTAGTGATATAGAGCAATACTTGAAACTCTATAACTATGTTCCTAAATTGAATTATTGGTATTATATAGCAGTACTTGGAATCAATTGACTATGTGCCAATCAATGAGCTGTGTTGATTAGAATAAAAAAGTAGAGTTGGCGACCTTCGTTGAGGTTGACCCGAAGGCTCCTTTTTCAATAGCTACCACACTGAGATGTAAGGGAGGGTGCAACTCAATTCCTTGGATTGCTTCACTTTATCCTTGATCCTTACTTTATTATGCAGAGTTTAAGAGAAATAATTTCCCCAATTTCAACTGCCACTTTTATGATAAAAGTGAACTTGGGAAAATGGTAAAGGTGGCCCCATCGAGCTAATGTCATACCATTTATTCTCAGATACGCTCTCAGGCGGCATCAAGTATCATTTTTTGAGTGTTCAGTATGACTTGACTTGGCATTGAACCCCGGTCTTCCGGACCATTGACGAACACTCAACTCATTAGGCCAATGAATAGAATAATTAGTGTTAAGTAGAGACACTTGAACCACTTCACTATGTACAAACAAATGATTAATATCGAATAGAATTATTAATGTTAGATAGCAATAATTGTAACTATTTAACTGTGTAAAACCATTAGCAATACTAATGTGCAAACAAATTAGTTCTAACTCATTTAAAAATCTTACTAATTATATATACTTACCATACGTATAAGTAGGATTTGGCGTTGAATAACCTACAACGGTTGATATGCCATTAAACCCAACCATCCAATCCATCCTATATTGATTCATCAATATCATTATGGATCGTGTTGTTAACGCCTGGAGATTAAGATATACATAATACATTTTTATTTACATTTTGTTGTGTAGTTTTTAAGCATTTTTGCACACTGTTATATGATATCGAATATTCCTATCAAGTACAAATAATTTTTAAACAGACGTATTTGACCCGGAGAGGTAATAGTTAGAGCCTCTCTCGGAAGGATCTAAATGAAAAGGCGACCAGAGCCCCAAATCTCTAAGACACCCGTTTATGCGTGGGAATTAACGATTACCAATGTATACAGTCAGTATATCCTAAACCCAGCCGACAAAACGATTGGTAAAACAGAAGGCAGTGTGTTTAAATCAAAAGTTTTAAGTCATGATAGGCTCCAGTGTCAAGTAGTAGAGTGTTCTTGCACCTTGCCCATTTGATGAGTTTATAAACGATCTACTGATACTGTTAAATATGTTTCTCGGATCTTTACTGGTGACAAAGAAGTATTTTCCTCCATTAAAAACCAAGATGTTCTCTATAAACTTCTGACAGACGTGGACAATATTGTGGATTAGTCAGATCAAGTTCAAAGTCTAACAAATTTAAATGTAAGTAAAAAGTAAAGTTGGCCACCTCAGTCGATGATGAACTAAAGGCGCTCTTCTCAATAGCTACAACACCGAAGTGTAGGGAAGGGCGCTTTTCCATTACCTGGATTGCTCCACTTGACCCTTACCTTATAATGCTAAGTGGTAAACAAGGCGGCATCAAGTATCATTTTTTGAGTCTTTGGTATGACTCTACCTGGGATTGAACCCCGGTCTACCGAGCAATTAGCGAACACTATACTCATTAGATCACTGGCCCGGTGAATGTAAGACACTCCAGTTTTGGGGAAATTAATCTAAAACACAAATACTCTATTAAAAAAAAAGGTATTCTAATGAAAGAGAACTACTTAAGACCACAGAACTGAAAGGGAATATGCCAACAAAGCAAAAGAATTCTTGGATTGATATGTAGATTGTATGAATATATAAATTATAAAATGTTGAAAAATGTGTTTATTTCCTTGGTAAGACTCCCACCAAGAATTCAGTTGTTTGCTCTTCAAGATTCATTAAGGATAAAAAAAAAATCTCATTGAAGGAGTGCAAAAAAGAGCTAGTAAATTGCTACCTAAATTGAATAACATAATATTGTATAGCCATGACCATGACTATCTATACAAACACATATACATCTACATGCACATATGCATGCAGAATCATAACGACGACACAATAAAGACGAGCGACACAGTTCTTAGAAAAATATACCTCCCACTTTATTTGAAAGTGTTGTGTGTGAGAGGGCGTTGAAGACCGAACAGAACAGCAACATATTGACCCCCACTCTATTGGCCATAACCGCATTTCTTCCTGTTCTCCTGGGCTGCTCAACCAGCCTCTCTGGGAGCTGGTTTTCTCTACCGCATCTTATCTCCAACTCGTCTGATCCCGACCTGGTCTGATCTCCAAACGGCTCAGTTGGGGGCCTGAGGGTTTCCTCTGCTGGGTGCTGGCTTTCTCTACCGCATCTTGTCCCCAACTGATTGAATTTCCTGTGAACTGAGTTATATAATAGTTCATCGCCCACCTTCTTCTTGTGAGCGTCACAAATTGCACTCATTCAACCCATCCACGGTCAAGGTTATACCCTGCTATTCCTCGACCGGATGCACCTGTTATTTACACTGATGCATTTCCTATTTTGACTGCCCAGCCGGGTTGTAGGTCAATATACAGCAATAGCATATGAAAAGACTAGGGAGGGTTAAGTTATTTCGTCTGTATTATCACCAAGCATGTGAAGATAAGATAAAGTCTGTAAATATACATATGCTCTTCATTCCAAAAATCCCCACCTGCTACCCATTAGTCAAGATATTACTGATGGACATGAAATAAAACTTACGAAAAGATATTGTATGATAACCAATAGACAACATTATTTTAGTTATAGGGTGGTTGATTCTTGTAAAAAACAATCGCTAGCTGTGGTAAATGCCCTCTCATTAAACTCTTTTAAGTCAAGGTTGGATAATCATAAATACTCAAGAAAAATGCAACTATCCCTTCCACCAAAAGATACATCGAAAATACGTTTGAAGACCACAATGACCAGCTGACACGTCTTCCGATCAAATAGATCCAGAAGAAGAAGATATTATTATATTACAATAGGAACCTGGTGGGTTCAAGGGTCGTCTACTATCGAATAATTTTATATTTTCCTCATAATTATGACAATTTGTCAGATTTATTGTATCAGTAAAAATGCTAAAAAAATTAATCGAAACAGAAAGGGAACAATAATAATGAAACTAATATAGTCTTAGAAAGAAAGAAAGAAAGAAAGAAAGAAAGAAAGAAAGAAAGAAAGAAAGAAAGATCAGAAAGATCAGAAAAGATAGGATGTGAAAAAAAGAAAGAAAAATATACTGAGCTTAGAAAGAAAGAAAGAAAGAAGGAAAGAAAGAAAGAAAGAAAGAAGGAAAGAAAGAAAGAAAGAAAGTTTTAAATATAGAAGGCCAGAAACCAGCATCGCCAGAAAGAAAGAAAGAAAGAAAGAAAGAAAGAAAGAAAGAAAAGATTGGGTGTGAAAAAAAGAAAGAAAAATATACTGAGCTTAGAAAGAAAGAAAGAAAGAAAAAAAGAAAGAAAGAAAGAAAGAAAGAAAGAATAGTAAATGCATGCATAATTCTTTTTTTTAATCGTATTGCATTTCAGCATTGTTTATCAAGAGTTAGAATTCTGTTAAATAATTATCATAAAATCTATGCAAACGAGTTGAAGGTCCATCAGAGATTGTCAGAAAAGAAGGACTCTATGACATTCTCTTTAAAGTAAAGCATTAAAAATCAATAATGATTTACCGATTCTGCAATTGAGTAGATTTTATATATTTTCCATATACTACGTGTTTTTATCATTTTTTCCTTGGAGATTACTTGATTGATTTTAACCTGTCTACGATTATTTTGCAATGGGAGATTAGGAAATTACGGTAATGTTGTTTTAAAAATATATAAAACACTTATAAGACCTCATAGAGAATATTCTACTCGGGTTAATGTATAGACATAGAAATTGGAGTCTGATATCGAGGGTGAAGGGCATACCAGAGTGACAAAAATAATAAAAAGAGTAAAATATTACAGTTACAAGTGTTGCATATTGACCTTTGACTGAGCTGTCATTCAGGGATTTCTCTACACCGGACACACCTGTGTAAACAAGCAGAAGCAGCTCAAATGAGTTGAAAACCGGAAAAGTGTGTAGGCATTATGAAATTATATATACACGGTCAGTCTCAGTCACGCGCTCACAGAGCCACAGGTGGTTCGGAAAGCACCAGCAAGTGGTCGACGGATGCCCCGGGAGGGCAGTGTACTCCCCAGTCGTGAAGCAGAAGAAGTGCTCATTGTGGTCTTGAATATGGAATCACAACATGTACCAAGTATGGGTCAATATAGCAGTCCTCTGTCTGCTTTTGTCTCTCCATCTCTGTCTGTCTGTCTGTCTCTCTCTCTCTCTAACGCGCTTACAGAAGTTTCGACCCTTAAGAGTAATAAAGTGAGATGTGTATATTTTTTATAGCCAAGTGTTATGATCTTTCATCTCTTCATCATGACATATAACAGTAGGAGCGATTGAAGAAATTAGGATTAACGATTTTCCTAGAAAAAATAGTAGAAAGTGATCTAATTGAAACTTTCAAAATAATTAATGGACTTTCTAATTATGATAGACATTTTTTAAATATTTCTCTTTGAACTGGAAATTTATTAGCAAGACAGATTTCCAAAACTTTGTCTACAAACCAATAGGAATAGTTTCATTATATATTTTTGGAAAAAATTAACTTTGCATATCAAAACTAGAAATAATGTAAAAAAAAAAAAAAAAGATAGAATTCGATGTTTTAAAAAAATGTTAAATGTGACACAATGTTAAGCGTTCGTTGTGTTGGTGTGTGTGGGTGCCAGTCAGACGATCCCTTTTTCTGTTTTGGCACGAAACCCACACAAAGAGCCTGTGTGCGAGACCGGAAGTGAACGAGGAAAGGAAGGTCCGAGAGAAGACAGAAGAAGGCAGTCAGCAGAATGTCCCAGGAGAGGGCAATCAATAGATGAGAGTCGGGCAGAGAGGAGGCCAGTCAACAGAAGTCAGAAAGGCGGCTGCTAGGACCTGTTGACCCACAGAGGCCGGGTTAACCAACGCGAGAAGATGTCAGCATTGCTAGTGGCTTTGTGAGAGTTTTCGCTCGAGTACACGCTCGCGTTAGCTCACAGAATGCACAAAAGGTGTCACAGACTCCCCATTCCTTGCGCTTGGAGCTGACCCAAGTCCGTGTTTGTTCGTTTGTTCTTTTCTTCCACCTTCTCGGTTGTGCTTTACGTATCTGTAAAGGAATGTGAAATACCCCCGGTCAGCGATGAGAAAAACCATTACATGAATCACTGGCCATGAGTGGTTTAAGGGAGCTGAGATAGTGGGATCGGCCGGCGGGTATTGGCAAAAATTTAAAAAGAATTTAAGATGGCATTTTTGGGAACTCTCGGGTGAATTTCTTAACAGAATTGGATATGTATATATAAATATTGTGTTAAAAGTGTATCAGTGCAAAGATTATTTTTCAAGGTATATATGAGAAGATAGATAAATGGGGAGATATTTTTGAGGCATAACAAATAAATAAACAAATTGTATGTTTACATTTTTTCTGCAATTGTTTTTGTACACGATCCTATCGAATAAGAATAAATTTCAACAGATCTGTTTGACCCATACATAGCATCTTAACAGGTACCATTATTCCAGGGCAAATTGAAACTGGGTTTAATAGCAATGAAGGGGTACTGCACTCTCCCCAGTCTTCTGGAGGACTTGGTTTACTGTCTTTGGAGTTTTATTGGTTCATAGTTTCATTAGTACCGTTTATATGTCAAATCAGTTCTATTTCAAACAATTCAGTTAAGTATAAGCACGGTGTTTAGTTCTATTTAAGCCATATCACGTCCTACCACTCTGGGCCAGAGTGGTAGTGGGAGCGATGGTAAGAAGGGCGTACTCTGCATTCCCCAAAGCTCCAGTATTACTGGAGCACACCATCAGATTTTTAGTGTCATATACAGGACACTTGTTGGAGAAGTCTTACTCCTCTTCAGAGATGTAGTCGGTGTAGTCAGCATCTCCGAGAGACTGGGTCTGTCTGGATTGGTCTATCCCACTTCTTATGCTAGTGGTGGTTTTCATATAGTGTCAGAGTCATAATATCCCTTTCAGTTTGTGTGTGGGATAGTATACTTTTTGCAGGTAGAGTATTCTAAGCCTCACTGACAGGGGTTTTTTTTTGCTACCGGAGTGGTAGCACCTGATAAGGGTCCTATCTAAGGGTTAAATAGAACTAAACCGTGGTTTCTTGACTTTACTGTTTTTTTGCATTCAAACTGAGTATTTATGCTAAACTGAATTGTTTGAAATGGAATAGTTTTGACATTGAACTGTACTTACGCTAAACTTAATTGTTTAATATAGAACTGTTTTGACATTTAACTCTGGGTAAATAAAATCTGTACATATACTAAACTGTTTTAGAAATGTATGAATAAACGGAATAGCTTGGAATAGAAATGTTTTTGACAATTAAACTGTGTACTCGTACTACAATGATTTGTTTAAAATAGAACTATTTGTATGAAAATGGATTTTGCGTTAAATAACCCACAAAGGTTGATATGCCATAAAGCCCAAACAACCAACCAACATCTAACTTGAACCATGCAAAGAGCAGTTCTATGCTCTTACTTCTGAACTTTATCTCAAATTCACACTTTTTTTTTGGAGGAGGATTTTTTTTAACATTAATGATGGCATTTTTTAAAGTTCGAAATGACAGCATGTTGACATCGAATTAATATTTGAAAGAGAAAAAATATCCAGCAGATTTAGTGATAGCTGAATAAGATTTCATTTTTATGAAAAAGAAAAGACGAAAAATTAAAATGGCAGGCTCACTTGAAGCAGTTTTTTTGACATAAAAAGAAAGAATCTAAAATTGTCACCATGTATCTGTTAATAAAATTTGTATGTGGTCTATCTGGAAAAAACATTCATCAGATCATCTGATATTTTTAATCATTGTTCTCGTATATTCGTAATTTTCTTCATCCAAAAAAGTTTTTAAGATTTTTTTTTTTTTTGACTGGCTGGACGAATGTTTTTTTTATGCGTATCTAATGATCTGGAAATGATTCATTTTCCAAGCCTCAGAAATACTGTGCAAAAATTACTTATGCTCCAAACATCTAAAAAATATCGCAAATGGAATTTGTATTGGATTTTCCAAAAAGTAATTCGATTTATTAATGATTGATTGACAGATTTTAACGACCTGTCAACTCGTCAAGTATTATTTTATACCAAGAGATTAGGGAATCACGTTCATTGTACTTTCATATTTAATTTTTTTTGTAGTTGTTTTAAAGTCTTTTTTATGCACGTCCTATTGAATGCGAATAACATTTAAACGGATCTTTTTGACTCATAAATGGGACCCTAACAGGTACTACTATTTCGAGTCAAAGCGGACTTATGAGATATGGTAACGTATACAGTATGTATAGATCTAATGTAGATTTTTGAGCAAAAAATCTTGTGGTCGACTTATATGCTAGATCGATTTGGTCATCGGAGTTTAAGATAATTGACTTGCATCATATCCTGCCTGTATGGGGAGGATTCAGTAAATACTTTATAATTATACTCAGCTGAATTGTGCGGGGTGGTGTAATGATTAAAGCGATGGACTGCAGAATCGTAGTAAGCGAGTTCGTACTCTAGTTGCGCGTATTACGTTCACTTTCGGGCAAATACCCTTGGGAAAGGTATGAACCTCCTTATCTTTCCAGCTATGGTTTAAAAAGTACTACTACTGTTCTTCTAGAAGAATGGCTTTGGCATTAGATCATCTACAAAGGTTGATATGCCATTAAACTAAGAAACCAAACCTGAATTATGATTTTGAGTGGAAAATATGAACAGATGGATTAATAGATCAATATTGATTAACTGATTTCAAATCATGGTCACTTATTATTAAAAACTGCCTGCCCCATTACTTTCCTAACCGTTTTATTATTATTCATGATTCTATCTTTCCAAACTGCTTAAAGTGGCTTTTGTTCTCTTCCAAGGAACTGAACTGTTTTTTAGACCATTCTGAAAAAACCAAGATAATTCATAACCCAAAGGTGTATTATCTACTGAATTACAAGTGGAATCCAAATGTTTTGAAATGTTTACGTACGTGCAAGTTTGCGGCAGTATATCACATGATAAAAGCAGTTCAAGCCGGTTAGTATTGTGGTAGTTAGGGCGCTGACATACTGTGTATTGCATCAGTCTATGTGTAATTAGAAAGCCAAACAGAAGAACGTGCAACGTAGTCTAATTCGGGAAAATATGGTTTACGACTTAGAATTGGACCATAACCCCGTAGAAGCAGCCAAAAACCATTTGTTGTGCGAAAGGTGAAGATGCAGTTGATCACAGTACCGTAATCAGATGGTTGAAGAAATTTCGCCCGGGTTGCAAGAACCTCGACAATCAGAAAAGTTCAGGCTGGCTTAAAACCCTGGATTTCGAGGGTGTGCTCCAGAATCCGGGGAGAAGCACTAAGAGAGTATCAGGTGAGTTCAGAATCTCATAGTCCAGGTTTGTTCGTCACATTCACAACTTTGGCAAAAGCATAATGAGGTGCGGAATTGTGCCTCATGTTCTACAAAAATATTGCAAAACTTTTGACTTAACCTCATTGTATATATAATCAGTGTATCCTGGTAATTTGCCAGAGTTGATGACTTCGGATATGCTCGTGCAAAGATATTCCTGAAGTATTCGGCTAGTCTTGTATATATATATATATATATATATAAAGATCTTGTGGTTAGTACAGAATTTAGATATTGATTTAAAAAGTGGGTCCATGGTATTAAGAACATTTTGAAATCATAAAAACGAATTAAAATACTTAAAAAGAAGCTCCTTGTTTCGGTCCATTCTCTTCGAAGAATTGTCAGTGACAATCGATTTTGTACTAGCGGAAGTAATACATATATATATATTCTCATCCTAGACAGACTGTTTTTTGTATCACCATTCTTCAGTGTGACTTGACACGCGATATGCTTCAAGCCGAAATATATATATATATATATATATATATACATATACATATATATATATATATATATATATATATATATATATATATTACACTGGAAAGGGCAAGAAGCAGACGATACCCCGTACAAACTATTACGGACGTAGACTACGCTGATGACATGGCGCTTCTGGTAATTACACTCGCCCAAGCCGAATCCCAGCTGCATAGTCAGGAGAAGGCAGCAGGCAGTATAGGCCACCATGTACATGCAGACAAAACCGAGTACATGTGCTTTAATAAAAATCAAAGTAGAGATATCTCCACCCTAACAGGCGGATCTCTGAAACTAGTGGTTTGTTTGTTTGTTTGTTTGGGTTTTATGGCATATGAACTATTTTTATACAAATAAGTAATTCTATTTCAAACAATTCAGTTCAAACGGTTCTAATTCAAACAATTCAGTTTAATATAAGTATAGTTTCTGTCTAAACAGTTCTATTTCAAACAATTCAATTTAGCGAAAGTACAGTTTCAATGTCAAAAAATATTTATATTTCAAATAATTCAATTTAGCATAAGTACACTGTTTAGTTCTATTTGACCCATAGATAGGACCCTATCAGTTGCTATCACTCCGAGCCAGAGTGAACCAGTGAGCGGTGGCAATGAAGGGTTACTCTGCATTCCCCAAAGCTCCAGCATTACTGGAACCTCACCATCAGATTTTTCAGTGTCACACGCAAGAAACCCGTTGGGAGAGTCTTATCCCTCTGCAGAGATGCAGTCGATGTATTCTACAGCCTCAGCCAACTAGCCGACTGAAACTAGTGGACAAATTCTCCTATCTCGTAAGCAGTGTCTCATCTACGGAAAATGACATAAATACATGACTAGCAAAAGCATGGACAGCTATCGATAGGTTATCGATCATGTGGAATTCAGACCAATCCGATAAAATAAAACACGATTTTTTCCAAGCAGCGGTCGAGTCAATACTACTATATGGATGCACCACATTGATGCTGACTAAGCGTATAGAGAAACAGCTTAACGCCAAATGCAGGAGAATGTTACAAGCTATATTGAACAAGTGACGGAAGCAACATACCACAAATCAGCAGCTGTGCGTCTATCTACCTCCCATCTTTAAAAGCATCTAAATCAGACGAACAAGCCATGTGGGACACCACTGGATAAGGAAGGACGAACTCATTAGTGACGTTCTCACTCGTTCGGGCGAGCAGATGTTGGACTGCCCGCTACAACTTATTTACAACAGCTCTGTATGGATACAGGGTGTTGTCTTGAGGACCTTCCGGAAGCGATGGACGATAGAGATAAATGGCTAAAGATGTCATAGAAATCCATGTTAGCGTCACGACATGATTATATATATATATATATATATATATATATATATATAGAGAGAGAGAGAGAGAGAGAGAGAGCTAGAGAGCCTGCCAGCCCGTGGTGTAAAGATTATCGTTTGAAATGGACACGACGACCAGATTTCAAATCCTGTTTGATTTCACATTACACTAATACCTTCTGAAAATTGATATGCATCAAATTCTTTTCCTCCAGCTATGGTTAAATTGTAGGGGAGGCTGAATTCTTTAACCTTGGTATGGCAAACTGTTCTAGAGGAAGGAAAACTTTGAATTCACTCTCGTAAAAATTGATCATGTGTCTCATCCTGCTTCTGTGGACGGGTTGGTATATATATATATATATATATATATATATATATATATATATATAAGCAGTGATTGCTGGCTGGATTTTCTGGTCAGGATAATTCAATTTAGAATATATATATATATATATGTGTGTGTGTGTGTGTGTGTGTGTGTGTGTGTGTGTGTGTGTGTGTGTGTGTGTGTGTGTGTGTGTGTGATTTCAATGACAATTCGAATAGTCACTTAAGTCTCGTCTTCTAAAAATATATGATAACTGCATCAAAATTATATTTATTTTAACTTAAAATATGAATATAGTTTTAAATTACTTCTCTTTTCAGATAAAAGCAAATTTTAATCAATATCGAAATAAATACAGACACAGTGAATGTCCAAACATTGAATTATTTCGTTTGGGTAAATGAAACACATTGTGTGATCAACTTTCATTATTATTACTGATCTTCTTTTCTTTTTTTTCTGTACTAAAAATTTATTTTTAGTAGACAATGTTTACTCCTAAACTAAATCAACCCAACGCAAACATTAAGAAACTGAACTCCCAAAACCACTTAGTTATTTCAATAGTTGTCACATAATTTTCAGCCCTTCACGACATGAAGAATTGTTGTCATTCTAACAATGAATGCTACCAACTAAAACAAATTTGAATTTTTATCGAGGTTAACGTTTTCGGTCATCGGGGGAACGAGTATTAAACTTGTTAGATTCAACTGAAACAATATGAACTCTTTTTTTTTTTTTTTTTTTTGAGTGACGTGACAATTATGTCGTTGACATAGAAGATCAATCACGTGCCAAATTACGAAGCAAATATTTACTTCCATGTCGACATTTACTTTTATTTTCATTATGAATTTTGCTTAGAAGAAAAATACCGTATAATTTTTCTGCATTCAAGTATTTGGCTAAAGAACGGAGTTGGTAGCCAAATGACGCCACAAAAATATATATTTACAAAGTAATTTAGCGCATAATTGAGCCATGTGACTTAGTATGTCAGCTACGTAATTGTCACACGACTCAAAACATAGTAAATATTTGTTCAGTTGAATCTAAAAAAATTCTGACCTGAATAAAGAGAAATTCTAAATCGTGAGCCTTTATCCTGCTTTATCATTATATATATATATATATATATATATATATATATATATATATATATAATACACAACAAAAAGTAGTAAATCTAGTTATTCGAAAATGGTTTGAAGGATTCGCGTGGTGTTGGAACTAACGTACAGGACAGTGATATCATAGTAAGCGAGTTCGAACTCCATTTGCTCTATTACGTTTTATTTAGAACTCATAACCTTGGGAAAGGCATGAATCGTCTTACCCCTTGTTATGGGTTAAATATAACCACTACTGTCCTTCTACAAGAATGGCTTTCGAATTTGATAACCCACGAAGTTTTTTTTGCCGTTAAAGAAGAAATTTAAAACAAACTCTCAAAAATGATCAGACTTCTCAGCCTTGGGTCGCATTAAATTCCTTTTGATTTTAAATTCATTTTCATTCCGATGACGTTGGTTAAAATGGTTTTGTTTGATTTGAAGTACAAGATTGTTTGATTTGAATTGATTTGATTTAATTTGATATGATGCAAATTGTTTTGATTTAATTTGATTTATTGTTATTATTATCATTATTATTATTATTATTATTATTATTATTATTATTATTATTATTATTAACGGTTTCTTTCCGCAAGATTTCCCAATGTAACACAGGCAAATTGAATATCAAAACTTTCAGATACAAATTTTAGACAAAAGAATAACAGAATACAGTGTAAGATAATCTAATACTACTTTTAAGCGATTTTCTATATTGATTTTCATTAATTCACTCTCTCTCATATATATATATATATATATATATATATATATATATATATATATTACCTAACCCTCCTCACGACCAGGAAAGCGGAGTTTAACAGGATTTAATTCAGAGTCTTCATTCACCTAGACTCGTTGCCGTTCCAAGGTTAAAGAGCCTATTCTACTCTACAATTTCGTCCTAGTGGTGGCTGGGGGGGATCGGTGGATTCATAGCAATCATTTAGTATTAGTTCAACGTGAATTGCTAAGGGCCTCGTCCAGTATTTGAACTCGGGTCGTCACGTTCATTTATTACGAAGTTACACTACGAAAACTGTCCCAAACCAAGACCAACACTCACTAACTTGCCCAGTTGGCTGGGGCTACAGAATACGCCGACTACACCTCTGCAGAGGGGTACGACTCCCCCAACGAGTCTCATGATATGACGCGAAACAATCTGATGGTGAGGCTTCAGTAATAAAAGAGCATTGGAGAATTAAGAGTACCACTTTATTGCCATCGCTCCCAGATCCACTCTGGCCTGGAGTGGTAGCACCTGATAGAGTCATGTCTATGAGTCAAAAAGAACTAAACTCTGTACTTATGCTAAACTGAATTGCTTGAAATAGAACTGTTTTGACATTTAAACTCCTTACTTATGCTAAACTGGGTTGTTTGAAATTTATTCGGTGTTAAATGACCCGAAAAGTGTTAATACACTGTAAAACAAACCAACCAACCAACCAACCAACCCACCACTCACTAACAATGATTTAATATAAATTGTAACTCGTTTTTCTTATCTGCAGTCATGTTTGCAAGCAGAATATAGATAAGTATTTATCCGGATCTCCCTGACTCTCTCTCGCCACCCGTCTCTATCGTCCATCGCTCCCAGGAGGTATTCCAGGCAACATCCTCTATCGGCACAGAGCTGTTGTATATAGGTTTTAGCTGGTCGTCCAACCTTTCCTCTTCCATGTGAAGTGGTCCACAGGAGTACATCGCTTGTGAGTTCATCCTTACTTCCCAAATAGTGTCCAGCATGTCTAGTTCGTCTAATTTGAATAGTTTTCATGGTGGGAGGTAGGTGGCCGTACAGCTGCTGCTTTCTAGGATGTTGCCTCCAGGACTTGTTCAATATGTCTGGCAGTGACGTTCTTTTATCAGAAGAGAATCAGTTTCTCTGGTAAGGTTTTCATTTTTTAGACAAGTCCAAATATTCTCGGAGTGTTCTCGTACTGTAATAGTTAAAGCGATGGACTTCGGAATCGTAGTATGCAAGCTCGAAATCCAATCGCGCTATTATGTTCACTTTCGGACAAATACCCTTGGGAAAGGTATGAACCCTCTTATCCTCCCAACTATGGGTTAAATAGTATCACTACTAATTCTTCTAGAAAGCTGGTTTTGGCACTAAATAACCTACAAAGGTAGATATGCCATTAAAACAATGAAACCAACCAAATGTTCTTGCGTGAGATTTTCTTTGTTTGTCGCTTAAATATCAATACAGTTGTTTTTTCCCGTTTCTGTTTCCTTGTTTTTTTTTTGGGGGGGGGTGCTTTTCTGTTGATGCTTGTGTTATTTGTATTGCTTTTGGTCGTTCTGATTTGTCTTTCTTTACTTTTTTACTTGTCTTCGAATCGTCGTATCGATGCATCGACGTTATCTCCTTCTTTTCTTGAAATACGAGGATTATTAAATAAGTTTCCAGACTTTTTTCGTATGGGTACTTTTATTGACAGTACACACAACTACCGAGGCATAACATTTACATCCATAGCAGCCAAAATTTACAATGCCCTACTACGAAACCGCATAGAACCCAAAATCGACAACATACTAAGGAAAAATCAAAATGGCCTCCGAAGAAATAGATCCACGACCTCACAAATATTGACCATCCGTAGAATCGTTGAAGGTGTACGGGCAAAAAACATACAAGCGACATTACTATTTGTTGACTTTACCAAGGCCTTCGATTCCATTCACAGAGGAAAGATGGAACAAATCCTACTAGCATACGGCCTAAAGGTAGGTGTCCGTGGTGTAATGGTTATCGTCGTAGAAATTGGACACGACGATACGAGTTCAGATACGAGACTGATTGCATTTCACATAGCACTAATACCCTTGGGAAAGGTATGAATCCAATTATTCTCCCTCCAGCTATGGGTAAATAGTAGGACAGATTAGGTTCTTCAGCCTTGGTGAGGCAACCAGTCTAGGTTGAATTCAAACCTGTTAAACTCCGCTTTAAAATTGACCATGTGTCATATCCTGCCCGAGCGGAGGGGTTGGGTAAATATTCATACGGCCTACCTAAAGAAACCGTACAGCAATAACGATTTTCTATAGAAACACCAAAGTGAAAGTACGTTCACCAGATGGAGACACAGAATACTTCGACATTGTAGCAGGAGTACTACAAGGAGACACGCTAGCTCTATACCACTTTATCATCTGTCTAGATTACGTGCTTAGAACATCGATTGATTAAATCCGAGAAAACGACTTCGAGCTGACAAAGAAAAGAAGCAGAAGGTACCCTGCAACAACAATTACCGACGCCGACTACGCCGATGACATAGCGATACTGGCAAATACACCCAAACAAACCGAAACACTACTGCATAGTTTGGAACGAGCAGCCGCGGGCATAGGCCTCCATATCAATGCACACAAAACGGAATATATGTGTTATAATCAAACGGGTGATATATTCACACTAGACGGAACCTCCCTTAAACTAGAAGACAAATTCACTTACCTAGGATGCAGCGTCTTATCAACCAAAAAGGACATCGACACGCTGCTAACGAAGGCATGGACAGCTATCAATAGGCTATCGATCATATGGAAATCAGACCTAACCGATAAAATGAAACACAGTTTCTTCCAGGCAACTGTCGTATCGATACTGCTGTATGGATGCACTACATGGACGCTAACAAAACGGCTGGAGAAGAAGCTAGACGGCAGTTACACGAGAATACTGCGCGCAATATGGAACAAGTCCCGGCGGCAACACCCCACAAGACACCAACTATACGGCCACATGCCTCCCATCACGAAAACTATCCAAGTTAGACGAGCCAGACACGCAGGACACTGCTGGAGAAGCAGAGACGAGATCATAAGTGATGTACTCCTATGGACCCCCACATATGACCGGGCAAAAACAGGACGACCAGCACGAACATACATTCAGCAGCTATGTGAGGATACGGGATGTAGCCCTGAAGACCTGCCAGAGGCGATGGACGATAGGGAAAAGTGGCGAGAGAGGGTCAGGGATATCCATGCTAGTGGCACGATAAGATGATGATGACACACATGAAACTTTAGTCCCCTTCCAAATAATCTCCTCCGGCTGCAATGCACTTGTTGTACCGTTCTGGAAGGCCCCATGGAAGTCCTCTTGTGTGAGCATGTCAATGACCTTCGTCACAGCCTCCTTCATCTCCTCAATTCTCTCACAACGACAGCCTGTGAGCTTAGGGAATAACCAAAAGTCACAGGGAGCAAGGTCTGGTCTATAGGGAGGCTGAGGAACCGTCTTGATTCACATCCTGCTCAAATAGTCTATGACAAGGATGGAGTTGTGGACTGGTGTATTGTCCTGGGGGAAATGCCACTGACCCGATTTGAAGAGTGCTGGTCCCTTCCCAAGGAATCTCTTCCTGACCCCCCTTAAAACCTCAACATAGTAACCCTAACCCGACGCCTTTAGCCAATCAAATCTGGTGTATTGACTTCCTTACTCCTCCCACACCTCTCATCATCCCTCACAGACTCCCTGCCTTCCTTGAATCTCTCATGCCTCTCAAAATCTGATGCTCGATTCATGCAAGATGGTCGAAAAGCAGTCTGACGCATTCCATACGTTTCTGTGGCATTTTTTCCAAGTTTAAAACAGAATTTTATTGCATATCGTTCTTCTAAAGTGTCCACCCGTCCAGATTGCATTTTTAAAAGTCACCAGCTGTGACAATCAGTCTTTACTAGGGTGTGTTCAAATTGCTGCTGTAGCTGTTCATTTGAACTTGAAATCATAAAACTTAGTCAGACAACTCATAAGATGTACAGCGAAAACATAGTGAATTTTCAAGAGTCTCCAACAATTTTAAATGCCTGTACAAAAAAGGTCTGGAAACTTATTGACGGCACCACGTATATAGTCTACGTCATCTCTTATTGCATTCTTATGCATTGTCATTAGTTTTCATGTTCTCTGACCCATTTGTTGAAGTCTATTATTATCATCATTATCATTATTATTATCCGTTATCTGAAGCCATATAATGGCTTACAAATAGATGTTTAAAAAATTACGTGTTTTTGACAGGAATGTGTGAAAAAATTTAAGAAACAACACAAAAAATTTAAATATGCAAGTACCACAAACACGATTCCCAGACCACTATACTAAAATAACCCTAGAGGGCTTGACATACCGTTAAAATCAATCAATCAATTCTTACAGATTATATTGATTTTTCTCGCCCATGCTTATTATAGCGAGAATTCTCGTCTAAAAAAAATTTCTATGCAAAAATAAGTTGCCACACGTAAATTCTCTCGTATTTCTATGTATTTTGATCCACGAACGTAAATATTCGTTTGCGTCAAGTGTTTAGCAAGAAATTTCTCTTTCATTTTTAGCTTTTATATCGTCAACAACTAAATGACGATACGATTCCTCTATGGAAGCTTTTACGGGACGACATTTACCTTTTCTTTCATTGACGCTTCTTCACTCTGAAAATTGATGTCGTTTGATAGTTCGTTTATTTTATCTTTATTGGGGTCATTATTTGAAATTTATAGTCAGTTAAATGCCACCCATTTCTTATAGCTGAAAAAAAACACTTGGGAAGGAAGGAAGGAAGGAAGGAAGGAAGGAAAGAAGGAAGTTTAGCGTAATAAGGCATTTGAATAAATTTTAGTTTAAGGAAAACACTCACACACACAGATACATATATATATATATATATATATATATATATATATATATATATATATATATATATATATATATATATATATTGGAACAGCTTTATTAGAAAAGAATTTTTTCAATTAGAAACTCTTTTTTGTGGGCTCTAGTGAGTTCTACTGAAATCCAAATATAATCTCTTTTTAATTTGACCCCACCATCGAGCAGAAATAGGATAGGTGTAATGTATCATGGTCAAATAATATTGGCACTGGTTTAATTTGGTTTGGCTTTATGGCATATCAAACCTTGTTGGATATTTAATGCCGAATCCGGTTTATTCGTGTACATTAGATATATATTATTTGTAAACAGAGTTAAATTGTTCCAAGTATTGCGATATATCACCAATAATTCAATTAAACATCAGTTATTTGTTTGCACACACTTAAATGATCAAACTATTCTATTTCGAACAATTCAGTTTAGCATGTCATTTGTTTGCACTCAGTTTAAAATGTCAAACAGTTCTATTTAACCCATAGAGAGGACCTTTTCATGTGCTACCACTCCGAGCCAGAGTCGACCTGGGAGCGATAGCAATGAAAGGATTTTCTGCATTCCCTAAGCTTTGGCATGATTGGAGCTTCACCATCAGCTATTTTAATGTCATAACCATGACATTCGCTTAAGGTGGGGGAGTCTTACGCTTCAGCAGAGATGCAGTCGGTGTGTTCTACAGCCCCGGCCGACAGGGCTGGCTGATTATAACTGTTGAACAAAGAAACTCTGCAAGTATGAGGCTACCCACGAGAAAGGGAACAAAGAAACAGGAAATGACTCTGTACTTCCTGTTTCTCGAATATTCTGGAATTGTCTAGAAGGTTCTAGAGAAATCTGTACTCCGGTGATAGATTTCATATTTACCCAACCCCTCCGCTCGGGTAGGATAGGATCAAATTGGGGGTGCTTCAATTCCCTAATGCATTTAGAAGAGTTGCCACTGATCCTATTTACCCAACCCCTCCACTCAGGCAGGATATGACACAAGGTCAATTTTTAAGCGGAGCTTAATAGGTTTGAATTCAGAGTTTTCCTTCTCCAAGACTAGTTGCCTCACCAAGGCTGAAGAACTCAGTCTGCCCTACTATTTACCCATAGCTGGAGGGAGAATAATTGGATTCATACATTTCCCAAGGGTATTAGTGCTATGTGAAATGCAATCAGTCTCGTCCAGGATTTGAACTCGAGTCGCCGTGTCCATTTCCTACGACGATAACCATTACACCACGGGAAACTCCTCACCTCCAATGATAGATATAAAAGCCGGTTTAGTACCAGTTTCTGGCCTGCAAAGTAAAATAATTCTTGACCCAAGTGTCAGAGTTGGAATTTTTACCCGTTGAGTTCAAAAGAAGACATCCAGAGGTGATGAAGAATACTAGAGACATCTCCTCTGTGCCTCCGTATTTCAAGCACCCTGCTCAATAGCAGTAACGACACAGAAAAGAAGGAAATATGAAGATACCCATATTACCTTCCTGTCCAGCTGTGATGAACGATATCAATAAGGAAAAAATCCCTTGAATTATTTCAATATTTATTTTCGTAGAGAATTCTAAGATTCTATTTGTAAAGAAGACTAAATTTGCAACTTAAATTGTGTTACTAATTAGAAAAACGTGTCACTCGTAGAATTATGAGTTTCATTTTTTTATTTAGAACCCATCGAAGAATACGACATTATAACAGGAGATATTCTCCGGGGTATTATTTTTTGAATAACTTTTTGTCGTTAAACTCGGGTAAACACGTTTCTTCACACCTGCAACAGGATGCTTGCAATAATTTCGAATAAAAACAATTTTTAAAAAAACTCCCTTAAGACGTTAAATGATAAAAATGTTTAATCATTGATAATTCATTATAACTCTTCACAATGAAATGCACTTAAGAATAATGACGCCATACCTTATCGTGGTGTAATGGTTAGCAAGCTTGTCCCGTCGACCATTCACAACTAAGTAGCGAGTTCGACTTTCACGAAGTGACTCATTCGTCTAACCTTGAGGAAAATCTAATTTATGGTTAGTCTAGACCCCTCACGTAGTTGTTTTATTGACCTCTTATTCTTTTTGATGACTAAGACATTTTCATGTAGACATTCTTTATTCATTTTCGATAACACAATCGACTCCGTACGAGATTCGGGAGCATCCTTTTGATCACAAGAAAATAAGTATTTCACCTTCAGCTGCTTTGGACGAATCAATTCAAAGTTGAACTTCTCACTTCTAGGATTCTAATCACCTGACTTTACAATCCTCTAATGAGTCAAGCTTTCAACTATCCTTAAGGGTCATTACCTGTCAATCACTGTTTTGATATTAATGGTTTCAGCTTTTAGAACAACTGTTTAAATCTTCCAAAATCATCTACACTACGTGCCACATAAAAGAATTTTAATCGGTCTGTTATCTTTTATCGTGTTATCTAGCAATTCTAACGGACAATTACGAATAATTCCGAATCTCAGTTGGTGACACATCTAGCCCTTGTTGAAAAATAAGCTAAGCTCAGTTAATGATCCTGTAATCCATATGCACGCTGTTTGTGGAAGGTTCATTATTAGAGTGAATGAATATATTTAATGTATGTTTTAATAACCCCTACAAGTGAAATCCCGGGTTGCTTACATATACACTGTATATTATGATACTGCATACTCGTACAATTACTCAGTTCTCTGATTTCAGTAGAAATTAGTAGTTTATGTTAATAAAAATTGCATATTGTAATTCAGCAATAATAGTTTTATCTAATATATCTTTTCATATGCTAAATGTACCATGCAAATTATGGCATTTATTTACATTCTATGTATACATATATATGTAATACCATGGCAGCAAATATAATTAGGTGTAATATTTCGCAAATACAAAGCATACCTAGTTGTTTCGAATACAAAAGTTGATTTTCTGACTGCAACATCTCACACAGCAGTCATCAACGAAACGAGTGAGAAAGATCGATTGAAAGGATTCAGTCATGTTACTAGAAACGATAAAGTCTCACTCGTGCGGGACGAACGATCAAAACAGTGACTTCATATCTTTACCCCGTCACCCACACAGGACCGCATTGTTCCTTGGAGCCGAATTTCTCCGAGACTGCTTCGACACTCAGTTTTTGATCCGACTGTCTGAACAGTTTTACATATCTCATTAATTATCTTATTAGTTAATGATGATAAGAGCACGTGTTATTAAAACCTTTCCCGCAACCAAACAGCTAAATCAGCTGTCATTGCATTCAATGTTTATTTTCAATATCCTCTCCGTGGCGGATTTCAAAACAACCTGTCAACCTCACATCCTGTTACATGTGTACTACTTGACCTTTTGCATGAGACTTAACTTCAACTCAAAGATTTTAGCGAACTCACAATTTATTAGTATAAATAAAATAATTCAGTTATAAGATTATATACTTGTAGTATTTTCTGAACATATATATATATATAAATACCTATATCAATATATATACACATATATATATATGTGTGTGTGTGTGTGTGTGTGTGTGTGTGTGTGTGTGTGTGTGTGTGTGTGTACGTGTGCGTGCGTGTGCGTGTGTGGATAGATAGAGAGATAGAGAGATAGGCGTAATGGCTAAAGTACTTAACTTTGCCCTCGAAGTAAGGGAGTTCGAGTTCCAAGCGCGCTATTACATTCACTTTCCGACCAATACATTTGGAAATGTTATGAACTCCCTTATTCACAAGCTATGGGTTAAAAAGTATCACTGCTGTTCTTCTACAAGAACCGCATTGGTATTAAATAACCCATGAAGATTGCTATGTTATTAACCAAAGATAGATTGATAGAATTTTTAAAAAAGCAATTTACTTACTATTTTTGTTACAGTGCTCAATAAGAGACGAGACGGTATATACATCTAAAATTCTTACATCCATATACGTATATATAAGTGTGTGTGTGTGAATAGATTGATAAATAGAACTAAAAAAATAATTTACTTGCTGTTTTTCTTTAGTTACAGTGTCCAGCACCAAGAGACGAAGGTATGTATAGGTTTTAATACACTTTGTTGCAAAAAGACAAGGCCACCATGAAAAAATGCAGAAATTTGGATTGATCAACTTTTTATTTGAAAAATCATATTTTTATTCTTAAATTTTGCAAATAAATTTATCTATTAATTTTCTTTTTAATTAATTTATTTGATTATTTTTACCATTAAATAATAGAATAAACATGTTGCAAAAATTATCTAAAATAAAATTGCAAATACCATCATTCAATACTTTGTTTTTCCTCCTTTCGCTGCAATCACTTCTATACAATGATTTTTGATCGACCCTATCAGACTTTTGACAGTTTGGTCATCTATTTCGGACCATGATTTCATAATTGCACCAGTCAAGTACACCTTTGAATCATATTGTTTACCCT
>OY757917.1:98495020-98547531 GCA_963585895.1 Sepioteuthis lessoniana
CTTTTTTTTAAAAAAGTTTTTTTCTAAAAATTTTCAAAAGATTTTTTTTATTTAAAAAGAGTTAATATGCTATAAGAAAAGCAATGTCAAATGTACTGGTTTTGCAGAATATCCATTGACCGAATGAAAAATTATCTTTAATACTCGTATATATATATATATATATATATATATATATATACGAGGATGACAGTGCTCCTACTGTAAGATATCCGACTGGCGAAATGTCACCCAGGTTTTGATGCTAGCTTGAAGCATCCCACGTGCCTATCCATACAAAAGAGTTGTGATATAATGAAACAGTTTTTCTGTGGATGACAATATGTGTGCTCCCCTCACCCGGGGTTTGAGTACTCGAGCAGGGAATTACCGGTTGCCACTTACGCGAAAATGCAAAGCTCTTCTCATGAACTGATCACTCCAGAAACCGTTTTCATATATGATATATATATACATAAAAATTCTTTCTCTTACGCTGAGGATGACGATCACGCTGCAGTAAGATATCTGACTGGTGTAAAGTCGGCCGGGTTTCTATCCCAGCTTGAAGCATTTCGCGTTTCAAGCCACACTGAAGAGTTGTGATACAACGGAACAGTATCTCTGTGGATATATATATATATATATATATATATATATATATATAGAGAGAGAGAGAGAGAGAGAGAGAGAGAGAGAGAGAGAGAATACTTAGTCCAGTTAAACCGGAGTTAGGAGTAATTCCATCAGGACAAGAAATTATTCGTGAATGAATATTTAAATCTTCCTGGTAAAGAGCTCAATGTACCAATTATACAGAGCAATAATTTCTTTAAGGAAAAACAACGAAACCAATCACAAAGGATTATAAATTTATTTCCATCCTGTTACGCATTTTTGAAATTTTCAAAAACACGAAAAAAAATTAACAGGACTTCATCAGATCAATTAGATAAAAAAACTAGAGTAGACACATAAGAGTGGGAGGGGATAGAAGAGTGGGAGGGGATAGAAGAGGGCTGAAGAGTTATCTCTTCATTAAGCCCACTTCCGTTTTAAATTTAAATTTTCGGTTGGTAATGTAGTAAATTTATTTTAAAAAACATATATATATATATATATATATATATATATATATATATATATATATATATATATATATATATCTGTGATGAAAGCTCATTGGTAATGTGTTTGTATTATGTTTAAGAAAGGTGTATTTGAAACTAGTCATGACTTGGTCGTTTGTTTTGTTTGTTCATCACGATTTTAAGGCTCTCCAGTTTTATTTCAAGTTAAGTTTCATAGGGAAAGTGACTGTCAAATTAGCAGACGCATTATCTGGTTAGATGGTTTATATAAATGATTTTGATTGTCAATTTTTTAATCAGTGCCAGGTGATATATATTTTATAAATATATACATATTGTATATATATACATATTGTATATATATATATATATATATATATATATATATATGGGGGGGGAATGTACATAAGGTTTTCATAGAATGTATTTTATTGAATTATTTGCCATCGTTAAACGTTTCAGGTTTTAGACCTTCATCTAGGCGTGTAAGTTTTAATTGATTATCTTCCCATAATCCATAAAATATATAATCATTCTAAAAGCCATACACCTAGAACTCGTCTAAGACCAATAATTTCTGGTAATGGATCTGTCTCTTGAAATATCGCAAAATCTTTTACTAAAATGTTATACCATCTATGAGGCATGATTACAAATTTGCACATCAAAAATTTCCGGTATTTACTCAACAAAATCAAGTCAGTCTCGACATAAACTCATTATACACAAATATCTCTGTAAAAAAATTATCGAACGTTTTGAAATTCACCAAAAGAAAGTAAATATTACATTACTTTTACCAATTCACAAAATAATTAGAATTTGCACATTATGTACAAAACATTGCTTTTTTCGATATTACTGTATTTTTTAAAAAGAAAAATGTTTTTATCATTGGTTTGCCTCTAAGTAGAGACTTTCATGCCTTTTCTTTGAATTTCTCGAATCAGATCCTTTTAAATTTATAATGGCCAAATATTCTATTTCCGTTGTATAGATGATATATTACTCATATACCATGTACATTTTTACTTACATCATAACACTTAAATGAAGAGGGGATTAATCATAGATTTTTACCTTAGAGCCCTTAGGATTTGCACCCCTGAATGTCTAAATGATGAATTAGACTTTATAGAAAATTCCATCACACAACTTCAATATCATAAATATTTTCATAAAACATGTCAACGTAAAAGCTCCCAAACTTTACAAACGCCAATGTTCTCCTAAAATCCAAATCAATAATTTTTCAAATAATAATTATATTCCATAGATTTATCATTTTACCCAACAGTTCAATAACAAATATCATCGAAAAAACTTCAACAACCTTGGAATTAAAACCGTCCCTAACTCTTCAAAGAGAATGAGGAATCTGAGTAAAAATAAAAATAACAATGATATTCCTTGTCTGGATTATAAGAAAATATACGGGCGAATCTTAACGTAGTCTTAAAACACAAATTTACGAGCACACAAGAGATTCTAAAAGAGAAAACATACATAATGATTTGGTGAAACTAAATTGAGAACGAGACGTTGGCCTAATGAATAGAGTGTTCGCCAATGGTCCGGGAGGCCGGGGCTCAATCTCTTGGTCGAGTCATACCAAAAACTCAAAAAATGGTACTTGATGCCGCCTTGCTTAACACTCAATATAAGGTAAGGATCAAGGGTAAAGTAGAGCATTCCAGGGAATGGGATAGCGCCCTCTCCTACCCTCGGTGTATTAGCTATCGAAAAGGGAGCATCCAGGTCATCCTCGACTAAGGTCGCCAACTTTACTTTATTTCAAAGATTCCAAGGTGTTAGTTCTAATATGGCAAATAATTCTAAGAATAAAATCATCCTATGAAGAGATTGCGCTTTTTTTTAAAGATTCCAGGGTCATAGTTTATATAAAAAATTAAAACACAGGAAAATTGTTAGGTTTGGTTTCTTTGTTTAATGACATATCAATTTTTGTAAGTTATTTAATGCCAAAGCTCTTCTCCCAGAGGAACAGTAGTGGTACAATTTAACCCATAGCTGGGAAGATAAGGGGGTTCGAACCTTTCCCAAAGGCATTTGACCGAAAGTGAACGTAATAGAACGACTGGAGTACGAACTCGCTTACGACCATTCCATTACACCAGGAGGACACACCCAGGAAAATTGTTGAATCTAGTATTAGTTCAAATCACAATACTATCAAACAGAGATCGGTTTTCTTTTCAATTTGTCTCCTTATTTGATTAGATTGGTGCTAAAAAGTTACAAAACGCTGTATTTAAAATAATTCAGCTTCATTGATAGATAGATGGATAAATTATCGAATGAGAAATACAGAGACGAATTGGTATGTTATGGAGTGTTTACAATAGGAAAATATTAACTAATATAAACATTAACGTAGATGTTATGTGGATTTTTTATATAAAATTTTGGAATGTTAATTACATCACACAAATTTTAAACAAAATGCAAACAACGAAAATAGAATTTTAAAAATATTTCCCAGCTTTATTCTCGAAGTTGGAGGAGTTTAATGCTATTTTACAAACAAAAATCTTGTTATAATGTGCCATATTTTGGGTTAACCTTGTCTTTAGGTAATCTAATATATTTAAACTTAATGGTAGAATATGGTTATGTCTGTTTTCGTCACGTAGTATATCTTGATTGAACCCAGGTCTCCCGAACCATTGGCAAACTCTCTACCCACCAGACCAATGTTAACTGGGGAGGATAAAGAGGTTCTACCCTTGCCAAGAGTATTAGTCCGAAAGTGAAAGTAATAGAGGGACTTGAGCTCGTTAACCATAATACCACCGGGTTTCCCTTTTATTTTTGGATTCAGAACTCCCAAAATATCTTAAATACGTTAAAAATGTTGGAAACAAGTTTCTGTGTTTGTTGTTGCTGCTACTACTGCTGTTGTTGTTTTTGTTGTTGTTGTTCTTCTTCTTCTTCTTCTTCTTCTTCTTCATCTTCTTCTTCTTCTTCATCTTCATCTTCTTCTTCTTCTTCTTCTTCTTCTTCTTCTTCTTCTTCAGTCCTACTCTCCTAAGGAAAGGTATGAACACTCTCATCTCCACAGCTATAGGTTAAATTGTACCGCTAATGTTCTTCTACTAGGATGGCTTTTGCATTAAATAACCCACGAATATTTATATGCCATTAAACAAAGAAACCAAACCTGTCACTTATTCTTGTTCTTGAGTTCTGTTAAAGTTATATTATAATACATAGTAAACTACTATTAAGCCTCATAAATATTTCATATCCAAATCCATTTTGAAATTTGCCGTCTCTCCTGGGTTGGCATATCATTTTCTGTGGGGTGAGTGAAAGTGGGAATCTGTAACTCTAAGTGATGAAAGATATAAGATATTAGGGAAAACCTACAAAGCTCGAATGTTCCATGATGACCTCATATTTTGCTGTTTCAAGCAATGTTTCATTTTAGAAATGTACCATAGCCATAATATGGCTATGTGTGAAACGTACATCGAATGTCCATAAAGATAAAACATAGTGTCACGTGATAGCCCACGGAGACGATAGAGGTAAGATTAATACTATCCTCCCGTTGAATTAACAGTATCTAGCCGTCAAAAAAAAGTGACCGTTAAGAGAGAATGTGGGTCACAGGTGTTGGTACTTAGTAACCTCAGGTCGCCGGACACCAAGGGGAAGAAGAGAGAAGCCAAATGATTGGCTGGGACCCTAAAACGGAAGTGGGGACCCCTTCCCGGAAGTAAATAATAAGAAAGCTAGTTTTGGAGCAGGGTTCGTAGCGGGCTGACGAACCATAGCCATTTTACTCCGGGTTGAAGACAAAAGAATAACTGAGACAGGAGGGACCCCAGGTTCTTCAAGCCAGTGTAAAAAAATAGAACAAAGTCTATTAGCCAGTGAAAGAAGAAAGATTCTCCCGTGGAACCCCGTCGAAAAATAAGATAAGTAACTTTGGGGACATTTTCCTTTATACCCAAATTTTGTATACCACTCTCTCTCTCTCTCTCTCTCTCTCAATTTGAAGAAAAACAAAAGTCAAGAAAAGACATTTATATTCGTGGACTGTCCAATTATTATATATTTTGACACTTTGAAAGTGTATATAACTGTAGTAAAGGAATCATATATTTTTATGTTACCACGTGGTCTATGTTGTTCTTTGCCGTTCTACTACGAATTTGTTGTTGTCACATTTCCTTTTCAGCTTCTATTCGCCTTATGTTATCTTGCTTAGAATTGTCCTATTAATTCCTTAAAAATATCCCACGGGAAGCCGGAGTTGCCGACTACTACAATATAATATTATTACGACTAAAACCTATAGGTCCATATTCTTCCATTATCTAGGGGAAAGAAGTTTAGCGGCCTGGTGGGTGTGTGATAGTGTGAAATTTGGAACCCCTTGCCAGCGGCGGTCAGTCTGGCCCTAAATTAATCCCTCACATAATATGCCAGTTCTTAAATGCCTGAGAGAAAAAACTCTGAACGAGGACTTATTCTATAGGGGATCAAGTGCCAACCTGCCCCGTCTTCACACGTGCGAAAATTAAAGTCCCGTTTTGGGATTTTAGTCAATTTGCCGTCACAATAGGAATCTCAAAATTCGAAAAACACGTTCAGGTACGAAACTTTTTATTACCTTTGAGTTTAAAGGTTCTTCGACATAAGGAGAGAGATACATATTCTTTCTATTCTGGCTTTTCCATCTGCCCACCCCCTCATCTCGTGCGGCGCCCGTAGCGCGCAAATTCGTCTGGCCTCTGCGAGCCCCAAAAGTCGATCCTTCTCGTCCGGTGTCTACTTCTCAACTCAACTGACTTTTTCAAAAACCCAAAATCCTCCGCGCGCTTCCGGTGCGTAACGTCATTCGCTCTTGCTTGCCCTGTTTCCCATCTCGGGCTATTGTGACATCTCTGAGTGACACCTCCGCTCCGCCCGCGCATGCGTGAACACCTGTGTTAATGTTGCACCTAAGTAACCCATGCACTGAGCCAAAAGGTTCTCAAAGGCATAAAACGAAATCCCTCGGCCATTATATTACAGAAACGCATACCAAACTCTAACGAGATATTACCGTAAATATAATAAATGAAGGAGATTATATCCCTACAATTAAAGTCTATTTCCTCTCTCCATTTCATCTCACCTCTAAAAAGTTAAAGCAGATTCTTCTAAAAAATGTCACAAAAACAGCCGAGCAATATAGTTCATTGTACTTTTTAACTATAAAGTACCAAAATACACATCCTCATATTTTTGTCTTTAACGTTTCAAATTAGTGCCATTATGTATTTCATAAGTGTCTACCGTTTTGTAATAGTTAGATGTTGGACCAAGTCTGGGTATAGGCTACCAGGAAAGTAATCCATCTTATTTATATACTTCCCAGTCAGCAGCAGCAGCAGGAGGTACTATTTACCAACCCCTCCGCTCGGGCAGGATATGACACAAGGTCAATTTTTAAGCGGAGTTTAACAGGTTTGAATTCGGAGTTTTCCTTCTCCTAGACTAGTTGCCTCACCAAGGCTGAAGAACCTAGTCCGTCCTACTATTTAACCATAGCTGGAGGGAGAATAAGGGGGTTCATACCTTTCCCAAGGGTATTTGCCCGAAAGTGAACGTAATAGCGCGACTGGAGTACGAACTCGCGTACTACGATTCCGCAGTTCATCGCTTTAACCATTACACCACGAGGACACCCCGTAGCAGGAGGTATTCACAGTGGACTTAGTCAATCAGCAAAGACTAAGAACATAAGAAAGACTAAGAACATAAAATCAGCGGCAGTTATTCTTATGTCTGTTCTATAGTTTTCTACTGGCAAGACATATCTTTTGTATTAAGTATATTTGAACTCATGTACAAAATGGCTACCCGAATTTTAACATGAGAAAACTTCTCTCAGAGCCCAGTTGAATAGTGCTGTAAAACTGGTACAGTTTGTTTGTTTGTTTGTTTGTCAACATTTATAGGTTATTTAATGACAAATCCAAATATAATGACAAATAAACAGTTCTATATCAAACAATTCAGTTTAGCATAAGTACGCAGTTTAGATATCAAAACAGTTGGTTGGTTGGGTGGTTGGTTGGTTAAATTTTATGGGAAATCAACCTTTATAGGTTATTTAATGCCAAATCCATTTTTATACAAATAATTAGTTCTATTTTAAAGAATTTAGCTTAGCATGAGTACACAGTTTAATTGTTAAAAACATTTCTATTTCAAGTTATTCAGTTTATTCAAAAAGTTTTAATTTAAAAAATTCTGTTTTGTATAAGTTAATGTAAAAAACAATTTTATTTCAAACAATTCAGTTGAGCATAAGTACGCAGTTTAAATATCAAAACTGTTCCATTTCAAGTAATTCAGTTTAGTATAAGTATGCATTTTACTTTCCAACGTTCCTGCATTACTGGAACCTCACCATCAGATTGTTTAGTCTCATATCAGGACACTCGTTGTGGGGGGGGGGGCTTACCGCTCGGCAGAGGTACTGTTAGTGTATTCTACAGCCCCAGGTAACTGGGCAAAAAATTGGTCCTGATTAGTTACTCTTATTATGTGGGATTGCAGCAGACTAAGCTGAGTTTAATTCTGTATTACAATTTACAACAGGATTGAATCATAGCTTGATGCTTGAAATGGACAAATCAGCAACTCCAACAACAACTACCCATTTAAATAGTACTCCTCGGGTTGCATTTTCTTAAAGGTCGTTGGGGAGGGAGAATATGAGAGTTTCATGTAACTTTTAACGACAGGAGACGTGTGTGTAGTTGGAGGAAAAATTTCTTATCCATATCTGTTATGTTCGTTTCTTTTTCTTTGATGGGTCTGACACCCTTCTGGACTCACTCACTCTCTTTCTAACTCTCTCTCTCTCTCTCTCTCTCTCTCTCTCACACACACACACACACACACACTTTCTTTCACTCACTCTCTCTTTCTTACTCACTTCTCTTCTCTCTTTCTCTCTCTACACACGCGCGCACTTTCTTTCACTCTCTCATTCTCATACGCTTACTCCTCTTCTCTCTCTCTCTCTCTTTCTCTCTCTTACACACATACACCCCCCCCTTGCCCCCTCTCTCTCTCTCTCTTTGTTTAAGCGTGTGTGTGACAATCGATTAAAATTTGAAGGCTTCTATATATATCCATCGTAGTCCTTCTGTTTCGCAATGTGGTTAGCGTAAAGCTCATGGACATAGGAAATAAAATCGGCAACCCAAGCTCAAATCATGGAAGAGACTAATTGCATTTCAGGCGAAAAAAGGCAGCAGTTATAAGCAAATAGTCTCTTCTACCAGAAAGGAAATGCAAATAATCTCTGTTGTATACTCATATGCATACGCATAAACATGCAGAATACATATTGACACAATAAAAAGACGAGCGACACAGTTCTTAGAAAAATATATGTACCTCTCACTTTATTGAAAGGGTTCGAAAAGGGCTACACAAGGTTTTACTGTGAGAGGGAGTTGGAGACCGAACAGAACTGCAATATATTGACCCCCACTCTTATGGCCATTAGCGTTGTGTCTTTCTCGTTATCTCGAGCTGCTCAACCGGAGGCCCGGGGGCCCACTCTCTGCTGGATGCTGGCTTTCTCTACCGCATCTTGTCACCAACAGGTCTCTAAACTCACTGGGGGCTCCCGAGGCCTCTTCTAACGGGTGGTGGCTTTCTCTACCACATCTCGTCTCCGACTTCTCTGATATCCAACTCAATCGGGGGCCCCGAGGGCCCCTTCTGCTGGGTGGTGGCTTTCTCCACCACATCTTGTCTCTAATTCATATGATCTCCAACTCTCTGACTTCCTGTCTACACCGAGTTATATAATAGTTCAATCACCCACTCAGTATCTATTCTCATGGCTAGCCAGGCCGGGATATGCCACTTCCGGCGTCTTTGGACTGGCATGTTTGATCATCATGAAGCGGAAATAATTGTCAAGCAGTTTATAGGTCACTCTCTTCCGGTGCATCAGTCTATGAGTGTACCATGGGATTTTACCTTGTCCTATTTCGTCAGCCAAGTCCGCCTACGCGCTTTCTTCTCATAACTGCCATCGGAATGTGTCACTTCCTTCCGGTGCATCTCTTTGGAATGGCATGTTGGCCGGGTCGAAGGTCAACATACAACATCTCTTCTTTTCACGTGAATAAAAAATTAGGCAGACTGGGCTCTTTAACCTCGCTATAGCAGCCAGTCTTGTAGAAGGAAAACTCAGAATTCAACCTTATAGTACTAATTCTAAGGCACATGATGCTAGTGGCGGATACGGTGATGTTGTACTTTCTTTTTTTTTCTTTTTTTCTTGTCATTATCCGCAGGAAACGACACAAATTTAATTGACGACGACGACGACGGGGACGTAACAACGCGTTGGAGGACAAATATCGTCTTACGGCTAGGGCACCGTTAGTAAGCATCCAATGTTGCTCAAGACGGAACAAGAAAAACGAAGCGACACGGGAAACCGTGACAGTGTAACGATATCGGCTTTTCCTTCTTTCTTTACACCCGTTTACTTCGACGATGACGACGGAACTAGTTTAGTATCACTATCCCTGATCTGCTTACCCCGCGATGGCAGGCAGGTAATCAGACAGACAAGAAAGTTGGATAAAATGAGCTAGAAAGCCGATTAGAGTGGTCTAGACGTATAGAGTGACCGACAAACTATCAAACAGACAGACAAAGAAAACTTCTTTTAACTATTAGCGACAACAACGACGCATCGGTAGCAGTTGCGGCCGAATGACGAAAAAGAACTTTCTGTTTAGTGCGAACGTCAGAATTTTCTTCACATTTGGACAAGGTTTTGAGGCTGCCGTAGCAGTAAAAGATTGGCAAACAGTGGCGACGAAAAGAGTGTGCAAGAAGAGATGCAACCACCTGTCGGGGAAGTGCACTTCAACTCGCAACTCTTCTTCTTTTTCTTCTTCTCCAGTCACAACAGCAGCACAACAGCAAATTCAAACCGAATTTGAACTTGCTACTTACCAACCTTGTTAAAACGCCAAATTCGTGGAATAGTTGCTGCTGAATTCCATATTTTGATCGAAAATCTCTCGGAACATAAATATGGACGTACTATTTACACTCCGATAAATTTTAATTTGACTCCTGAAAATCATCTTTTGGTCTATTTGCGTTTATTTTTTTCTTTGATTTCTTTTATCTTTCGGAAGACGCGGTTATCCTGTTGCCTCCACATTATAATCCTGAGATTTCAAAATCTTAAATATAAATATCTATTTAGATATCTATTGACACTAGTTCCATCTCTCAACACCTAAAATATACGTGTGCACCCTTTCATCAAATACTGAAAAATTCTTACAGAAAATACCTTACTCAAAGAAAAAAATAAACAAAAGTTCCAAATTCTCAAAGCTCTATACATAAGGATTAACAAACCTTTCTTAAACAAGATCAATTTCCAATATAGCTGCCACATCCAGAAATACCTTTCACATTTACTGCGTCAGTTCTTCCTCTTATCTCCAGTAGAATCCTTTCTACCGTTAATTCCCCTCTCACCTTTTCTTCCTCCAACTCTTTATATAAATGCGTAAAACTTATAATTGCATTTGTCAATTCACTGTTGATTCTCCCGAAGATGGCTCTGGCTGGGGTCAAAAGTACTTTTGAAAGATTTGATGCCTTTTTTTACTTAATTCTATCGAGATATAAAAAGACTCATACGAGGACCTGAACAGATCAACTATAAAATGACCAGAAGCGAAATGTCTGTCTTATTTTATCGAAGACGTCAAAAAATACTCCCAATATATATATATATATATATATATATATATATATATATATATGTTTCTATACAATTTGTTGAAGTTTACTTATATGATGGCCAGGTAGGCAAAGATCATCTGTTTACACAGTGTCTCCTGTCAACAGGTGACCTAGAAATACCTCTCTATTATCTCTGTAAACCGTGTTTACACAATTGGCTGCCTGACTTCATATGAGTGAATATACCAAACGAAGTCTGTTACATAAAAACGTCATCTATTTTCGCGTTTGAAGACGCCAAAACAGGATTACAAATATATACTTTTAACTTTTCAGCCCAGTCTGTTGGGGCAGTAAAATACACACACTCCATCCCTTCAAAGGAGTAAGACCCCCTCCCCAACAGCGAGTGTCTTGGATATGATAAGAAACAATATGATGTTGAGGCTCAAGTAATACTAGAGCTTTTGGAAATGCGGATTACCCTTTCGTCACCATCGCTGTAGAGTGGTAGCACCTGATAGGGTCCTATCTATGGGTCGAATAGAACTGTTTAACATTCAAACAGATCACAAGCAAATTATTTGAAATAGGACTGTTTGATCATTTAATTGTGTGAAAATAAATGACTGATGTTTAATTGAATTGTTTGTGATAGTACTTGGAAACACTTACCTTTGTTGACATGCTAAATTGAATTGTTAGAAATAGAGCTGTTTGATCATTTAACTGTGTGCATCTGCTAAGTGTTGGTTACAAATCGTATATTTAATTTAAATGTAAAAACAGGATTTGGTTTTAGATAACCAACAACGGTTAATATGCCATAAAACCTAAACCTAAATCGTTTAACTTTTGTGATAATTCATTAAATATGTCTACCTGGGTTCCATTTCCAAATAACCCTTATTCTCTATCGATGACATTTTTTTGCGTTCGATGCTAGATAAACTTACCTTGCGATATTGGGTGCATGAGGATCATTTTCAATCTGATATCGATAAGCGTCTGGGGAAACATTCGCGCACCAAATCTGTAAAATAATATTGCAAAACAAGATTAACTGATCCCTTCGCCGTTGGTTGTATCTTAATTTACACTTTTGCCATAATTATTGTTGTAGGGACCCGAGTTCAAATGCTGGACGTGGGTCTTTACATTTCACATAACGCTATTAGTTTTAGGAAAAACTCTTCTCTCTCTAGCTATAGGTAAGTAGTAGATCAGAGTGGAGTCTTTAACTTCAATATGCAACCGATCTGGGAGAAGGAAAACTCTGAAACCTACGATACAACGCTTTTGAAAAATTTAACTTGTTTCACATTGTATTCATAATGGAAAGGTTAGGTAAATTCATACATGTTGATTTCCTCTGGTATCAATGATGTAAGAATCGTCATTCATTTTATTCAATGAAATATTCAAGCAACGGATAATGTAACTAAGGAGACTACTATAAGGCACACATTAACGGGATTAGCCACAATGGAAGTGATAGAAAGATTCTTTAGAATGTTATGAGATTGACTGTATAAAGATATGAAACTAAAACAAATGACAATTTTTTTAGGAATTCATTGCAATCTTTAAGATAAAAGTGCGTCTCATTAATACAGGTTCATGGATTAAATAAAATCGACTGTTTATCTTTATAATAGACACATATTTCGTCTTTTAAAGCTTCGTTACGACTTGCTAACACTAATAAAGCTATGATAGATAGATAGATAGATAGATAGATGCCTGTGGTGTAATGGTTATCGTCGTAGGAAATGGACACGGCGACTCGAGTTCAAATCCAGGACGAGACTGATTGCATTTCACATAGCACTAATACCCTTGGGAAAGGTATGAATCCAATAATTCTCCCTCCAGCGATGGGTAAATAGTAGGACAGACTGGGTTATTCAACCTTGGTGAGGCAACTATTCTAGGAGAAGGAAAACCCTGAATTCAAACCTATTAAACCTCGCTTAAAAATTGACCATGTGTCATATCCTGCCCTAGTGAAGGGGTTGGTAAAGATAGATAGATAGATAGATAGATAGATATAAACTTATGTAACACCACAGTCCATATAGGCTATAGGTGTAGGTTTCAGTTGGACTCCGTGGTAACCTCACTGTTATAAGAAGTGACGAACACAAAACACTATCCGTAAACTCGCTGTATGCAGAAATTTATTATTATTTCTTTTTCACGGCAGTCGGTGAAAAGAGAGAGATAGAGCATTGTAAATGTGTCAACTGATTTGATAGACAGCTACAATAAACAGTGCGAGGCGAAAAGGACAACCACAAACTCTGTAATTTCTTCTCCGCTGACTCAGGCGCCACCTCTCTCGGTGCCTCGTCTCTCGTCTGTTACCTGTATGCCTCTTCTGCTACTCTTTCTCTATCACTTACGGCCTCGATTCCCTTTAAATTTAAACTCCAAGTTTAACTAGAAAACAATCATTAATATAAGTAAAGTAAAAAGTAAAGTTGGTGACCATAGTCGAGGATAACCCGAAGGCTTCCTTTTCGATATCTACTACACCAAGGTGTACGGGAGGGCGCTACTCTTTCCCTGGATTGCTCTACTTTACCCTTGATCCTAGTTATTTTATACTGAGACTGATATGTAGATAGATAGATAACAAAATCAAAACTAAAAATTAAAGAATTAGATCATCTTAAAGAATGTTACCTTAATTTTTTTGCTTCTTTTTGAGTTTTTTGTTGTTGATTGGCGGGGGGGCTTCTTTTTTAGTCGTAAATAAATTAGCAACAGATAAGACGCAATTCAAACTTCAGAAAATATTCCTTAAACAAATTCGATTAATTTATTTTAATTATTAGTATAATATATTTGCAGTGGAAAATGTTAACGAATGACTCAATATTCATAAACAAATAATGGAATTCATTGATTAAACATTTGAATTAAAAGTTAAATGTTCTTCCTCAAGATTGTATGATAGCATTTATCATTTCAGTTATGGGTTTCACTCATTACAAGTAATATTCTCAATCAAAGTGGTTACGAGTTTTTCTATTGGCAGTTAATAGTTCTATATTAAATTTTAGACACAGCTGATTGAGAACAAACAGTGCCTATCGAAACACTCCCCTGTGAATTACCTTGAATGAGTTTTAAGTTCTTTTCCATTGTTTCAATTAGGTAGACTTAACAAGTTGTTGAGGTCTGCAAGAAATTTCTTTAAATTGTAGACCGATTTATTTACCTCGGCTTCTGCTGGAATTTATTTTCGCTACGCAATGTCCTATAATTTTTTCCTCAACATTAGGTTATTCCATAATATTTTCCTAAAATGAAACGAAGTGAAAATCATCCAAAGTGTGTTAATTTCATAATTTTTGCGTCATTGATATTTTAACAAGATGTAGACTTCATAAAATCTTGATACCGTTGACGTTATTTAAAGTTTTCAAATTAGCTCAAATTAGAAATGAAATTATCTTAATGAAAATGAAAATACAAAAAAGAAATGTCTAAATCACTCAGCAAGAAATCTCGAGTTAGAAAAAATAGAGACACAAACAAGTAAAGGATAATTAATCATAAGAAAAGAATTGATTTGATTAGAAAACGAATTACAATATATTAAATTGTATTCTTTTCAAAGTTTCGTCTTTTCTGCCAATGATTAACCTCACAAGGCGACAGTCTGTGGGTCTTTTAAGGATTTAAATAAAAAAGTGGGGGACAGAAGTCGCATATAATTAAGATAAATTATGAATATCAAAAATTATATTGATTTTCAAATTTTTCATTGATTTTATGTTACTAGGAATGCTATACGTGTCACATTTGCTCGGGAAGATAATTGTAATAAATTCAATATAAGACTCTTGCCAGATCTTATCTCCCAAGAGAGATTCCCACCATCTTGTTATTGATAAATAACAATGGCGGAACTAGTACATCGGTTTTTCTTACACGGTGGTAGAACTGCTACTTCCGATTTCTTAAAACTCGAGAACCAAATTACATTTTGATGAAATTCCGTAGAATAATTCCCTTTGAAGCCTTATTTAAGGACAGCCAGTTTGAGTATATATCCATAAATGATAATATTATTTCTTTGTTTTTGTTTTGTTTTTTACAACCGCTTCAGTATCTGCTGATAATAAACTTTTCTTTATTTTCTTTACACCAAGGGTTTTTTGTTGTTTTTGTTTTGTTTTGTTTGTTTTTTGTTTTTTTGGTGGGGGGTTCAGATTTTCAGCTTGATTATTTTATCAATTTCTACTCAGATCCGAAATGCAATACCTAACGTCCGAGAATTGAAACATATTCAGACAGGAATCGATTTTTTCGTTTTTAATATGGCATGATTGATTGATTGATGGATTGATGTTAACGACATGCCAGCTCATCTTGGGTTATGTTGTATCCTAGAGGTTAGGGATTCGCATTCATTGTACGTTCATATTTACATTCTTATGGTTGTTTTTTAAGAGTTTCATTTTTTTTTGGCACACTGTTATATGATTTCAAGTATCCCTATCTAATTCTAATCATCATATAAAAAAATGTAAATTAAAGATGGCGACCGTAGTCAAGGGCGACCCTAAAGCTTCCTTTTCAGTAGGTATAGGGTAAGACGCTACTCCTTTCCTTGAATTGTTCCACTTTACCTTTGATCCATGCCTTATAATGCTGAGTGCTAATCAAGGCACAATCAAGTACCATTTTTGAGTCTTTGGTATGACTCGACCTGGGATTGAACACCAGTCGGCCGAGCCATTGACGAACACTCTACCCCCCATTTCTTATTTCATGGCAATCATTTGTTGGCACACAAATATATGATTTCAATTAACTAATAATGATAACCCTTAGTCAACACCTTTATCTTCTTGCAACTATTCTTAATATAAATAAATATTTATATGGCATCAAGTATTCTTATCAAATACAAATATTTTTTAAACAGATCTATTTAACCCATAGATTGGACTCTAAAATATAATGTCATGCCAAGTCAGAGTAGACCTGGGAGTAATGGCACTAAAGGAGTATTCCTTACCCACAAGATCTCAAGAACTTAAGCTTCACTATCAGACGCTTTTTAGTGTATTATCTTGAACACCCCTTTTTTGGGAAGGGTGGTTTCATCCTTTACAGAGGACACAGTCAGCGTATTCAAAGACCTGCCTTAACGGTGAAGCGTCGGTTGTAGTTCTGTTTGATAATACAAGTTTGGGTCCCATCAATGGATCAAATCGGTTTGCTTACAAATTATTTATATTTGGTGGGTTTGGTTTGGTTGTTTCGGTCTTATGGGATATTAACCCTTGCAGGTTATTCAAATCCTATTTACATATATACTAAATATATACGATTTGTAAACGAATAGTTTATAGGTAACATTTTAAACAAACAGTTCATTTGTTTACATACAACTAAATGGCTTCAAGTATTGCTATCTAATTCAAATCATTTTGTTTATTATTAATCGATTGTTTGCACCCAATTAAATGGTCAATTTGATATCAGTCATTTGTTTGCACACAGTTAAATGGCTAAAGGAGGTGCCCATGGTGTAATGGTTATCGTCGTAGGAAATGGACACGGCAACACGACTTCAAATCCTGGACGAGACTGATTGCATTTCACATAGCACTAATACCCTTGGGAAAGGTATGAATCCAATAATTCTCCCTCCAGCTATGGGTAAATAATAGGACAGACTGGGTTCCTCAACCTTGGTGAGGCAACTAGTCTAGGAGAAGAAAAACTCTTCAAATTAAACTATTTAACCATATTTACCCACACCTCCGCTAGGGCAGAATGTGACCTTTTGTCACATCCTGCCCTAGCGGAGGTGTGGGTAAATATGGTTAAATAGTTTAATTTGAATTATAGATGGGACCCTAACAGTTATTACCACTCCGGGTCAGAGTGCATCTGGGAGTAATTGCAATGAAGGAGTACTCTACATTCCCCAAAACTTCAGAACTGGAGCCTCATCTTAAGATATCTTAGTGTCATATCCAGGACACTCGTGGGGGTGGGGGTTCGTAACTCTCGGCAGAGATGCTGTCGGCGTATTCAACAGCCCCGATCGACTGAACTCTTATTTGTATTAGATGGGATTACTTGATCTCATAAGACTTCGCAAAAAACTCAAGATATCACTCAAAAAATGCAAATATAAACGTACAATGTATGCAATTTCCCAAATTTATTGGCTGAAAATAAGCTAAGACAGGTTGACATACCATTAGAGTCATTTAATATATTAATAATACAAAATTACCGTATAAAAAATTCAGTTCCTGACTGGGTACATGATTTAAATCTCAGATGTCTCGTGAGACAACCGCTGATTGATCAACCGAAACATCACCAATTACTTGTGCGATAAATCAACTACAATGGTCAACCCAGTTTACTCTTACACGGACAAAAATAACAAATAACTTTTTCAACTCACCTGAGCAAAAGATAGAAAAAACAACTGACGATGGTTAAGTTTTAAACCAGGCAGTCTGTAATCATTGTTTCTGTTAGCCGCCTCCCAAGCAACGTAACCCTGTTAATAAAATACAATATTACTTCTTAATGATATTAAATGAACAAATAGCCGAATAACGACGTCATTGTGGCCGAAAAGCGAGAGTAAAGTGGCCTTCCGATTTTAAAGGAAAGATTTAGAAGTCATCAGAAGAGCTTAGCTCTGATTGGTTGTTGCAAAGTTATATATAGAGCCATTTCTGTGGTCATTTTTTTTTCTCGTGTGGATGCGCAGGTTAGCTGCCGGGATGGGAGTTGGAGTAAGATCAATGCCAACTGGGTCATTTGGGTGATGCTGCAAGACCCGAAACCCCCCATGAACCCAAAGGAAACATCACTGATGACCCATCCCGATGCATCAATGAAGATGTATGATATAAATTTTAAAAAATGATATGCATTCTAAGATAAATCATTTTAATTATTAACTTTTTTAGCTGGCCAGCTTTTTCTTAATCTTATTGTTATCTTTTTATAAGCCAGGTTTAGTTTGGCACAGGGCCAGCAGTTTAAGTGAGAATCAAACTTACTGATAACAATCTGCTAACCTTTCTCGTTTGCTGTGGGAATAGCTCTTCATTTATTTCATTGTTGCTGTTTAATTGGTTTTTGCTGAATACTCTCAGCTGGAAGTAACGATATAGACGTAATTTCCGAAGATATTCAAAAGTTCAACTCATATCTCGGGCTCTTCTCTTTCAGGGATGATGTCTGGATCAATCAAGCCCCAGAAATCGATGACTATTCGAGCCGTTAATCTAACATCATATTGCTTCATTTCTACTTTGTGTCAATTGATGAGAGAACTAGAAACACTGTGAATTTTCACATCAAAAGCGTTTTAATTCAAAGAAGTATTGTAACATTTGACCGGCAGATTCTTCGGTTATCTTTGGGTGTTTTATAAATCTTCCTCAGGAAAGAGAATTGTTCGTGTTTCTATCTTCAGTAATGCGAAGCAATAATGGAATCTATAATACAAAGATTTCTACAGGTGTTTAGAAATTATTAACAAAAAATATCTTTGTTAGTTTATTTTTTGTTTGTTAGCTTTGTTTTGTTCTATTTGTTTTGTTTTGTTTTTCTTTTTCTTTTTCTTTTTTTATAAACCAGCAGTAAATTTATTAAAATTATAAACTCTTTAAAATAAAATTTTGGGATAAGGTTATTCTTCCGGTAAAGTTTACAAATTCAAGCAAAGGTCACTGGAGTTATTCAGTTGATGAATTTATCAAAGCAATAAGAAATTATCGGTGCTGGTAAATTGCAGGTCTGACTTGTCACAAAAAAAGTGCGTGTACTTGCATAAATTTTTCCGAAGCCAAAAAAGGTCAAAGGTCGAGTCGGTCAACACGTCCCCAATCAATCTCTGTGATACGAATACGCAGATTCTTTTTACATGGAAGTGTTCTCATATCTTTTCACAAACTCTAGTCTTCCATATATATTTTTCGTGTTTTCCTCAATTTTTTTTATATATCGAAGTCTGTGTCGATTGTTATAATTACGTCTGTCGTCTTCACGTGAGTATAGAGCATTCAAAGAATTATTGGTGCAATTCTGCGGAAAGATTAGACAACAATTCAATGTGAAAAAATAAGTTATTTTTAATAAGTTTTTTCTTTGTGTTGCCAAATAAAGAGACCAGAACACGAGTTTCTTTTTCCTGACTGAAGTGAATATTGCACTTAAGGAAGACCGGAAAATTCGCCGGTCAATATGTCATGTAATAATAAAAACTAAACGGATTTAAATATTCCAAATAATTCTCAGAATATTAATAAGTATTCTCAAAACTATGGACAGTATTTTCATCATTAATTTTACTAGACTTCTTCATTTTATTGTTGCTTTATATCAGAAAGTTTCATTTGACATATTGTAAAATGCGAAAGGAAATAGCGTAAAATTGGAATAAAGAATTATCTTTCAACAATATTTTGTTGAGGTTCATCTTTCATAAATAACACTATACCAACTTCCTAACTGTTCAGCAAAGTTCAACTCAGTAACTATTCAGGTACCTCTAAAATGTGAAGTAAAAGAGAGAAGAAAGGTCAGAATAAAGAAAAAAAAAGGCACATAAGATAACGAAAAATACAGGAAAGATGCTATGATAAAAGAATGATCAAACAATAAGAATAAGAAAAAGAAAAAGACACATGAAATAACGAAAAATACAGAAAAGATGCTATGATAAAACAATGATCAAACAATAAGAACAAAAATAAGAAAAAGACACATGAAATAACGAAAAATACAGAAAAGATGCAATGATGAAAGAATGAACAAAAACTAACCTTGGGAATAATGGAAAATGGAAAAAACATAAAAGATTAAACCTGGAAAAATTGACAAAATATATAAAAAAAGGATAAGATATCTAATGATTGAAATAGATTAAAAATAGATAAAAGATTAAAGGAAGAAAAACAGACAGAAGATCCAATGGGAAAAAACTGATAAAATATAAATTAGATAAAAATTGATAAATAAGGGAATAGGGAACATAGATGAACAGCCCAATTGGCCGGGATTGTAGAATACACCGACTGAATTTCTGCTGAGGAGTAAAACCTCACCACTAAGAGAGTCCTGAATATGGCACTAAACAATCTGATGGTGAGGCTCCAGTAATGCTGGAGCTTTGGGGAATGCGGAGTACCCCTTCATTACCATCGCTTCCGAGTCCATTCTTGTCCGGAAAGCAAGCACCAGAAAGGGTCTTATCTCTGGGTCAAATAGAACTGCTGGACATTTAAACTTTGAGCAAACAAATGACTAATGCAAAATTGAATTGCTACAAATAGAACTTTTGACCATTTAATATGAGTATAAACAAAGGACTGACGTTTAATTGGATTGTTAGTGATGCATTGCAATACTTGAAACCATTTAACTTTGACCTATGCAAAATTGAATTGTTTGAATAGAACTGTTTGATTACTTAATTGTGTGTAAACAAATGTTTGATGTTTAATTGAACTAGAAACTTTTTGACTTTGTTGGCTAATGTTTACAAATCCTATGTATCTAGTATATATAAATAAACCGGATTTAGCATTAAATAATGTACAATGGTTGATATGCCATAAGACCAAACCAAACCAAACAGATAAAAAATGAAATGAGATAATACAGATGGAAAAATGAAATGTGGAAAGAGAGATGAAAGATCAAATTGGGAAAAAGAGATAAATTTTAAATGTAAAACCAAGTACAAAACTAGATTGAACAGATACGAAATAATATCTGAAAAATGAAAGATTAGATATGGAAAAATTATATAATATGAAATGTGTAAAAAGAAAAGGCTGATAGAATATGAAACTTGTCAAAAATATGTCAAAAGACTAAATGTGTGGAAAAAATCTGATAAAGATGAAATGAAGAAAAACATGAAATGTTATGAAAAAACAAATAAGTGGTTAAATTAAGAAAAATCGTAAAAAAAGAAATAAGAAAAGCGGAAAAAAGATCTAAAAACACAAAGATAAGTAATGAAAAAAACAGAGATTAAAAGTGGAAAAAAACATACAAAAAGGATTGAGGGAAAAATAAATAAAGGACGTAATGTAGGGAAAAAAACAGAAAAAAAGCTTAAAGTAAAGTTACAAACAAACAAAAAATAATTTTACCCGGTAAGTAACTTTTAGACCTCCATTATCAGCGATGTTTTCTCCTAAAGTTCGATTCCCATTCACCTGAGAATATAGAGAATACAAAATAATACGTTTAATGAATATCTCATGTAGTGTCAAACGAAAATATGCAAGCTTAGGAAGGCACACGCGCACACAAGTAAAATCACGTTCGTACGAATGCACATGCGCACGCAAGTGGGCAGAGAATTGATTTCTATGCTTCAAAAATGACAATGTATACTTCATTCTGTGAACAGTTATCGCTGAGGCAATAATCAAAATCGGTGAATGATCTATCAAGTGATACACACACACTAATGACACACCATATAATATTGAGAACATGGACGCACGCCATAGTTTAATAGATACATACATACATACATAAGAAATTGATTGCCCAGTCGGCTGGGGCATTAGAATACACTGACTGCACCTCTGCAGAGGGGTAAGACACCCCGCCAATGAGTATCCTGATATGACACTAAACAATCTGATGGGGTGGTTCCAGTGATGCTGGAGCTTTGGGGAATGCAGAGCACCCCTTCATTGCCATTGCTCCCTGGTCCACTCTGACCCACCTGATAGGGCCCTATCTATGGGTTAAATAGAACTACCGGCATACTTATGCAAAACTGAATTGTTTGACTAAACTGACAATTAAACCGTACTTACATTTAAACTGTGTGCTTATGCTAAACTGAATTATTTGAAATGGAACTGTTTTTAGACATTGAAACTGTACTTACACAAAACTGATATGTTTAATGTAGGCCTGTTTTCACATTTAACTGTGTGTAAGCAAAATCTGTACTTATACTAAACTGAATTAACTGAATTAGAACTGTTTGTCTAAGCTGAATAGCTTGAAATAGAAATGTTTTTCACAGTTAAACTGTAGTAATATTTAAACTGCGTACTTATGCTAAACTGAATTATTTGAAATAGAACTATTTTCATAAAAATGGATTTGGCGTTAAATAACCTACAAAGGTTGATATGCCATAAAATCCAAACAACCAACCAATCAACAAACCATAAGAAATGGACACGGCTACACGAGTTCAAATCCTGAATGAGACTGATTGCATTTCACATTGCACTAATACTCTTGGTAAAGATATGAATCAAATGATTCTCCACCCGGATATGGGTAGATAGTAGTGCAGTCTGAGCTCTTTAACGTTTGTATGGCAACCAGTCTAAGAGAAGGAAAACTTTACATCCAAACTTTTAAACTCCGCTTAAAAATTGACCTAATGTGATACCCTGCTTGTGTGGAGGGGTTGCTACATACATACATGTATACATACATGCAGGTGAACAAATTGAGATAGATAGATAGATAGATAGATAGATTGACATGCATAAGTATTGGATACATGTTATTTTCTGTTATAACTCTAGATTATGTTCGCCATTTTGCCTGATATTTGGTAAGTAAGTTGTTTTAGTTGTATGTGGAAGGAAAATTAAAAACTCATGGTTGAATCCATTTTTATCAAAGTTCAAAATCCCCCAATGCAAAAGCATTGAATATTTAATATTTTGTTGCTTAGCCTCTGTTTTGCTTCACTGCTTTCAGTCGCTTTCTTTAGTTGGCCACAAGTTTTCCACACAGATCCCCGTTCTTCCTTGCATAATTCCTCTAATTGCTTGATATTCTGTGAATCCCGCTTATAATCTTTAATCTTCAAAGTATTCCACAAATTCTCAATTGGGTTCAAGTCAGGAGACTCACTTGGCCAGTTGAGAGCACTAATACCATTATTTTCAAACCATTCCTTTTTAGGTTTTGCGGTATGTTTGGGATCATTGTCGTGTTGAAGGCACTTTTCTTGGTGATCTTGAATGAAAGCCTGTACGATATAGAGCTCTGATAATGGTATCCTCACTTACATTAATTCCAGCACCCTCAAGATCAGTTTTACTTTCAGAACGACTAATTGTTATATACCCATAATCATAACAACACAACGAAGAAGAAATACGAACGAAGCCTTCTTTAGAAAATATAACCTCTCACTTTATTTGTAACGTTTGAAAAGGTTACTCAAGGTTTGCGTGTGAGAGGGAGTTGGAGACTGAACAAAGACTGCAATTTATTGACCCCACTCTTATGGCCGTCAGCGTTGTGTCTTTCTCATTCTCCAGGGATGCTCAATCGGAGGCCCAGGGGCCCACTCCGCCAGATGTGGGCTTTCTCCACCGCATCTTATCAGCAACTTCTCTGGACCCCAACTCATCAGGGGCTCCAAGCGCCCCCTCCGGCCGGGTGTGGCTTTCCCTGCTACATCTCATCTCTAATTCCAACTGTCTGACTTTTTGTCTTGACCGAGTTATATAATAGTTCAACGTCCACCCAATCGCCTACTCAATCTTTGGAATGTCATGTTTGATCGTCATCAAGCGGAAATAACTGTCATGCAGTTCAGAGGTCACTCTCTTCCGGTGTATCAGTCTATGAGTGTACCATGGGATTTTTTACCTTGTCCTATTTCGCCAGCCAAGCACGCCTACGCGATTTCCTCTCATAACTGCCATTGGAATGTGTCACTTCCTTCCGGTGCATCACTTTGGAATGGCAAGTTTGGCCGGGTCGAAGGTCAAAATACAACATAATGAAGGGGTTTATTTGCACATTTCTGCTGATCCACCTTGAAGTACGCTCATTTATTTTTCTCGGTCTTCCATTTCTTGGAAGGTTTGCTGTACCGTCGCCATACTTCTTATACTTTCTGATTATATTTCCTACTGTACTTAGTGCTAGATTAATTTTGGTAACGTTGTACTCCTTTGTGACGTTCAATGATTCTATCTCGCATATCTCTGGATAATTCTTTAGTTTTTGCCATTTTTAATCCTTGAATTACAAAATGTATATCAAAGAGTCAGATGATTAGTAGCACTATCTTGTAAAAAATTGTGTGCTTCTCTGAATGATCCGAGATAAGATTACAATACTATCGAAAATTTGAATATTTAAAGTCTTTTAGAATACAAATTTTCGATTGGAAATTTTTTTAAAAGTGTCATGTAGCCAATACTCTTGCGTAGGGTAATTTTGAACTTTGATTAAAAAAAAAGGATTCAACCATGAGTTTTTAATTTTCCTTCCACATACAACAAAAACAACTTTACGAAATATTACTTACTAAATATCAGGCAAAATGGCGAACATAAACTAGAGTTATAACAGAAAATAACATGTATCCAATACTTATGCGTGTCACTGTACATACATACATACATATGAACAGATACATATGCAAATATAAATCGATTTATATCAATGGATACCTACATAAATATATACGTATAAACATATTGACATACATACATACATACATACATACATACATACATATACATATATGTGAGCCGATTAAGATAGATAGACAGATTCATACATACATACATACATACAAATAGATAGATAGATAGATAGATACATACATACATACATACATACATACATACATACGAGCCGATTAAGATAGATAGAGAGATCTTCGTGAATAAAATGCTTAAAACATAATAATTTGTAAATGAATTTTAACATAGTTTAGCAGTATTACAGAAAAAACTAAAAATACTGATATCAAAATTGAGATATCAATTAATCCTTATTTGGCTCAAGTTACAATAAGAAATACTTAGTTCCGATTAAAAATATTTTATAGAGTGCAATTAAAAAGTATCGAGAGGGATCCTTTAAAGTCTTTTATTTTAAAATTCAAAAGAAGGCATAGTCACAGATCAACTGAGCAACTTATATAATTGTTGAAGAGAAGAGAAAATACCCCTCTGTATAAAATTCTTTTTGAATATAAGCTTTGACGGTATTGGTTGGGGCCCGTCATTCCTAAGGATACTTATATTTACCAACCCCTCTGCTTGGGCAGGATATGACACATGGTCAATTTTTAAGCGGAGTTTAACAGGTGTGAATTCAGAGTTTTCCTTCTCTTAGACTAGTTGCCTCACCAAGGCTGAAGAACCTAGTCTGTCCTACTATTTAGGGAGAATAATTGGATTCATACCTTTCCCAAGGGTATTAGTGCTATGTGAAATGTAATCAGTCTCGTCCAGGATTTGAACTCGTGTCACCGTGTCCATTTCCTACGACGATAACCATCACACCACGGGCACCTTCAAACGATACTAGTTCGCAATATACCTCTGTTAAGACATACTTGTACGTCTTGCAAAATAAACCCTTTTCATAGTAAGCGCATTCTGAGTGAGACTAGCTAGCTATATACTTCTGTTAACACATCTTTCCACGTCTTGTAAAATAAACTCTTTTCATTGTAACTTATGATTCGAGTTATTATTCCAATAACCCACTCCAGTAACATTACAATATTAATAAACTGATTATGTCTAAACGTCTAGACAACAGACTATACGAATCAGTGCCAATTTTCAATACTTTTTGATCAATAGTTTTTTGGTAAAATACGTAATGGTAGGAATGCAGCACCCTCATACTCACCAGACTTAGGTCAGTGTGGCATTTGCTCTTGTTTTCTAACTTACTGATATATCACAAGCGAAAAATGTGAGTATGTGTAGATCATAAAAAGAAATATTACATCATATAGAAAAAGAGAAGTTTCAGAGATGCTTCAACCAGGGGAAAACTGACTGGAATAAATGTTCTGAATTGCAAAGAGACTATTTTGAAGAAAATTAACATTTCATTCATTGTACCTTTCTGTCTTAATAAATACAGCTTCAGTCTCAATACTTTTTGAACACATCTTATAAGTATTGAATAATAATAGTTGGCACCTAGAAAACTTTTTTAAAAGTCTAGCTATCCAATGAAATTCTTGTTTTTATATTTTTGAACACATCTTATAAGTATTGAATAATAATAGTTGGCACCTAGAAAACTTTTTTAAAAGTCTAGCTATCCAATGAAATTCTTGTTTTTATATTTTTGAACACATCTTATAAGTATTGAATAATAATAGTTGGCACCTAGAAAACTTTTTTAAAAGTCTAGCTATCCAATGAAATTCTTGTTTTTATATTTTTGAACACATCTTATAAGTATTGAATAATAATAGTTGGCCCCCAGAAAACTTTTTTTTCAAGTCCAATGAAATTCTTGTTTTTATATTTTTAGTTTTGTCAAAGCAATTAAGTTTTATTTTGGCTGTAAAGCTTCGAACAGTAATTTCATATGATCAAGGCGCACCAAATTACAAAGTTGGAGGAGATAAAAACCTGCAATATGAAAATCCAATCTCATTACTCAGCAGTGTAAGCCATTGTCAACATCAGTAAGCGACAACTAACAACTCCGGACAAATCAGGGCGAAACAAAGGTCTCAACTTCGCCACTGCCATCAAGTGGATTCCTTACTTAGATCTCAAGAGCCCCAATCGAGGATCCAGCTTTAAAAATTCCCAAGGCAAGGGCTGATAGAAAGTGAGACAAGCACTTGAGAAATCACAGCCTCCGAAACAAAACACCTCAAAAACGGAGAGACAAGCCATCAAATCGCTACAGGATGATGACAGTATCATAATCATCCCACCTGACAAAGGCAATGCTACCGTGGTAATGGATAGGGTGGAATACTACAACGAACCGGAGGACTTGATTGGCAATAAAGTCTATTGTAAAGTAAAGGGCTCGACCCTGAAGACGGAAAAGAAGCTGTCACAGATCCTTAGCAAGAATAAAGATCTCATACCCCCAAAAAATACAGACCACTAATTCAACATTACAGTAAGCTACCACACATATATGGCCTTCCAAAAATTCATAAGGATCGTATTCCATTGAGACCCATTGTCACCAACTGAGGTTCAGCTTGTCACCCATTGAGCCGCTTCCTTGTGGAGATCATCATCCCACTAACCGGTAAGTCCTCATCATATAAGCAAAACTCATGAGAAAGGTCCCAAAAACATAAATATAAACGCAATTCCCTAACTTCTTGGCATAAAATAACCCTAGACGAGTAGACATGCCGTTAAACTCAATCAATATAAGGGGGAGTTCTAGCTCTTTTCTCTCTGTTTATCCCCTGACAAATAAATAGTTGGTTAATATGTGGTGCATTCAATAAGTTTCCAGACTTTTTTGGACAGGCATTTAAAATTATCGTAAACTCGAAAATTCACGATGTTATTGCTGTACATCTTATGAGATAACTGACCAATTTTTATGATTTCAAATTCAAATGAACAGCTACAGCAGGAATTGGAATACACCCTACTAAAGCCTGATTGTCATAGCTGGTGAATTTCAAAAATGCAATGCGGACTTAAGAAGAACGATATGCAATAAAATTCTGTTTTAAACTTGGGAAAAAATGCCATTTAATGAAAGCTGGATCTACTGCTATGACCCAGAGACCAAGAGACAGAGTTCCCAGTGGAAGCATGCTGGCTCTCCCAGACCCAAGAAAATCCACTCACAAACATTTGATGATCCCTTTGTTTGACAGCGCTGGCATGATCTACATAAACTGGCTTCCCACTGGACAGTCAACAAGGAATACTATGTTGAGGTTTTAAGTGAGTTCAGGAAGAGATTCCTAGGGAAGAGGCCAGCACTCTTCAAATCGGGTCAGTGGCATTTCCACCCGGACTATGCACCAGACCACAACTCCGACCTAATCACAGACTATTTGACCAAGATGGGCATCAAGACAGTTCCTCACCCTCCTTATAGTCCAGACCTTGCTCCCTGTGACTTTTGGTTATTCTCTAAGCTCGGAGGCTGTCGTTATGAGACAATTGAGGAGATGAAAGAGGCTGTGACGTAGGTCATTGACACGCTCACACAAGAGGACTTCCATGGGACCTTCCAGAAGTTGATGGAACGGTACAAGAAGTGCATTGCAGCCGGAGGAGATTACTTCGAAGGGGACTAGAGTTTCATGTGGGTACTATCAATAAACGTGGCCACACGAAAAAAGTCTGGAAACTTATTTAATGATCCTCGTATCAAGGGAAAATCTCCAAACCTAGTACCATATATTTTGGAACAACCATCTCTATTTATTTCCCCAAGCCCAGGGGATGCCAAGAACTCTTGGGAATAACCAACCACTCTTGCTTTCCATCAACAAAAACAATTATCGATTTATCCATTGATTGATTCGCACTGTGACGTCTATACCATTTATTAATTCCTTTATTGCCATTCCCTCTGTAATCATAAATGTCTATCTATCACTCGAAATGATAAATTACGTTTGATCACTGACAATAGGAAATATATCGCAAGACTCCATCATTATTAAGGCACGAATAGAAGTGTATCACAATTTACCGATTAATGCACATATACTCATGTGGAACATATACGTACACCAGCCCAGTCGGCTGAGGCTGTAGAATACACCGACTGCATCTCTGCAGAGAGGTAAGACCCCACAACGAGTGTCTTGGATATGACATTTAACAACCTGATGTTAAGGCTTCAGTAATACTGGAGTTTTGGGGAATGCAGAGTACCACTTCATTGCTATTGATCCCAAGTCCGGAGTGCAACTACCTGATAGGGTCCTCTCTCTGGGTCAAATAGAACTGTTTGACATTTAAACTGTCTGCAAACATGCTAAATTGAATTATGATATAATATAACTCTTTCATCATTTAACATGTGTGTAAACGAATAATTGAAGTTTGGTTGAATTGTTAGTGATACATAACAATAATTTGAGCCATTTAACTGTGCGCAAACGAATGATATTTTGGTTTTGTTTGGTTTTATGGCACATCAACTATTGTAGGTTATTAATGCCAAATCCATATACATATAAACAGTTCTATTTTTAAAAGATTTAGTTAAGCATAAGTACAGAGTTTAAATGTCAAAAACAGTTCTACTTCAAACAATTCAGTTTAGTATAAGTACAGTGTTTCAATGTCAAAAACAATTTTATTTCAAACAATTAGTTCTATTTGACCCATAGATAGGACCCTTTCAGGTACAACTATTTTGGGCCAGAGTAGACCTGGGAGCGATGGCAATGAAGGGGTACTCCGCATCCCCCAAATCTCCAGCATTACTGGAGTCTCATCATCAGATTGTTTAAGTTATATCCGGGACACACGTTGGGGGAGTCTTACCCCTTTACAGAGATGCAGTCGGTGTATTCGTCAAACGAATGAGGAATGTTAAATAGAATTATTAATGTTGAATAGCAATACTTGAAACTCTTTTACTGTGAGCCTAAATAGAATTGTTGGTGTTACATAAAGATGCTTGAAACCATTTAACAGTTGCGTGCGAATAAAATTGTTGGTGTTAGATAGCAATACTTGAAGCAATTTAGCTGTGTGCAAACAAATGAATTGTTTGTTTTACCGGAATGATTAAGACCGTTTTTCTGCATGCGAAAATAGAATTATTGATACTACAGAGCAATACTTGGAACCGTTTGACTACGTGCGAATGACTAAATAGTGTTGAATAGATTTATTTGAGCTAAATAACAATACTTGAAACCATTTAACTTAGTGCAAACAACTGATTAATACTATATATGTACACATAGCACCTCGACCTCCATTCGTTTGTATAATATATATATATATATATATATATATATATATATATAACTGTGTTTACTATTTAATGAATATCTATATTCATTTACTAAACTTATCAAAGAAAAGCCTGTAGTTATAAATTTGTGACACCACGTAAGGATTATCTTACATTGGCGGTGATGGCAGCGTAATGGTTATAATTCTTGGAAATAAACTCGGTGACCAGAATTCAAACTTGAAACGAGACTATTTGTATTTCACATCGTGCTAATACCCTTGGAAAAGGCATGAATCCAATCATCCCTCTACCACCAACTATATGTAAATAGAAGAGCCGACTGATCTCTTTAACCTCGATATGGCAACAAGTCTTGAAAAAAAAACTCTCAATTCAAACCACTTGTACTCCATTTAGAAGATTATTAAAAATTAAAAGAAAAAGTATTTTTAATCTATAAAATCTTTATGGACGAACACACTGAACAATATCATAAAAGTAAGAAATAAGATATTTAAAAACTGGATAAAAACTCATGACTCAGAGTTTCACGTTGTCTATTTTCAGTCGATTTCGTACCCAGCAAACTCACACACGAACACACACACACACACACACACACACACATATATATATATATATATATATATAATTTCAAGGGAATTCTATTCTTGTTCACACTCAGTGTCATAATGTCAGTTTATTTAAATTTTTACTGATTTGAATTAACGCTTCGTTACTGAAAAGTTGTGAATTCAACGAATGATTATACGAAGTGAATGCATCTTGATCTTACATGCCCAAGATGTGAAGAAAAACCGACAAAGTTTTGTGGCAACATAAGATACGGCTAGCGTGCTCTGGGTTAGTGGTAATAATACAATGGCAACGAAACCATACATAGCCCTAGAGTCATCATCAGATTAAGACTTAGTAGGCTGAAAAGCTGTTGTTTTGCTTAAAGCATGATGTGTAAAAGGTATAATAATTCATGTATATACTGCTAGCGTGCTCTGGGTTAGTGATAATGAAGCAATGGCACCAAAACCACCCATGTCCTTACAGTCATGATCTGTAAAAGATTTTGTGGGCTGCACAGATGTTGTTTTGCTTACAGCAGCATGTGTAAAAATTATCATAGTATATATATATATATATATATATATATATATATATATATATATTTATATATTGGGTGTGCATACACACATGAATGCGTGTATACATATGTTCAAAGTGGGTATCCTCAAAATAAAGATGAAATTGGAATATCGCGCACGAACTGAACGTAGTTTCACATTACACTCCTGGCTGTCACGAATCGACACGTTTCTTCATCAATCAGTTATGTGCCATCATTTTGGATTTGTGAATTTGTTTCCTGTGGCCTTTTTTTCAAGTTGTTTTCCATTGTTGATTTTCATTGAAAAAAGAAATAGTTTTTGCATGAAGTTTTTACTTCTTTTTAGGAAAATGGCCGCTGAAAGATATTTAAAGCCTCGAGAAGCTTTTAAGGAAGGAGTTTTAAATAAAACACAAATATTCGTATATAAAACATGATGAAATGTCACGTGAAAACCAACCACGATCTGCCTGACTTATGCAAACAATCAAATTCGCTATCATATCATTAATGAAATTTCTGACGCAATTATTAAGTCTTGGAGTTCATGTCAGCGAAAACCTAACGAGTTTCTCCGAAAAAAACGACTGTTTTTTTTTAACAGAAAATCAAAAATACAATTGCTTGAAAGCATAGCAATGATATGCGTCATTGATGGATTCATTTATTCTAACGGCATGTCAACCAGTCTGGTGTTATTTTATGACAAGAGGGTTAGGGAATCGCATACACTGTCCGTTTATATTTATTTTTTTTGCGTAGTTATTTATTAAGATATCTTCATTCACACAGTGATATGATATCAAGTATCTAGTACAAATAATTTGCACACAGTTGTATGGTTTCAAGTATTCTTTTTAAATAGTAATATTTTCTACCTAATTATATGGTTTCACGTAATTTTATCAATGAATCATTTGTTTGCACACTGCTATATGATTTTAAGTAACAACTAACAATCGTAAGTAAGCAATTATAGATTCAATGAAGTAATACTAATTAAGCAAATTGTTATACGGTATAACGTATTCTTATCAAATACAAACATTTTCAAACGGATCTATTAGGCTTTTCGATAGGTTTCGTTTGATTTCTTTATTCTATGGTATATCAGCTTTTATGGGTTATTTAATGCCAAAGCCATCCTTGGTGAATATCAGTAGTAGTACTATTTAACCTATAGCTGGCGGATAGATAAAACGGTTCATATCTTTCTCGGGGGTATGAGGTGAAAATTGCATGTTATCACGTGACTGGAGTTCGGACTTGTTTATTACGATGTCACAGTCCGGCAGGTTTAGCCAGTACACTACGGGAACTTTCTCCAACTTGCTGGAACCCTAAAACCCTCTACCATTCCGGAGTACATTAGGCCTAAGAGCAATGGCAATGACTGGATACTCACACCCCCTAGAGTTACAGAACAGGAGCCTCACCACCAGTTGTAGTTAAGTGTCATACGCTGACCACCTCTTTTTTCTACAGAGGATGCAGTCGGCCTACTGTAAGCCCCAGTCAATGATTTGAAGTAAAAAGTTAAATATTTCCCTCTGTTCTTTTCCAAAGTTATGATTTGAAAAAAGTAAATAATTTAAGTTATTTAGATCTCTTGAACCATCGCGAGTCGTCTGGACATTGTGTCAGAATTTCATGTATGGTGTCTTGAATTTTAAGTCCATTATCCTACAATGAGCTGTTCAGACGAATTCATTCATTCTTTGTGTTATCTGTGTCTGACGCATATAAACAGATCGTTTTCGTTGGAGATATAGATATGTTATTTTTACTTTATTTAAATAACTAAAAAGAAGCACCATTCTCCGATGGAGCAATAAGATAATCATCTTAGCAATATGTAAAGGTGTGTATGGAATCATCTCTAAAGACACCCACATACACGAGTCAGTTTTTCTTTCTATTTCAGTCTACGTATTCGTGTGCTTATATGCACATAGTATTTAAATGCTATTTTCTGGAACATATATAAGTGCAGCTTTGTCCATGGAATTAAGAATTTATACCTCTTACCAAGCAGACATTATTGATGTAGCATTTAAAAAATTAAAAAGGGGAAAAAAGAAAAAAATAACGTTTGTAAGAGATTACAATTCGTATTTTAAAAGTATAAAGGCACTGAGACAAAACGGTGGCCATTTTGAACATTTACCCACGTCCAAAGAAAAAAAAACAAAAAGAAATTATATATGATATAATTTTTCACTGTTTTTTTTATTCTAATTCTTTTCAATTGATAGACTTCACTGAAATTGTTATTTAGACACCCACTATGCTCTGTAGTCATTATGACACACACACACGCACGCGCAAAATAATGCACTTACTAACAAACATAACGAAGACATAGATAGATAGATAGATAGATATAAAACACACACACACACACACACACATATATATATATAAATATATAGCCGAAGGTGCTAACTTGATCTCGAATAATACCACATAGGCGTAAAATAGTATGCACAACTATCTGTATAAATCCATCTGGAGAAAAGTTAAAAGACAAAGTAAACCAAAGAGAAGAATTTAATATGAAAGAAAGTCGATGCTACAACGTTTCGGTTTAAATAAACCATTATCAGGACTAAGAAAAACTGTTATCGAGTTTCATTCGATCACTGATGGATGTTTAAAAAAATACAAAATAAGGGAGGAGATTATAAATGCTGGGAATTGGGGCACTAACCATTTAATCAATAAATAAGCGTTCATATCTTTAAAAATTATCATGTAACAGTGTGCGGTAATGATGTAAAACAAATGGAACGATCTAAAGAAATAAGAGATTAAAAAGAAAAGGAAAAGGAAAAAAAGAATAGAAAAAAAAGAACGGAAGAATGATTGGTTTGGTTTGTTTGGTTTTATGGCACATCAACCTTTGTAGGTTATTTAACGCCAAATCCATTTTTATGTAAATAATCTGTTCTATTGAAAATAGTTCAGTTTAGCATAAGTACACAGTTTAATTGTCAAAAACATTTCCATTTCAAACTATTCAAGCAGTTATATGTAATAATTCAGTTAAGTGTAAATACAGTTTTATTGTCGAAAAACAGTTCTATTTTAAATAATTCAGTTAAGCATAAGCAAGCAGTTTAAATGTAAGTACGGTTTAATTGTCAAAAACGTTTCTATTTCAAGCAATTTAGTTCACTCAATTAATTTTAGCATAAGTATGCTGTTAGTTCTATTTAACCCATAGATAGGGCCCTATCAGGTGCTACCACTCCGGGTCAGAGTGGACCTGGGATCGATGGCAATGAAGGGGTACTCCGCATTCCCCAAAGCTCCAGCACTCCTGGAACCTCACCATCAGATTGTTTAGTGTCATATCCAGGACACTCGTTAGGGGGGGGTTACCCCTCTGCAGAGGTGCAGTCAGTGTATTCTACAGCCCCAGCCGACTGGACAATACAGATTTAAATGTCAGACAGTTTTATTTCAGATAATTCAGTTCAGCTTAAGTACACAGTTTAGACGTCAAAAACAGTTCTATTTCGAGCAATTCAGTTCAGCACTAGTACGCAGTTCCAATGTCAAAACAGTTCTATTTTAAACAATTCAGTTTAGCATAAATACGCAGTTTAAATGCAAAAATCAGTATAGTGAAAGAAGCACGGTTTTGTTCTATTTAACCCATAGATAGGACCCTTATCAGGTAATACCACTCCGGGCCAGAGTGGACCTGGGAGCGATGGCAATGAAGGGGTACTCCACATTCCCCAAAGCTCCAGCATTGCTGGAAACTCACCATCAGATTGTTTAGTGTCATATCCAGGACACTCGTTGGGGGGTTCTTACCCCTCTGCAGAGAAGCAGTCGGTGTATTCTACAGCCCCAGCCGACTGGGCAAACGGAAGAATGAGAGAAGAAAGAGAAAAAGTAGAAAGGGAAAGAAAGATAACAGAGGGAAGAGAGAAAAGAAAAGAAAGAGAAAGGAAGAGAAGAAAGAGGAGAAAAGAAGGAAAGAAAAAGAAAAAGAAAGGAGGGATGGAAAAGTGAAAAAAAGAGGAAAGCGGAAGCATACGGACGTATCATAAGTTTTTCAATTTTTCTCTTCATTGTCGGATTATTTTCCATAATTTACTTATTGGTCTAGCGGATAGAGTGTTCGCCAATGGCCCGGGAGACCAGGATTCAATCCCAGGTCGAGTCATACCAAAGACTCAAAAAATGTTACTTGATGCCTCCTTGCTTAACACTCAGCATTATAAGGTACGGATCAAGGGTAAAGTGGAGCAATCCAGAGAAAGGAGTAGCGCCCTTCCCTACTCCTTGGTGTAGAAGCTATCGAAAAGGGAGCCTTCGGGTTACCCACGACTAAAGGGAGACAACTTACTTTAGTGTGGTAGCTTGAATTTTCATTGTTTGGTTTGGTTTGTTTCTTTTGTTTAATCGCATATCAACCCTTGTGGGTGATTTAATATCAAATTCTTTGTATGACGAATAGTTACTTGAAGTTATTAGTGTTTACTCAGGATTATTAGTTGTTACTTAAAATCATATTCCTGTGTGCGAACAGATACTAATTATTAGATAGAAATAGTTACTAGAAACAATATAAAAAATAAAGTTGGCAACCTTGGTCGAGGTTCACCCGAGGGCACTCTTTTTAATAGCTATTACAACAAGGTGTAGGTGAAAGCGCTACTCCATTCCCTGGATAGCTCCACTTTACACTTGATCCTTACCTTATAATGCTGAGTGTTAAGCGAGGCAGCATCAAGTACCATTTGTTGAGTATTTGGTACGACTCGACCTGGGATTGAACCTCGGTCTCCGGACGATTGGCTAACACTCAACTCATTAGGCCAATAACAGGAATACTTGAAACAATCGATCATAGGAAACAAGTTTGAACTCCAGTAAAGTGATTACGTTCACTTTCAGGGTATGACCCTCACGAAAAGTACGAACTCTCTTATTCACCCCCTCCAGATGTGGGTTAAATTGTAATACTACTGATCTTCTCCAAGCATGGTTTTAACATTAAATAACCCATAAAAGCTGATATGCCATAAGATAAAGAAACCAATCAAAACCTATCGAAAAGTCTAATAGATCCGTTTGAAAATTGTTCGTATTAGATAGGAGTACTTGACACCGTATAACAATTTGTACATTTGCTTAATTAGTATTACTTCATTGAATCTATAATTGCTTACTTACGATTGTTAGTTGTTACTTAAAATCATATAGCAGTGTACAAACAAATGATTCATTGATATAATTACTTGAAACCATATAATTAGGTAGAAAATATTACTATTTAAAAAGAATACTTGAAACCGTACAACTGTGTGCAAATTATTTGCATTAGATAATACTTGATATCATATCACTGTGCGAATGAAGATATCTTTTTAAACAACTACACAAAAACATAAATATAAACGGATAGTGTATATGATTCCTTACCCTCTCGTCATAAAATAACCCAGACTGGTTGATATGCCGTTAGAATAAATGAATCAATCAATGACGCATATCATTGATATGCTTTCAAGCAATCGTCTTTTTGATTTTCTGTAAAGAAAACAGTCGCTTTTTTCGGAGAAACTCGTTAGGTTTTCAGATCTGTTAGGATTCGCTGACATGAACTCCAAGACTTAATAATTGCGTCAGAAATTTCATTAATGATATGATAGCGAATTTGATTGTTTGCATAAGTCAGGCAGATCGTGGTTGGTTTTCACGTGACATTTCATCATGTTTTATATACGAATATTTGTGTTTTATTTAAAACTCCTCTTTAAATGCTTCTTGAGGATTTAAATAACTTTCAGCAGCCATTTTCCTAAAAAGAAGTAAAAACTTCATGCAAAAACTATTTCTTTTTTCAATGAAAATCAGCAATGGAAAACAACTTTTAAAAAAGGCCACAGGAAATAAATTCACAAATCCACAAATGATGGCACATAACTGATTGACGAAGAAACGTGTCGATTCGTGACAGCCAGGGAGTGTAATGTGAAACTACGTTCAGTTCGTGCGCGATATTCAAATTTCCTTTTTATTGTTAGGATACCTCCTCGTACCATACATATACACATGCATGTACGTATATACACCCTCCATAAATATATATATATATATATATATATATATATATATATATATATATGGGGGGATTTGTAATCGAATAATCTTTAAGTAACTATTTTCAAATAAGTTAAAGTTTATTTGTTTGCACATAAATGGTTTTAAGTATTGCTATCTTATACAAATAATTCAATTAATAATATTAATCATTTGTTTGCAAAGAGTTTAAATGGTTTCAACTATTGTTAACTCAATGTAATTGACCCTCAGCCGCCACCTTCTAGTACCTTGAAGATAAAATAGGGTTGGGTATTTGATTGCCCAAAGAGTGAACCGAAGAGTAGGGTCGAGACAATCATATAGGTGATAGGGCTTGCCATAACCAACCGATTCATTGGATCGGGTCGCCGCGACCGCCTGTCGAGGACGGTGAGGTGAATGTTGAGTGTTGCTGATCACGTGACCACTTCAGTTACTCAGCCACCTGGATCCCGTCCTCAAGTATTACGAGTCGATCCCCACAGTCACCAGGTTACCTCATTGGTGGGGTCTTACCCCTCTAGAAAGGTGCAATCGGCATATTCTACAGCCCTAGCCGACAGGTTAGTTGAATTTTAAGTCATCTTTCTTAACTTGAATTGTTAAAACGAATTGAATCTCTGCTACTATAATGATTCGTTCATTCAATTCTACTCCTTTTTTTAGGTGTACATTCTGTAAAGAAAAAGAAGGGACACTTTGTTTTATAAAAAAAAATGAATTTGCAAAATGGAAAGAACGATCGTTCGACTTTTTCCTAGAAAATCCAACCACACAAATGATACGATTATGTGCTGGTCGAATTAGTCATTCTTTATTAGATGCGAGGATCTATTGTTATACATAAAATGGAAAACTTACATGTAAATCAGTATTCGTTATGTTGAATCTCGAGTACTGCTCCACCAATCCTTCAGAAAAAGCATTGAAATTTTTCTTGTCGTCAGGAGAAAGCCAAGGAAAGAAATTCCCTTTACTGTCGTATAAACTTCCTGCAAAAAACGGATATATATATATATATATATATATATATATATATATATAAACGATTGTATATAAATACATGAAAATACAATGAGATATATTCACACACACACACACACACACACACACACACTCTGCATGACGAATTATTAACCAAGTATCTACAAACTGTAAGTATGACTTTAACGAGAGGATGACAAGGGTTATATGCGCTTACTGTGTAAAAACTGTAAGGTTCCGCATAAACACAGAAAGTACGCACATTTACCTAACTTTCTTAAATTATAACTGTTCCAACTTAGCAAGTTTTATTAAAACTCATGTAAACAAGAAAATTACACCTTATCTGTCTTATACATTGATGGATACATGCAGTAACCAAGATGAAATAAATAAAAATCAATAAATAAACAAAATTTCTTTTTAAAATAGCGGAGCTGGTTACTAAGGGATATATGATCCTTTTATTGAAATGACTGACCCATAGAACATGACAATTTCTGGATCCCCTCTAATGTAGTTCTACGAGATATATTCACTATCGTCGGCCAAAAGTCTTTCTTGCTTCTAAATTGGCATCCATTCCCGGAAACTCGTTGCTTTATAATGCCCCAAAAGTTTTCGATTGGGTTTTAAGTCTGAAGAATTTGTTCATCTTGCGAGGTCTGCAGAAGTTTAATTGCTACAAATATCACGTAGTTGTATGCGCTGCATGAAAACGAGCATTATCTTAAATAATTATGATGATTTTTCTAAAGGTGATTCTTTGCTTTTATACCCAAGGTTCATAGTGCTCTCTCATGGTTATATAAACATCTGCATTTTAAAACCGTCAGGCGCTTTCCAAGAACCAACCTTGATACCTCCAATAATACCAAGCATTGATGATGATCTCGTACGTCTACAACCCATTCTTTGCTCAAATCGTCAGAGCGATCAAAGGTAGCAGGAGATTCATCTGTGAACAATACCTTCGAGAAGTCGACCCTCAGGTCCAAACTTTTTCAGAAGCTGACTAGAGTTGTTCTGGACACAATTGTTTCTCCAATGCGCTTGAGAAGTTCTCTGCTGGTTTGTTCTGGATTATCCACAGCTTTTTTTTAATTCGTAACCGAAAGCATTGCAAAACTACCCTCGAGTGTCTCTTATCGGCCCTCTTACCTACCTTCGCAGGAGCTGAAACTTTTTTTCACAGTTTGGTAATATCTTCCTCTTATTTTGGATATTTGTAATGTTGATTTACCTTGAGCAAGTTCTTATGTTATAACAGATTTCTCAAATGCGGCCGAGTCACATTTTGCGACCCATAATAATACGATAATGAAGTCACACGTTAATAATCTGGAACATTGAAGTATTGTATTATTCATGCAAATGGTAGCAGTTTGTTTACACTTGCGCAGAACCTTACAGTTTATACTCTGCACGAGCATATAACTGCCACCACCATTCTGTAAAGATTTTGTTAAATTGTATCTTGTTTTAGAACAAAATAAAAAATTGTCACCACGTCAATAATTTATTACGCAGTTATATATATATATATATATATATATATATATATATATATATATATATATATATATAAGAAATGAGTAAAGTGATATATATCTATTCAAAATGTTAAAAAAAATTAAGAAACAGAATAAAAACCCCTGACTTGAATTTTCACAATTTTGTTCCCCAGGTGAGTTAGTATTATTCAACACATCTAACTTGTTCAATTGAAAAATATGCTCCTTTATACTTTTCTAAATCACGTGTCTATTTTGTGGTTAATATATTGAGTCACGTGCTTTAATCTGATGCCAAATTGCAAAGTAATTATTTATTACATGGTGCCATTTTGCAACTAACACCGATCTTTTACTTAGCAAAATATTCGATTCCGGAGGGACTTATAACATTTTATTTTTCTCCAAGGCACAATTTGCAATTTTCCAAACCCTCTTCTCTTTTTAGCATAGACGAATAAACCTTTGACTTATAATCAGATTCAACCTTTTCTTTCATTTTTCTATAGTGTTTTGTTCATAAACTGCGCTGCAAAGTCGAAGTATGTCGTCAAATTTTCTTGTCTTCCAATTTTCAGGGAGTATTTCGTCGAGGCTTGTAGCTTTTCTGTTTTTACATATTTTTCAAAACTGCGTCAAGCTCTTCCTCAATAAACTGTCCTTGTTTGATATCCTATTGACCCTGAATAATTTTTTTAACAAATCTGTCAATGATATATGGAGATTTTCCGACCAGATTTTTGAAATATTCTTTCCACTTGTGAAGTCTTTCATCTTGGCTGGCAGCTTTCACTTTTGCTCTCATAGTGATCTTCCTTCTGCTCACTTCATTTACGGTCTGCCATGCTATTCATGATTTTCTTTCTTCTACTTAATTTCTAATTTTATCGATTTGGCCTGGAATTTATTCTAATTCTCTTTTTGGTACGTGTTAAATCTTTCTGGGCTTTCTTAAGTTTCTGTGCGTTGGCATTTGTTGGGTTTCTTTTATTTAGTAAGTATACTTTTGTTAAATTATCTCTTTTTCTACTAACTGCAAGTGATTTCTATGGAATTTTTCATTTGTCTCTTCGTTTGGTTGGTACGCATTCTACTGTTGCTTCCATATGGACAATGACAATGTTTTCATATTCGTCATTCGGAATATATCTTTCTGATATCTCCTGAAGGGTATCAAATTTTTTCTAACAGTTACCATATATTTAGTGGTTTTATTTCTATTATTAACGAAGAACCAGCCATAACGTGTAGTATTGAGTGTTTATTTCTTATTTCTACGTAGACTCAGGCGTATCTTTGCCGTGATGACTGCGACTTGAAGATACTCCTTCAAAAGAGGAGTATGCCTGATAGTTCACACTTCTTGTTTATGGATATATAATATACGTGTACTTTAGTAGTGTAATTTGGGTTGGCATAGGTCCATAGTTGTACCTCCCTTTTTTCGAATTTGTTGTCTGGGCATAAAAAATTGTTCCCATGTCACAAATATGTTAGACATTTGGCAAGTTGAGAAAGCGAAATTTATTATTCCTATCTTTGCCTATTTGAGCATTCATGTCTCCACCGATGATTAGAACGTTATGTTTGGGAATGTGTCGAACAATAGCGAGACTGTAGCAAGAGACTATCATTATGTAGGGGTTGCTATTAATTGTAGCACACATAATGCTCAGTTGGTTTTTCTCAGTGATCTTCAGTAATTTTAAGGCGCGAAGACTTGTAAGCAATCCTACACCAATGGCGGATTTGACGGATTTTTTTCACACAAACACCTAGACAAATGTCCACTCATTATTGGTATCATGGTATTTTAACTTTGTTCCCTAAGGTAATATCTATAGTTTTACGGGCATATAATGTCTATATTATGCTCGACTTCAGATACTGTCAACACGACCAACTGGTTTATTGTGTTTAAAGTCCTAACGTTAAATGACACAATGATAAAAATCGTTTGTTGGGTTTAAGCTCTGTAGCTGATTTTTACCCACGTGAAGGATGATGCAGTTTAGATTTACGGTTTGGATTAGATTCGCGATAATCTTTCGTAGGTTAATTTTATTTCCCCATCGACAAACACTGCTCCTAAAGATGAGTAACAGTTGTTATCTAACTGAACTATTTGTATCTGACCATTGACTTTGAGGTTCTTCCACTCAGCATCAGATAAAGTTTTCTGTTGACCCAACATTGGATTAATCCCTTCTGCTTCACTCCACAATGCTGCTTCCCATGGTTTCTATTGTTATATATTTGTTTGGCTTGCAAAATTTTTTCCCCGCTTGAAGATTGTTATCTTGTGACAATCAGGGTCCGGATATCTAAGTGATTTCGGGAGTGTGAAAAAAAATCCTACCCTCTGGTTTTCCTGAAGTTTTAAGCCCAAAACTCCCATCTTAGCTTGATCAATTGGATTATCTCATTTTATCATTACGCTTAGACAAAATTATTCTGAAGAAAGTATTCCGCAGTCTTCAGATTCGAATGAAATATTTTTTATTCTGGTGGAATTTCTTTCATTTCTTCGGACTTTTGGGTGTTGGCGTAATAGTTACAGTGTTCGCCAATTGCCCTGGAGACCTGGGTTCAATCCTTGGTCGAGCCATACCAAAGACTCAAAAATGGTACGTGATGCTACCTTCAGCATTATAAGGTCAGGATCAAGGGTAAAGTGGATTAATCCACGGAAAGGAATAGCCTCCTCCCCTACACCTAGGTGTAGTAGCTATCGAATACGGAGCCTTCGGGTCACCCTCGACTAGGGTCGTTAACTTTACTTACTTACTTATTCCCTTTCTTCAAAATTGGATAAGTGAAAGGGATTAATATACTTACATATTTTAGATTTTATAAGTTTTAAATTGGTATGTATCCACACCAAATAATCCTTTTTCTAATTAATTTTCGATTTCATTGATTACAACGAACTCAAGATTTAACTTAAATTTTACAAAATTGTAAAAAATTTCACAGTTCAGAGTGAGTCACAAATTATTATATTTCAAGGGTTTTAAAGGCTACATTTTATTTCGATATTCATGGAAAGATTTTTAGAAATACATACACGCAGAGCTTTTTAAAAATCAACGAACATAGATTTTTAAAGTTTTTGCTTTTCTCCCTCTGGGTTTTTTTTTTTTTTTTTCGGATTTTTACTCAACTAATATCGTCTCAAACAGCATGCTTCCTTTCATTGAACGGTCGATACCTTAAATGATGGTTTCTTCATTTATACATTTCTGTGTTGTTCACCTATTTTGCCAAAAAAGAATATTCCATTCACGTGTCCAGGAAAAGTGAGCAAATACAGAGACAGACTGTCAGCATCAGATACAAGTAATTCTCTGGCATCGTTCCCTTGTTTTTCTCTCTTTTTTTTTCTCTTTTTATGCATGTTCACTTAGTGGGTTACCAATTATTGGATTTACAAGTATTTTAAGACTATATATATATATATATATAAAGTTAAAGTTAAAATACCATGATACCAATATATGTGTGTGTGTGTGTGTGTGTGTGTGTGTGTGTGTGTGTGTGTGTGTGTGTGTGTGAGAGAGAGAGAGAGAGAGAGAGAGAGAGACATCGGCTTTGCAAAGACAGAAGCCACATGAACGAAATAAATATTCTAATTTTTTTTTTAATGCCACAACTTCTGACAAGAAATCAAAGCTTTCAAGAACATTATTCGTGACATATGCGATTTAAATAACTTTGAAGGGATTCATTTATCATTATGTGTTTTAGTTTTTTTATTCTTATTTTTTGTTGTTTTTGTTTTTTGCTCTTGGTGGGGGGTAATATACGTTTGAGAGTGGAGAAAATCACAAACCAAACAATTTTTTCAAGTAGAGTTTCGTAAACATTTGCATTCAGAATTTATTTTTCGATTTATCAGATATAAAAAAAAAAAGAAAATAGGTGCTATGAATGTTTTATTTCTAATATCAAAAATATTAAATATTTTGGACAAGTAAAAGAAGGAATCACTTATTTTTCTAATTCAGTTTACGTTTGTCTTTACTCATTTGTCTGGATCGTTGTGAATATGATAAAAAGATTAAAGGGCCATGCTGAATTTTGATCTGGTATTCTCACAATGAGACAGAAAATCAACAAAGTCAGGTGATATTGCGAGGTACTACTGGAGTGCTATGGGTAAGAGGTAAATTGCTTTGTTCTCATTTCTAAAGCCCCAAAGTGATAAAGGCTTCGTTGACTGCAAAACTTTTGTTTTCTCTTTTTTAGGGAGAGTAGTATCATAGCCAGAACAGATCCATGTTAAAAGTACTGATCCATATGTAAATAATCCTGTCATTTTTATGTATACGACGCTAATATATATATATATATATATATATATATATATATATATATATGAGGATCATTAAATAAGTTTCCAGACTTATTTTTTATTGGTACTTTTATTGATAGTACACACATGAAACTCTAGTCCCCTTCGAAGTAATCTCATCCAGCTGCAATGGACTTCTTGTACCGTTCCAACAACTTCTGGAAGTCCCCATGGAAGTCCTCTAGTGTGAGCGTGTCAATGACCTTCGTCACAGCCTCTTTTATCTCCTTAATTCTCTCACAACGGCAGCCTTTGAGCTTTGGGAATAACCAATAGTCACAGGGAGCAAGGTCTGGACTATAGGAAGGATGAGGAACTGTCTTGATGCCCATCTTGATCAAATAGTCTGTGACAAGGATGGAGTTGTGGACTGGTGCATTGTCCTGGTGGAAATGCCACTGACCCAATTTCAAGAGTACTTGCCTCTTCCGACGGAATCTCTTCCTGAATTCCCTTAAAACCTCAACATAGTAACTCTAACCCTAACCCTTTGGCCAATCAACTCTGGTATATTGACTTCCTTACTCCTCCCACACCTCTCATCATCCCTCACAGACTCCGTGCCTTCCTTGAATCTCTTATGCCACTCAAAAACCGATACTCGACTCATGCAAGATGGTCGAAAAGCAGTGTGAAGCATTCCATTGGTTTCTGTGGCATGATTTTGTCCAAGTTTAAAACAGAATTTTATTGCATATCGTCCTGATTGCATTTTTGAAATTCATCAGCTGTGACAATGAGGCTTTAGTAGGGTGTATTTCAATTGCTGCTGTAGCTGTTCATTTGAATCTGAAATCATAAAAATTGGTCAGTCATCTCATAAGATGTATGGCAATAATATAGTGAATTTTTAAGAGTCTACGACAATTTCAAATGCCTGTACAAAAGAATCTGGAAACTTATTGAAGGCCCCACGTACACTCTAAATTTTCCATAAATATTTGATTTTCTTCCAGACCTAAAATGCCAAAATTCAACCATTTCCAGTGGAACATTTTAGATTCAAAACGGATATTATTAGGCATTATCTATTACTAAACTTTACTGCCCTGAAGTTTTGTAATCAAAATAAAAATTGCTTAAATATATAAAATAGAATGTACTTATTTTCTGTATATTCATATTTTTGGTATAAAAGCATTAAAGCAGTAGAACTTGGTTATATATGCCTAATAATATCTGTTTTCACTTCATAAAGTTCGATGATATATGATGAAACCCAAGTCTTTTTCGTTTAGAATAAGGCCTTCTATTCCATACACAGAGGGAAGATGGAACAAATCTTACTTGCATACGGCCTTCCAAATGAAACCGTAGCAGCAACAGCAATTCTCTACAGAAACACCAAAGTGAAAGTACGTTCACCAGATGAAGATACAAAATACTTCGACATTGTAGCAGGAATACTACAAGGGGACACGCTATCCCCATACCTCTTTATCATCTGTCTTGACCACGTGCTTAGAACTTCGATCGACAAAATCAGAGAAAATGGCTTCGAGCTGACAAAGAAAAGAAGCAGAAGGTAAACCGCAAAAACAATTACCGACGCCGACTACGCCAATGACATAGCGTTACTGGCGAATACACCCAACCAAGCCGAAACACTACTGCATAGTTTGGAACGAGCCGCCGCAGGCATTGGCCTCCATGCCAATGCACACAAAACTGAATATATGTGTTATAACCAAAGAGGCGACATTTCCACACTAGACGGAACCTCTCTGAAACTAGTAGACAAATTCACCTACTTAGGAAACAGCGTCTTATCAACCGAAAAAGACATCGACACACGATTAACGAAAGCATGGACAGCTATCGATAGGCTCTCGATCATATGGAAATCAGACCTGACCGATAAAATGAAACGCAGTTTCTGCCAGGCAGCGGTCGTATCGATACTGCTATATGGATGCACTATTCGGACGCTAACTAAACGGCTGAAGAAGCTAGACGGCAATTACACAAGAATGTTGAGAGCAATATTGAACAAGTCCTGGTGGCAACGCCCCAAAGGCACCAACTATACGGCCACCTGCCTCCCATCACGAAAACTATACAAGTTAAACGAACCAGACACGCAGGACACTGCTGGAGAAGCAAGGACGAGCTCATAAGTGATGCACTCCTATTGACCCCCGCATACATATAGCAGCTATGTGAGGATACGGGATGTAGCCCTGAAGACCTGCCAGAAGTGATGAATGATAGGGAGAAGTGGCGAGACAGGGTCAGGGATATCCGTGCTAGTTGTACGACATGATGATGATAATAATGATGATATATATATATAGTAAGTAAAGTTGGCGAACAAAGTCGAGGGTGATCCAAGGGCTACCATTTCGATAGCTACTACACCAAGGAGTAGGTAAGGGCGCTACTCCTTTCCCTGGATTGTTCCACTATACTCTTGATCCTTACTTTATATTGCTGAGTGCTAAGCAAGGAGGCATCAAGTACTATTTTTTGAGTCTTTGCTTTGACTCAACCTGGGATTGAAACCAGGTCTCCCGGTCCATTAGCGAACACTCTAAACATTATATATATATATATATATATATATGTGTGTGTGTGTGTGTGTGTGTGTGTGAAAGATGGTTAAAAAATGTTAACCCTTTTATGGGAGCATTTTTTTTATATAAATACCAACAATCTCCATCCTTGTCAACACATTCTAGGAATTTCCCAGAGAAGATTAAAAAATATAAATATTTCTATGGGAGTACCTTTATTAGAAAAGCACAACTGATATTCTGGAGATCACCTGGGGAAGATTTCAATAATGTTTTAACCGAGATGGTGAACAATTGAATATTTCAAAATTATAATTTCATAAATAACGTTCCATAGAAATGTCAATTTTTTTCCTGAATACTGATGAGAAAAACCATTATTATCAATGGCATGCGGAAAGAATGATAACCATTGTCTCATGGCAACTGCACATTTCGAATCCAAGCAATATATTCAAGTATAATGAATTTTGAATGCTTCATTTTGATGCGTTGAATGCCACAGTTATGAGGTGTAAGTATTGGGTGACGTTAATAAATGTCAAATATTATGGCGTTGTTCTGCTGAACGTTGTGTTCTTGCACACAGCACGAGTTGTATGAAGATAGTTTCAGGAACATGAATATTTTATTCTGTTACTCAGACAACAAAACGGTATCCATCCCAACCTTGTGGGCAAGGATGGGATGCGTTGGACCAACAAGTTCGTTCAGTAGGACTTCCAACATGTAATTTGCCGGATTTTTTTTCAACAGTTAAAGGCGTTAACCAGATACTAGAAGAATCCTTTCCAGATTATGTATGTATTTACCAACCCGTACACACGGACAAGATATGAAACAATGTCACTTCTTAAAGAACCAGTCCGCCCTACAATTCATCCATAGCTGGAAGGGGATAACTGGATTCATGCCTTAGAGAATTAGCGCTCTATGAAATGCTAACAGCCGAGTCCTGGAATTGAACTCGGGACGCCGTGTCAATTCATCACGACGATAACCATTGCACCTGCTTTGGAAATTATGTATTGTCCATGCCTACTCAGACGAGATCTGTATTGTCCGAATATCGAAAACAAATAAGTTATTAGCTAGGTTTTTATATTGTTGTGACTCATCATTATATATATATATATGTGTGTGTGTGTGTGTGTGTGTGTGCATGTGTTTATTTATATATGAATCTGTGTGTTTGTGTGGGTATATATATATATATATATTTGTGTGCGTGTGTGTGTGTGTGTGTTTGCGTGTATATATTTCTATATATATGTGTGTATGTGTGTGTGCGTGTGTGTGAGAGAGAGAGAGAGAGAGAGAGAGTGTGTGTGTGTGTGTGTGTGTGTGTGTGTGTGTGTGTGTGTGTGTGAGACAGAGACCGAGAGATTTAGGCAACGGTCTTTTTTGTAGAAATGATTGGTTAAAACAAAAGATACCGTTCTTTTTAATAATTAATTTGTCTTGTCTTTGCTCACGGATTTTCAGATCTTTAAACACTAAACGTATCAAAGTTTCTCTACTTTCAAAAATATCACATCTTAACCCTTGATCATGACTATCAATGATGAAAAGCATTTGCAGCTAAAATCTTGGACAATCTTTACACAAGATTGAATCTATGATAAATAGACTTGCACAAAGATTTTTAAAAATCGATAAGAGTATACTAAAAGTAAGCTTTTCTTGAATGTTAAAGTCCTATATTGTATATCTGTATATCTGTATGTATGTATGTACGTATGTATATATGTATGTGTGAATGTATCTATGCATCCATGTCTAAATCAGCTCCTCGATGAGGCTGGCCTGATAAGGATAGTCGTCAGGCATACAGTACGTTAAGAAAACCGCAAAAGGGCTAATGAACCCTATTGTGCGGTCAACGGTCATCTAGTACACACGTACTATAAAACGCGAAAAACGTCATCACTTTTGGTGTTAAGTGCTGTTGCGGCTACTAACCTGGATTTGCTTGGTCAATGTTTCAACGATATATCAACACCTTATGGGTTAACTAATGCCAAAATTAAATTCTTCTGGAAATGATTATACTCATAGCTATATTGGAGGTGCCCGTGGAGTATTGGTTATCGTCGTAGGAAATGGACACGGCGACACGAATCCTAGACGAGACTAATTGCATTTCACATAGCACTAATACACTAGGGAAAGGTATTAATCCAACTCTGGGTAAACGGTAGGGCAGATTGGGTTCTTCGTTTTAAAAATTGACTTGTGGCATATCCTGCCCGAGCGGAGGGGTCGGTAAATATGTAGGTATGCTCATAACTATATTTACAATGTTCCATTGCTTTTTTATTTGTCGATAATCATTTGTTTTCACTCAGTTATATCAAGTATTCCTATCTAATACAAATAATTAGCACACATTTGTATGGTTAAACTGTTTCTATAACTAATAGTATATATACAATTTTATAGTAACGACTAACTATTCCTATTTCATAATCATTTCTTTGCACGCAAATGGTTTCAAGTATTCCTATTCGATACAAATAATTTTCAGATATATTTGACACATTGATAGGACCCTAATGGCCACTACCACTCCGGGTCAGAGTGGACCTGGAACCAGTGGCAATGAAGAAGTACTCCACACTCCCCAGAGCTCGAAAACTGAAGCCTCATCATCAAATGTAGTTTAGTGCTAAACCTAGGACACTTATCTGGATCTGATTTTGAGCAAATAGAAAACATCGTGCACGTATGTACACATATGCTTCTGTATGTATGTATGTATGTATGTATGTTAGCTTTCCAGCCCAGTCAGAATGAGAACACACTGACTGTACCTTTTGCATAAGAGTAAAACGCCCCTCAAACGGGGTATTCTGGGTATGACATTAAACTGCATTCGATAGTGAGGCCCCACTTGTGAATATCTGACAAGTATGGAGTACCCTTTTCCTACTGGTACTCCCAGATACACTCTTATCTGGAGTAGTAAAACCTATTAGGGTCCTATCTATAGGTCAAATAGATCTGTTTTGAAATTATTAGTATTAGACTTTAATACGAAAAACATGTAACTGTGTGCAAACAATTGATTATTATTCAATAGAATTATTTATGTATGATGGGAGTACGAGGAGCAGCTTAACTGTATCCAAGTTATTTGTATTAGATAGGAATACTTGATACTCTAACTGTATGCAAACAAAGGATTCTAGCCAAATAGGAGAGTATTCTGTTTTTAATGCAATGAAACATTGAAAATAATTATGATTACAATCAAACATTTAGAAATTAATCAACGATTTCGACAATAAATAAGCCTCAATGAGTTGATATGCTGTTAAACAAATAAAACAAAACTTGTTAGAGAAAAAAATGCAAATTGCCTCCCTATAGAAAAGAGCAACCAAAATATATCAAAGTAAAAAAGAATTTAGGCGGAGAATATTTTCTTTGTATGAAGAAAATATATTCACAAAAAACACAACGAACAAAGAAAAAATATTTTTAAATAAAATAAAAATAAGAATAGGTAAATTACGATTTTGAAAAATGTCATCGATGAGTCGAAAAGTAATCATCAGAAAAAAAAATTATGGATGAAAAAAATTCTGGTAGTAAAAAAAACGTTTTTTTTTTCTTTTTTATACGTACAAAGATTCAGGGTCTATTATCAGATGATATATCTTTAACTTGTCTCAATCTATGTTTCAAAGCGTCTCAGCAAGCTCAGATCTATCTATCTATCAATCAATCACCATCTCTTCTTTCTTTCTTTCTTTCTTTCTTTCTCCGTTTCTTCTTTCTTTCTTTCTTTCTTTATTTATTTATTTATTTATCTCCTCTTTCTTTCTTTCTTTCCTTCACCATATCTTCTTTCTTCCTTCCTTTCTTTCGATATATATATATATATATATAATATTACAACAGTATATGGTTGTCCCTATCTCACATGATGGGTTTGTGGTAGCCCAAATGCCGTATAATTTGGAGAGTGCTCAATATTTGTGACAGAGTTATTATATAAAATAATTATAAATAAATTAATGTTAGTTTTTATATACATTTAAAAGCGTGGATATTTAAAACAATGTAGGGATCATTTACAGTTTTACAAGAAATATATCCCAAACCATAAAAGGCCACAACAAAAAAATTGAAACCCTCCACAACACACATCCCAACAAACAATACAACTGTAGGGATAAAGAACCATGCCCCCTATAAGTCACCTGCCTACAAAAAAAAAACGTAGAGTACAGGGTCACTGTATAAAAAAAAACCAACTCAGCCAAGCAGTACATATTTGCAACAGAGGGAACCGTAAAACAAAGGATATATGTCCACAAACTTTCCTTCACCAACAGAAGTTATTCAACAAATACTTTTTTATTCACATATATCTGACATCAAAAGGACATGAATGTCTCACCAGCCATCACATGGGATATACTAAAACTCGCCCTTGCCTACAGCAAGACATAAAATGCCTTCTTTGTCTCCATGAGAAACTTGCAATTATCACTCATCCATCACAAAATACCTTGTTAAACAAAAAATCCGATATATTATTCAAATGCCGACATGAGAACAATCATCTACTTTTGCATTTCGGCACATACACATAATCTATCTCCACCACCACCTCCGCCACTAAAAACCTCCACACTCCTTCACGAAAAATCTCACAATACACCCGCCGCACCGTAAGTACCATTCCTCCATTGAACCTTTATACTTATCTCCAAACACCCTTTTGCAAACACCCTTTTGCAAACACACTTTTGCATTTCGGCACATACACATAATCTATCTCCACCACCACCTCCGCCACTAAAAACCTCCACACTCCTTCACGAAAAATCTCACAATACACCCGCCGCACCGTAAGTACCATTCCTCCATTGAACCTTTATACTTATCTCCAAACACCCTCACCACCTTTTGATATAATGTTCGCCATAATTTCATTATTGTTAGAAGTAATTCTTATAGTATTTTTACGATTCACATTAAATACATACCATCATAGATTACAATAACCTATATGTAATATAACATTAACAGGATATTGGCAACTAATACAGATTATTATGATGTACATATTGCAATTTAATACAGAACATATTCCAACATATGAATACTAGTATTGCATAATAAACTATAGTATATAATTATATACCATGTCTCTTAACATCATGTTGCCCAGTAGACTGGGACTGTAGAATATACTGACTGCTTCCCTGCAGAGAGATAAGACCCACCCCTAATGAGTATCCTGATAATGACACTAAACAATCTGATGGTGAGGTTCCAGTAATCCTGGAACTTTTGGGAATGTGGTGTACCCCTTTATTGCCATTGCTCTCAGGTCCACTCTGACCTGGAGTTGTAGCACCTGATAAGGGTCCTATCTATGGATTAAATAGAACTAAACGGTGATTTCTTGACTTTACTGTTTTTGGCATTTAAACTGCGTATTTAGACCAAACAAAATTGTTTAAAATAGAACTGTTTTGACATGTAAACTGTGTACTTATGCTAAACTGAATTATCTGAAATAAAACAGTTTTGACATTAACTCTTTGTATTGCCCAGTTAGCTGGGGCTGTAGAATACACCGACTGCTTCTCTGCAGAGGGGTAATTAGTGTCCTGGATATGATACTAAACAATCTGATGGTGAGGTTCCAGTGATGCTGAAGCTTTTGGGAATGCGGAACACCCCTTCATTTTCATTGCTCCCAGGTCCACTCAGGCCCGGAATAGTATCACCTGATAGGGCCCGATCTATGGGTTAAATAGAACTAACTGCATACTTATACTCAACTGAATCGTTTGAATTAGAACTCTTTGACTAAACTGAATAGCTTGAAATAGTGATGTTTTTGACAATTAAACTGTACTTACATTTAAACTGCGTGCTTATGCTAAACTGAGTTGTTTGAAATGGAAGCGTTTTTGACATTGAAACTGTACTTATACTAAACTGAATGGTTTAATATAGGACTGTTTTGACATTTAACTGTGTAAACAAAATCTGTACTTAGAGAAAACTGAATTAGTTGAATTAGAACCGTTTGAATAAACTGAATAACCTTAAATAAAAATGTTTTTGACAAACTGTGTACTCATGCCAAACTAAATTGTTTGAAATAGAACTGACAATTTGTATAAAAAATAGATTTGGCGTTAAATAACCAACAATGGTTGATTTGCCATAAAACCCAAACAACCAAACTTAACACCATGATATTCCCACCTCACCTATTATTCTTATGTTTTAAACCCATCAACTGTTTCGTCTTTTATACTTACACGTTAAATCAAAAATTGATTTTCTTAATACAATGATGATGATAACTTTGTCCCTTAAGTAAAAATTGTATTCGTCTAAATCCCAAAACGTTTCTCA
>OY757917.1:98547731-98788685 GCA_963585895.1 Sepioteuthis lessoniana
GTAAAAATTGTATTCGGCTAAATCCCAAAACGTTTCTCAACTTCCGCTACCTTTTTCTACACATCACATATATTCATGAGACAACCTCAAATCTGCCACGCGGACCATGTGTCATCACACACACACACACACACACATACACACACACACACACACACACACACACTAACAATAACATATACAACCACACACAGCAGTACACAAAAATAATCTACACACGCACACATAGGAAGTCTTATACGCAATACTAACGTAAACATTTTTATACTGTATCTTTTCGATTTCTCCAACATCTTTTTTCTCACTTTCTTTCTTTCTTTTTTTCTTTCGATGTATTTTCTAACAATGTTACAGTCCAGGACGTTAGGCAATAGAGACACCATAGAGACACCTCCGCTTTTTATCTATATCAACCTGTTCCTATCTACCTCAATCTCTACCAAACTATCTATCATTCTATCTATCAATATATATATATATATATATATATATGGGGGGGCATGTATGATTATCTATCACTCAATCTATCTTTTAATCTACCAATATTAATCTGTTCATCTCTACCTATCAATCTATTTCAATGTATCTATCAGTCAATATATATTTTCATCACTTCACACACACACACACACACACACACACACACACACACACACACATATATATATATATATATATATATATATATATATATATATATAATTATGTTAATATCTATCACTCAATCTATCTTTTAATCTACCAATATCAATCTGTTCATATCTACCTATCAATCTATTTCTATGTACGAAGATCATTAAATAAGTTTCCAAACATTTTTCGTATGGACACTTTTATTGATAGTACACACATGAAACTCTAGTCCCCTTCGAAGTAATCTCCTCCAGCTGCAATGCACTTCTTGTACCGTTCCAACAACTTTCATCTCCTCAATTGTCTTATAACGACAGCCTCTGAGCTTAGGGAATAACCAAAAGTCACAGGGAGGATGTGGAACTGTTTTGATGCCCATCTTGGTCAAATAGCCTGTGACAAGGATGGAGTTGTCGACTGCTGGAAATGCCACTGACCTGGCCTCTTCCCAAGGAATCTCTTCCTGAACTCCCCTAAAACCTCAACATAGTAACCCTAACCCTAACCCTTTGGCCAATCAACTCTGGTGTATTGACTTCCTTACTCTTCCCACACCTCTCATCATCCCTCACAGACTCCCTGCCTTTTTTTAGTGTCTTATGCCACTCGAAAACTGATGCTCGATTCACGCAAGATGGTCGAAAAGCAGTCTGAATCTTTCCATACGTTTCTGTGGCATTTTTCCCTAGTTTAAAACAGAATTTTATTGCATATCTTTCTTCTAATGTGTCCTCACGTCCAGATTGCATTTTTGAAATTCACCTGTTGTGACAATCAGGTTTTAGTAGGGTGTATTCCAATTGCTGTGGTAGCTGTTCATTTGAATGTGAAATCATAAAAATTGGCTAGTCATCTCATAAGGTGTATAGCAATAATATAGTGAATTGCCAAGAGTCTACAACAATTTTAAATGCCTGTACAAAAAAGTCTGGAAACTTATTGAATGCACCACGTATGTATCAGTCAATATATATTTTCATCAGTATACACACACACACACACACACATATATATATATATATATATATATATATATGTGTGTGTGTGTGTGTGTGTGTGTGTGTGTGTGTGTGTGTGTGTGTGTGTGTGTGTGTGTTTCTATCCATCTATCTATCTATCAATATGATTTTTAATTTAAAAAACTATACGGCTAACAGCTTCTCATGTTCTTCTTTGACAACCCTGAGTATAAATTTTTTGATCAGTCAAAATTATATCTTTATTACTTTTTATCTGAAAATACATTTCTGAATCATCTAAAAAAAAGTTTGGAAAAAAAAGAAAAGTCTTACTCTGATTATTCAAAAGAATGGAAGAAATCTGAATGTCATTGGATTAAAACCATCAGATATGGCAGTACAACATTATTATATATTTTCTTACAGAACATTACAAAACTTTGTCCAAGTTCTTAACAATGCATGGTTCGAGATATAATTAAATGTTATAAAATCATGCAGTTTTCCCCTTTAAGCAACTCATTGTATTTGATTTAAAAAGTCTTTTTATTTTCATTTTGAATGCTCAGTTAGTCGGCAGGCAGTTGCGTAATTTATTTGTGCTTGTTCGCAGATGTAGCAAAATGAATTTGGAGTATATGCAATAAATTTTTGAATCATTGTGTGTCATGAGTTCGTGTTTGGTTAATGTTGAGATAAATGCAAGTTTTTCACAAACGTCTATAACTGTAGATGTAAATGTTTGCCTCAATGCTCGTGTTTATATCTGAAGGAACAAAAGAAATTGCTTTAAAATTACTTTATAGATAGATAGATAGATAGATCCGAACAGACGAAGATGGATATATAGATAGATCTGAATAGACTAAGAAAGATACATAGATATATATGAACAGACTAAAGGACAGAGATAGATAGATAGATAGATAGATAGATAGATAGATAGATAGATAGATAGATCTGATTAAAGGCCACTTTTCATTCAAATGTTCTTAACTTGGATGCCGTTATGATATATAAAAGTGAAACTGTTTTACGGCCTCGTAAAACTTTTAGAAAAAACACATGTAGGGGCTGTTTTCGCTTATCTAAATAGGATAAATATCACTTGAAAACTATCTACTGTCTAGCTGATCTTCACAAGAAGAAAAGACAAATATATCGAAAGAGTTTGACCGGCAATCAATGAAGATAGCCATCGGATGATAAGAAGGAGAAAATGAAATAATAACAAGATATCTGTGATGATTGGTCTGTCTGCGAGTTCATGCAAGCAAATATTATGAGATAATTTAAAAATAAAATGTATTTCAGGAAAATTTGTTCCTTGCAGGCTCACAAAGAATTAAAAGAATAAACTATGGTTTTAATGTTTGTTTGGCTAACAGTGAATAATTCTGGTTGGTGTGAATATACGATAGTCCTACAATAAATAAGCTGAATTTTGCTTAATGAATTGGCAATAAGAAAACACTGCGGTTGTCCATTTCTCTATGGAAATCAACAATGGTAGATCATTTCATTTTCCAAGAAACTGTCAACATGTCCTTCTTTGTTTTTCTGCTTCGCCCGGAACTTTTTCTTTATCCGAGAGTCGTTGTGTTTCCACTTAATGGACTATCTTTTCGACTCAGGCTTGAAATGGCAAAACCATGTGTGGCCCATTTGTAAACATTTTTTGACTAAAACATGTTTCTCAGTACAAATCACCAATTCTTCAGTATACTTCACTTTTTTTGTACTAAAAAGCCACTAAAAACTTCATAACAAATCTATCTTCAAGTCTAAAACACTGTTTATTTGAATAGCTTGAAAAGAAATATTAAAGTAATTCTTTGCGATCGAACAATTCCAAACAACGCAGGAAAAAATTACGTACATGTACGTGTAAAGAGGAACAACTCAAGAATACTACGTGCTGTTTTGAATAATTCCTTGAAGCAACCACCCAAAAAACAGTAACTGTATAACAACGTACCTCTCATCTGACAAACCATACAAGTGTAGACGGACTAGACATGCAAGAAACTGATGGAGAAGCAAAGGCCAACTCAGAAGTGATGTTCTTCTTTGGGCACCTACACATAGGGCCGCAAGTGTTGGCCAACGAGCAAGAACTTATTGACATCAGGTCTCTGCGGACACAGGGTGTAGTTTGGGGGACCTGCCGGGAGCGAGACATGATTGGAACGGATGGAGAGAGATATAGTCAGGGAAACCCGTACTGTCATTGTAACTAGATGATGATGATGTATGTGCATGCATACGTATTTGTATATGTTTCTCAATGAAGTTTATGTGCATGTATACGTATATATCAAGGAAGTATATGCGTACGTATACATAAGTGTGTATGTATATCGATGATATATATATATATATATATATGTGTGTGTGTGTGTGTGTGTGCTTATTAATGCTGTATATGTGCATGTATATGTAGATGTATATGCATATTAATGAAGTAGATAATTATAGACAGATTGACAAACAGAAACTTATGCTACTTGCAAGACCGACACAGGCGCTGAATTATCCTCAATTATCTTCTTTCTTCTTTCCTCTTTTTATTTACAATAAACTTTTTCATTGTAAAAAAAAAGTTTAAACTTATATTGTCTCTTAACATACTGGATAATATTCTCGGAATTCCTTATGCAACATGTGCTTGAGCACGGTCCGAAAAAAAAACATCAGCCGAAAACTTTGTGTTAAGAAACAAGAATAATAATACTTCGAATATAGAACAACAATGAAAATAAAGAACTTGAATGAAGATTAATTATCAGAGAATTTCTTGTAAAGCTTTGGGTGGTTTGGTTTGGTTTGGTTTGGTTTGGTTTGGTTTCTTTATTTGATGGCATATGAACATTTGTGGGTAATTTAATATCAAAGCAATCCTTGTAGAAGAACAGTTGTGGTACAATTTAATACGAAAAACTCCTTTTAGATGAATATTCGTGGTATGATTTAATGGCAAAGCCTCTTTGTAGATTAACTGTCGTGTTACGATTTAATGTTAAAGCCTCTTTGTAGATAAACAATCGTGTTACGATTTAATCTCAAAGCCTCTTTGTAGATGAAGTCGTGGTACGATTTAATGTCAAAGCCTCTTTGTAGATTAACTGTCGTGTTACGATTTAATGTTAAAGCCTCTTTGTAGATAAACAATCGTGTTACGATTAAATGCTAAAGCCTCTTTGTAGATGAACATTAATGCTACAATTTAATGCAAAGCCTCTTTGTGGATGAACAGTCATGTTGCAATTTAACCCGTAGATTATGAGATAAGAGGTGTTATACTTTTTACAAGAGTATTAGTTCGAAAGTGAACATAACAACGTGACTGGATCTTGAACTTTATTACAACTATTTTGAAGTCCACCAAGTTAGCTACAATGCTACTGGCCCAGTCGACTGGGGCGGGGCCGTAGAATGCACTGACTGCATTTCTGCCATTGGGAAAGACTCTTCCACCAGAAGTCTTGAATATGATACAAAACAATCTGATGGTGAGGCTCCAGTAATACTGGAACTTTGAGGAATGCAGAGTACCCATTCATAGCCATCGCTCTCAGGTCCACTCGGACTTAGAGTGATAGTACCTGATAGGGTCATATCTATCGGTCAAATAGAACTATTTGACGTTTAAACTGTATGCAAACAAATGACTTATGCTAAACTGAATTGTTTGAAGTTAAACTGATCATTTAACTGTGTGTAAACAAATGACTGATGTTTAATTGAACTGTTGGTGATCCATAGTAATATTTGGAAGCATTTAACTTTGTTGACTTGCGCTGAATTGAATTGTTAGAAATAGAACTTTTTGATCATTTTTCTGTGCGTATCTACAAAATGTGTTTATAAATCATATCTAATATATATCTAAAAACAGGATTTAGCATTAAATAACTAACAATGGTTGATATGCCATAAAACCAGACCAAACCGAACCACTACGCCACAAAAATTACCTCTGCAACAAAGGATCTATCTTTGGTCTGAATGGGTACAATCAAAACATAAGCCAATATATTTATTATTCAAATACTAATTTTTATGCAAGGTAAGCTTCATCTGACAACCCAACCTGTCAGTGAGGCTTAGAATACGCTCTCTGTATCCCTCCTTGAAGAGGAATGAACCCCCTCCCAATAATAGAATTTCACTCTGGCCTTGTATAGTAGTACGCGTTAAGGTGCTAGTGTTGGATATTCACTCGAAGACTACTTTTGATATTTGTTGATGCAGTTGAGGAAGACGTACACTGAGGACGAAAGGCTGAAAGAATTGTGTACTGTGTAAGCGGGAGGTGTGACCACGATAATTTGCGTAGACGTCAAGGATATTATATAACCAATAAAGTTTTGATCTAAACCAGAAGAGGTTTCGCCGAAGATTCGTATCTTGGGCCCTGTGTGTACAGCTCAGCCGTCTTCGACTCTCTTTCTCACACGTACTCATCCGTGCATTTTGGGTAGTAAAAGGAAATGATAAGAATCTGACTATATTTTTGTACATCAGTGTTGTTGTTTTTTCTCTATTATATGACACAAGTTATGAGTCAAATAGATATGTTAAAAAGTGATTTTTATTCGATAGGAATATTTGATACCATGCAACTGTAAATCATTTGAATAAATAAATAGTTGAATCTTTCTGTGATTTCTAATGATTATTATTAGTAGTAGTAGTCACTTGAAACTAAATAATTGTGTACAAATAAAAGTCTTAGACCAGTTGGCTGGTGGGGGCTGTAAATCACACTGACTGCACTTCTGTAATGGGGTAAGACCCCACCTCCACCAACGAGTGTCCTGATATGACATACAACAATCTGATAGCAAGGCTCTAATACTGAAGCTCGTGGGAAAGCAGGATGCCATTTTCAATGCCATTACTCCCAGTTCCACTCTGGCTCGAAGTGGGAGCACTGGATTGGGACCTATCTATGGGTCAACTAGACTGTTTGACCTTTAAACTGTGTATTTATGCTAAATTGAATTTGTTGGGTATCACCCACCTTTTTCCAGACAATGAACTAGTCCATCTGCCATATATAGCAGTAGCTAGTAATAGCAGGGCAAACTAGAAGGTAAAGAGCAGCTTCTTATAGGAATAGTATTAGAGCGTTGGAGACTGGAGATCGCACTAGATCACCTTACTTGCTACCGTAATAACGGAAGCCAATACTATCGTTGGACTATATCTTTATTCTGTATTCACTAATCCTATGTTCTTGTCTACTAATAGTCTCTCTATTGTATATACTTTTTCCTGGGAATATATCTCTATTTCTTCTCGTATCATGGTTTGTCCTTTATTTGATATTACAAGCATTCATTAACCAGAAAGCAACAGTTAGCAATATCATATTTACCAACCCCTCCGCTCGGGCAGGATATTGACACAAGGTCAATTTTTAAGCGGAGTTAAAACAGGTTTGAATTAAGAGTTTTCCTTCTCTTAGAATAGTTGCCTCACCAAGGCTGAGGAACCTAGTCTGCCCTACTATTTACCCATAGCTGGAGGGAGAATAATTGGATTCATACCTTTCCCAAGGGTATTAGTTCTTTGTGAAATGCAATCAGTCTCGTCCAGGATTTGAACTCGTGTCGCCGTGTCCATTTCCTACGACGATAACCATTACACCACGGGCACCTCCACAGCAACAGTTAGCAATATTGTTCTTTGATCATTTAACTGTTTGTAAACAAATGATTGATGTTTGATTAAATGGACAGTGATACATAGCAATACATTGAACCATTGAACTGAGTGCAAATGAAAGAGTAATGTTTAATATAACAATTTGTGTTAAATAACAATACTTATAATCACTTCAATGTAAAAACAAGCGATTAATATTGAATAGAATTATTAGTATTAGATTGCAATAATTGGAAACAATTCACTGTCAAGAAACAATAGCAATACTTGTGTGCAAACAAATAAATTCTGTCTCATTTTAAAATGAAATTACCTACAAACTATTTGGGCAAACAAATGACATGTTAAATTGTGACTATTATGTAGCAATATTTGAAACCATTTAACTGTGCTTAAAAATGTTATCTACAAAAATGCGTTTACAACTCATATATTTAATATGTCTATGTATAAACAGGATTTGGCATTAAATAACCTACTATGGTTGGTATGCCATAAAACCAAACCAAAATAAATGACAATTATCTAACAGAAATACTTGAAATCATATAATTATTTGAAATAAATAGGAATAGTTGAAAACATACCACTGTGCAAATTATTTTTATTAGGAATACTTGATGTCATAATTCCGTGAAAAAAACTACACAAAAAAATATAAATATAAATGTCGAATTAACGTAACTGCTAGGCATGAGAGGGTTAACATGCCGTTAAAATCAATTAATCAGTCATTCTTATAATAGTATGTTAATGCCATAAAAATATAACTCTACATTTACTGGGGAAGGAAATCCTTACATGACGACAAATTTAGATTCATTTCTCTAATATAGGAATGTCTGCAATTCTTTATAAAAAAAACTGTGATGCTAGAATGCGTTAAAATTCGGTTTCTTATTTACGCTTTTTGGCATCAGCTACAAGAAATAATAAAGGATACCTGTTTATATCGATGATAGAATGCATTTAGAAAATGTATTGACGTACAAGTACGATGTGTCACAGGGTCAATTTTTAAGCGAAGTTTTAGCCCAGGTTTGAATTCAGAGGTTTTCTTCTCTTAGACTGGTTGCCAAGCTAAGTTTACTATTTACACCTCGCATGATGTGTCACAAGGTCAATTTTAAGCAAAGTTTAACAGGTTTGAATTCAGAGTTTTTCTTCTGTTAGACTGGTTGCCAAGCCAAGTTTACTATTTACACCTAGTTGAAGGGAGAGTAACCGGATTCATATATTTCCCAAGAGTATCAGCGCGAAATCAAATGCAACCAACTGCGTCCAGGATTTGAACTCGAGTCGCCATGTTCAATTACTACGACGATAACCATTGCATCACGATCTTTAATCCATTTTGGATAATTAAGGTTCATGATTGAAGGAAAATGGGCTTCAACATCAACTGCAAGATAGCGTACTGGCCTTTCTGTTTTTATATTAACAAAAAATTCACATTTATAATGGATCTTTTTTTTTTCTTTGTCTAATCGAAAATATAATTTTGGTGTAATTATATTAAACTTCTGTTGCTAACAGTAAAAAAAAGGGGGGAAAAGAAAACGTTGGTTAGATCTTCTCTTAAAATCTTGCGTGACACTTCATGTTTTCATGGAAGTCATCATTCAACCGTTGAGACCATTACAGCGGTGGTACTTTAATTTTTCTCTACACTAGAAAAACTGTTAACCGGTGCGGAAATCACACTCAAACAGTTGAAGCTAAATTCAGCCTCTGGGTTCAAAGAGTTAATAATAAAGAAGGAGACATAGTCCTGCATTGTGAGTGAGGTAATGGATATTTTCCACCGGCTTCAGGGATCAGTGTCTTAGCCCAGGATTTTGAATAACGTTTTTTAAGCAAGTCGAACTCAGCTGATCTTTGATATCTATTATTAATAGAATGACCGCCTTCCAAGAAAAAAAATCCTGCCGTTTAAGCCTTTCAATTATAAGAGACACATGTGACATGAGTGACATGTCTGAGAGTCATATGTGATTCTCAAAGTTCATTGAAATTATTTTGTTGATATGCCAATCAGTTACGTTGAATTAAGAGGAGGTGCACGTGGTATAATTGTTATCGTCGTAGGAAATGGAGACGGCGACACGAGTTCAAATCCTGGACGAGACTGATTGCATTTCACATAGCACTAATACCCTAGGGAAAGGTATGAATCCAATTAGTCTCCCTCCAGCTATGGGTAAACAGTAGGACAGACTGGGTTCTTCAGCCTTGGTGAGGCAACTAGTCTAGGAGAAGGAAAACTCTGAATTAAAACCTGTTAAACTCCGCTTAAAAATTGACCATGTGTCATATCCTGCCCGAGTGGAGAGGTTGGGTAAATAGGATCGGCTACGTTGAATTACAATCTTAGAATACGAGAGACTCACGTGGTTCTCAGACGTGTGGCTAATAAAAATTATGTCACACGACTTGAGAGTCATATATGTCAACGGGTGGTGTAACGGTTTGCAAGCTAGACAAGCAGACCTTCTCGAGTGAGTTCGAGTCTCATAAGATGCCCCATTCATTCGGCTTTTAGCCACGTCGAAACAAAAAGCTTTGTAAATTACTATATGTCTATTGGGTTTTAGTACTGACTTTTAAAAACGAACAGAAAATATACGAGAAAAATTTAGTATCGTCAACAGTTTTTGTTATATCAGGAAACATCAGAGTAGACACTTCTAATTTGCCTTTATCAATGAAGGAGTTGAAAATGAACAAATTACTCAAATAAAAACGTATAAGATGGACAAAAAAGTTCTTAAACTGAACAAGAAGGAAATTACATAACGTACAAAAAATATCTCACATGTTTTTAGTTTCTTTTTTTTTTCACTATATGAAGAAAGACTTCTTAAGTCTACGATTGTAGAAAACACTGAGTGCATTTCTGCAGAGGAGTAAGACCCCCCCACCACCACCAACAAGTATCCTGGATATGACACTATACAATCTTATGGTGAGGCTCCAGAAATGCTGGAGCTTTGGGGAATGCAGAGTATCTCTTTATTGCCATCGATCCCTGGTCCACTCGGGCTCGGAGTGGTAGCACCTGATAGGGTCCTATCTATGGGTCAAATAGAACTAAACTACGTACTTATGCTAAACTGGGTGGCTCGAAATAGAACTGCTTTGACATTTAAATTGCGTACATACGCGAAACTGAATTGTTTGAAATAGAAAGATTTTTGACATTGAAACTATACTTACGTTAAGCGAATTGTTTGAAGTAAAGCTGTTTTAGATTTTAACTGAGAGTAAATAAAAACTATACTTATATTAAACTGAATTGCTTTAAATAGAAATGTTTGAATAAACTGAATAGCTTGAAATAGAAATGTTTTTGAAAATTAAACTGAGTACTTATTCTGAACTGAATTATTTAAAATAGAACTGTTTATTTGTATGAAATGAATATGACATTAAATAACCAACAGGGGTTGATATGCAATAAACCCAAACGAATAAATAATTAAATCTATGAGCTGTCATGAAAAAAATTTAGAATGAATGACCATAACTTTTTCTTTAATTGATTAATAAAATCTATTATTGATCGATAGTGTAACATTCGAATTATGTCATAAACCTCAGAACGATTAGAAAGATACTATTCGAATGTCACTGAATTTCAGTAATACATGGTGACCTCCGTAGTCATCTGAATCCATAGCAAAGACTAGATTAAGAAGTCACATAATTTTCCGTCTTTTGGTTCGCAACTCCTGACTGGTAAGTAAAATCTACATAAAATAAATGAAGTTAGAGGTGCACACTAGAGAAGAAGTTTTGTTATTTTTCTCAAGTGAAGTCTCTGTGTTAACCCAGCAAAATAACTGCTGCCCTCGGAGCGAGAAAGGATTTACGGCCGAACAGGTACAAGTGGCAGACCAGTTGAAAAAAAGATCCCTATATAACAAAATAACAAAGCTTGATATTGCCCACATTGGCAAAAGTTCTTTTTCTATATTAAAGCATTTTCATTTGATGGTCAATTATCTAATATGTGGGGTATTTATCTTGAAGTCTGATAAATCATACTTCTAAATACATATGATCCAAAATAAAATTGTGAACTAACCTTCATCGTCATATGCGTGCATCAGTTCATGTCCCACAATTGTACCCAAACTGCCAAAATTCACAGACCTAAAAAAAAAAGAATTAAATATTAACTCATCCAGAGACCGATCAGAATTTAAACCCAGTCGGCTGGGGCCGTATAATACACCAACTGCAGAGGGGTAAGACTCCCCCCAATGAGTGTCCGGGATATGATACTAAAGAATCTGATGGCGAAGTTTCAGTCATGCTGGAGCTTTGAGGAATACAGAGTATCCCTTTAATGCCATCGCTCCCTGGTCCACACTGGCCCGCAGTGGTAGCAACTGATAGGGTCCTTTTTATGGGTCAAATAAAACTAAACAGTGTTGTTATGCTGAACGGAATTATTTGAAATAGAACTGTTTTTGATATTTAAACTGTGTACTTATGTTAAAATGAATTATTTAAAATAGAACTGTTTATATGTATAAAAATAGATTTGGCATTAAATAACCTACAATGGTTGATATGTCATAAAATCTAACCAAACCAAACAGAATATAGAATAAGATTTTTCATCCAAATTTATTTTCAACAAATTCAGTTTTGTAAAACCTACATTCTGTTTATATATGAGAGTCATTCAATAAAGAAGAGGAATTTGAGGGAGATAGCAAAACAGTTTTTCTAGAATTGTTTTATAGCAAAAATCATTTTAATCTCGAAAAAATATTTCTTTTGGGTCTATTCAAAACGGCGGCATATAAAAAAGAATGCTGCAAACGTGAACAGAGGCGCGTCATGAAATTTTTGGTGGCTGAAGAGTACAAATCATGAGAAATTTCGAGAAAATTGTGATGTATGTGGAGAAGTAAAAAATTGTTTAGAACAAGGTTAAACATGGGTTTGCCATTATGATCCTGAGTCAAAAAATACACTCAATAGAATAGAAACACTCTGACTCTCCGGTAAAAAAAAGCCCTTCAGGTCGCAGTGTTAAGTGAAGAATGTCATACTGATAGTCGCAAGGGACGTGAAATGATCCAACGCTATTGATTTCCTTGTAAAAGGTGCAATTGTAAACAGTTTCCCATTGCCAACACCTGAGACAAAATTCACCTTATTTATTGAATGACATTCGTATTACTAAAATTTATATTGCCTGCATGTATGTAACTGGAAAAAGCAAAAATAGCGCTTCATAGCGAGATTTTTGTAAATACTATTAGAGCTACACTTACAATATTCTTGTTGAGTGTGGTAATTTCCAATAAGGTTTGATATCATATTTACCAACCCCTCCGCTCAGGCAGGATATGTCAAATTTTAAGCGGAGATTAACAGTTTTGAATTCCGAGTATTCCTTCTCCTAGACTAGTTGCCTCACCACGGCTGAAGAAATCAGTCTGTCCTACTATTTACCCATAGCTGGAGGGAGAATAATTGAATTCATACCTTTCCCAGGAGTATTAGTGCTATGTAAAATACAATCAGTCTCGTCCAGGATTTAAACTCGAGTCGCCGTGTCCATTTCCTACGACGATAACCATTACACCACGGGCATCTCCTCAGATAAGGTTTGATATAGTTACCCAACACGAGCAGAATACGACACAAGGTCTTGAATTCAGTGCATTTCTTTTACTATTCTAGCTGCGTTTCCGAGATTAAAACACCCAGCCAACAATTGACTAATAGTTGGTTGGTGAGTATGGATTTATGTCTTTCATAATGGCATTAGCGCAAAGTAAAACACAATCAGTCTCGCAAGGATTTGGACTCGGACAGCCGATTCCATTTTCTGATCATAACCGTTATCCGAATTACTTATGCTCTCAAAAATTTAACTGAATTAAAAAAAATTCCTGTGGGGTGGGGTCTTCATTGGCTATAAAATGTCTTTTTTGTTTCACCATCTAAATTCTTGATAGATGGTTTGGTTTCTTTGTTTAATGCCAGATCAACCTTTGCGGGTTATTCAATGCCAAAGCCATTCTTCTAGAGGAACAGTAGTGGTAATATTTACCCCATAGCTGGGAGGATAAGGGGGTTCATACCTTTCCCAAGGGTATTTACCCGAAAGTGAACGTAATAGCGCGACTGGAGTACGAACTCGCGTATTACGATTCCGCAGTCCATCGCTTTAACCATTACACCACGAGGACACCACATATTCTTGATAGAGTAGAGATAACTGTGAAATGCTAAATATAATCCTTCCTAAATAAAAGCATGTGTATCATCATGGACGGCAGTTGTGTGTAAAGTGTTTACATGTTATGCGGCTTAACTTACATGTCAACCGATTTTTCTCTAAGAAATCAGACCCCGTTCATGTTTCGATAAGAAAGTTTATTGGTTGGTTGACTGAGTGATTGGTTTTAAAAGCATGTCAAACTGTCTGGGGTTATTTTATGCCAAGAAGTTTGGGAAATGTGTTCATTGTGCGTTTTTATCGAGTTTTTTTGTGTAGTTATTTCTTAGGAGTTTTTTGAACACGGATATATAATATCAAGTATTCCTATCTACAAATTTATCTATTTACAAATAATTTGTAAACAAATCTATTTGACTCATTGATAGAATTCTATAAGGTACTACCACTCCGAGTCAGAGTGGACCAGGGAGTTGTGGCAATGAAAGGGTTCTCTACACTCCATATCGTTTCATAACTGGAACCTCACCACCAGACACTTTTTAGCTTCACATGCAGGACTCTCGTTTAAGTGGGGGGGAATCTTAGTCAGCATATTCGAATCCCAGACAACAAGGCAGAAAGTTTTTAGGGGATTTGTGGGGTAATACATTTTGTGACTAAACATCAAATGTATGTAGAGAAAAGGCTTATCGATATTTGAGCATCAAGTATTTCTGTCGAATAGGAATAATTTCTAAAGAGATATTTGACCTATAGATGGAATTATGATAAGAAAAAGCTTATCGATATCTTGAAAAAGAATATCTCAAGATGAAACTGATTGTATAGATAAAAGTTCAAACAGTCATTAACATATTCATTTGATATCGACTTGATAATACGCTTATATTGATCGATCGTGTAGCTCATGGGGTAAGAGGAGAATGATATTTATATTTGGTTTTATATATATATATATATATATATATATATATATATAAGATTAAAAGAATATTCCGCCAACATTCCGACTTTCTACAACTGATTAAATACGCTCTAACCTCTTACTGCCACCACAGGGAACATTCGGAGAATTTCCATACTTTTGAAAAATATAAAAACAAAAAGCGATCTTGGGGGTATCATCGTGGTGTAGTGTTAAATCATTGGACTACGTGATCGTAGTAAGCGAGTTCGAACGCTATCACGTTTCTTTTCGGACAAATACTCTTGGGAAAGGCATGAACCACCTTAATCTTCCGATGGTTGTATGGGTTTTATAGCATATCAACCTTTCTAGATTATTTAACGCCAAATCCGTTTTTATATAAATGATCAGTTCTGTTTAAAAACTATTCAGTTTAGCATGAGTACACCGATTAATTGTCAAAAACATTTCTATTCCAAGCTATTCAGTTTATTCAAACAAAGCTAATTCACTTTAATATAAGAACAGATTTTGTTTACACACAGTTAAATGTCAAAACAGTTCTATATTAAACAATTCAGTTTAGTGTAAGTACAGTTCAATGTCAAAAACAGTTCCATTTCAAACAATTCAGCTTAGCATAAGTACGAAGTTTAAATGTAAGTACAATTTAATCGTCAAAAACATTTCTCTACAAGCTATTCAATTTAGTCAAACAGTTCTAATTCAAGCAATTCAGTTTAGCATAAGTATGCAGTTAGTTCTATTTAACCCATAGATAGGATCCTATCAAGTGCTACAATTCCGAGCAAGAGTGGACCTGGGAACAATGGCAATGAAGGGGTACTCTGCATTTCCCAAAGCTCCATCATCACAGGATTGTTTAGTATCATATCCAGGACACTCATGGGGGGTTACCTCTCTGCAGGGGTGCAATCGGTGTATTCGACAGCCCCAGCCGACTTGGCAATTAATCTACCGAGCTATGAATTAAATAATAGCCCCTTGTTCTTCTAGATGGATGAATTTAGCATTAAATAACCCTTGAAGGTTGATATGCCATTAAATAAAGGAACCCATCCAAACAAATGTATTTCTTTCTTGACAAGTTGATTCAAATTTTATTGATTTCTCTTTTGGGTTAATACTTTGAATTAAAAAAATGTCACTGAGTTGTATAAGAAAGTGAAATTACAAATTAACAAACAGAAAAGCTACTAATATTTTCCGGAAACATGAGGAAAATAATGCCAAAAAATAAAAAGCAGTGCAATCGAAAAATAAAAGCCAAAAGAACAAAAAGAAAAATTACGTTTACGACGCTCCTGCATGATCAAATCTTAGAGAAGGCTATTTGCCTCTCACTTCATGCTAATACCCGAGGGAAAGGCATGAACTCAACTCTTCTCCCTTAGTTTGGGATAAATAGTATAACAGACAGGGTTCTTTAGCCTCGGTTACGCAACCACTCAAGAAGAAAGAAAACTCTGAATTCAAAACAGCTTTAAAAATTAACCTTACGTCACATTTTGCCTATGCAAATGTTACAGTTTCCCGATAAGTAAATGCCAAAAAAGAAGAGCTTTCTGGGGCCAAAGAGAAACTCTCCTTTAGTTACCTCGACGCTTCGACCAAACGGACGTTTTTTTCTCTCTGCTGCTAATAGGGAGCGCGTGTGCATGCTTAATCCCGAAATTAGCGGCGCGTTGTGTCCATCCTACGAGTAGCAGCTTCTGTGGAACGTACCCAATGACCACGAATACACAGGATGGACCCTAAACTTATAATTTGCAAAAGAAAATTCCCTTATGTTCTTCAAACACCTTGTCTGGAGGCGCCGACTTTTTCTACTGGTTCAGAAAAACATTTCAACACAGAATAGTCATAAACATCAAAATAACATTTGAGTCAAGAAGATATCCTTTTCCTTTTCCTTTCGTCCTTAATTCCTTTTACAGCTTCGATAGACAAAAGAAGATAACATGTAAATGGAGTAAGAAGATAAAGGAGTCAGTTTACTAACTTTAGAATCTTCCAATGACAACATTCCAACAATATACACAAAACAATATATGTTTTATATATATATATATATACAAATTCCTTCGTACGAGTATGAAGTGATACGATGTCAATTTTTTAGCAGAGTTCAGCAAGCTTGAATTCAGAGCTTTTCTTTCCCCAAGATCGGTTCCCATACTAAGTTTAAAGAGAGCACAGTCTGCCCTACTATTTACTCAAGGGTATTCACACACACACACACACACGCACGCACACACACACACACACATACACACACATATATATATATGTATATATGTAATATAATGGCCGATGGATTTCGTTTTATATATCTTGCCTTTCAGTTTAGCTAGGCTGAGAACCTTTCGCTTAGTGCATGGGTTAGTTAGGTGCAACATGAGCGCAGGTGTTCACGCGCGCGCAGGGAGGATGTGTCATTCAGAGATGTCAAAAAAAAAAATCCCTGATAGAAAATATGATCGGGAGATGTGAATGACTTCATGCACCGGAAGCGTGCGCGGGGTATTTGAAAAAAGTCAGTTAGTCGAGTTTTTGCCTCCGAAGAAGAAGGTTGACTTTTGGAGCTCGCCGAGGCCTTGTGGCGGGTGTCGCCCGTGGTTTAGGGCAGATGGAAAAGTAAGCATAGAGAGATGGTATCTCTCTCCTTATGACAAATAACCTTTTAACTCAAAGGTAATAAAAAGTTTTGTATCTGAACTAAGAAGTCGGAAGTGTTTTTTTGTGTTTCGGGATTCCGATGTGTGTTATGAACATTCTATGTACATTTCACATATTCATGTATGGCTATGTAATATATAGATAGATAGATAGATAGATAGATAACGTAGTAAAATCTCAAGTAAATCTTTAATCCTTGTTGATTTTTATTAAGAAAACTTTGTAAGTTCCATGTATTCACTTGGAATAAGTTCAAACAGATTTTAAGAGAAAAGTTGTTGTTTTTTAATGATCAGGAAATGAACTTCACCTGAATTACAATTTAGTCACGCTGCGAATTTTCCACATTTATTTATTTTAATTCAGAGCATTTAGAAATTGGATTTCTCACCATCTTGGTAGAGTTTTAAAAAAAAAAAGAAAAAAATGGATAAATAAATGAATAAAGTTAGTAGCTTAAATTGAACGGCTTTCTTACTTACATCGGTGAGTGGATATTGAAAAAGGGATTACGGATTACACCAGCCGGAATCGCTGAAAAAGAAAACATAAAAATAACCCTTTAATCAATTAATTTCTGTTAAACGCCAATCAACGAAGAAGACAATATGTGATTTCTCGCTTACGTAGATTCAGATGGATAGATAGATTAAAAAATTTTCCATTCGCCCAAAGAAAGAAAAAAAAGTAAATATTTTAAAATAAATAAGTCCATAAGAGAATTTGATTTTAAACTATTTAGTCTTTTCCAAAACTTGTTTCTGACGTTTTAAGTCGTTATCTGGAAGTAAATGGTTAATTTTAGTGTTCCTTTTGGTTTTTATAGTGGCGACTCTTTTGATAGGGTTGTGTTGAAGAAGAATAAATAACCTAAATTCTGATTCTCTTGTAGACATATTTATTTTTAAATATATATATATATATATATATATATATATATATATATATATATATATATATATATATATATATATAAGAAAAACGCATATATTTACCAATGAGCGTTTCAGTCTCTTTAAAACATAATGAAGGCTAACTCTGTACTATTTCGTTTATATTAAAATATCTCTCACGCTGCTCTTTCTATTTCTGTTTTAAATGAGTGTTACTATCAAATACTTAACGGCTGATGCATCCGACAGCCATTAAGCCTAATGTCGAATCATATTCTATTTAAAGAATCTATGTAATTATAAACTGCAAATGAATAATGTGACGTACTTTTTAGTTAAGACTGTATCTCTTTTGAATAATCATAATAATCTGAGTGAGCTCGAACGTTGTCCCTTTTTATTATTAAAATTCAATTTGGATTAGTAATTGCTTTTTTCTCCAAATTAGGTTATTGTATTGAGCTAGCAAATATCTCACTAGAATGTGTCGTTATGGATGTTCTATGGTTACAAATAATCATACAGAGATTAGATAATTGTATTGTATATATTATTCTTATCACGCTTATCTTTTTCGTTATCCCTTCCTTTTATTATTATTCATAAATACGTTCTATTGATATAACTATATATATATATATATATATACCCGGGACAAAAATATAAGACCATCCTCAAAAATGAAGAAAAAGATATTGTTTACAATTTTTGAATTATGAAAATCAAATATATGAAAGAGAAGGTTAAGAGACATTTTAATTTAAAATAAGAAATTTCAATTCATTTTTATAAGTATATTAGCATTTATGCTAAATTTTAAAATTTTGTTTTGACATAAATATAAGACTCCCAATAAAAACTAAAGAAAAAAGGATTTATTTTGATTGAAAAAATATATTATATATAGTCTATGTAATATAAAAGCTATTAAAACTGTAATACTTAAAATACTAAAAAACATAAACAGCTAAAGGAACTAAATTATCAGAATTTGAGAGAGACGAGATTACAGCTCTGAAAGAGTCGGAAAAACTCAGAAATTTCGAACGCTTTAGAACGCAGTAAAACCGTTATTTGCAATTACTTGAAAAGTCCAAATCAGTACGGAACAAGAAAACCGACTGGCAGACCATAAAAATTTATCACCATAATTCAAGAGAAGAATTGTTCGCAAAGTAAATGAGAAAACTTTGTCAACATTAGAATTATTGAAATTTCTAGTGGATGCTCCTGGCAGTAGTAGAACAATTAGAATACATTTAAACATCGAAAGAATCAAACACAAGAAAAGCATTCATCATCCTAGGTTAACTATGAAGCACAAAGAGAAATGACTGGAATATGCTCGTCAATATCGAATCATGAATTCTAAACAACGACGAAAGTTATTTTCTCGGACGAAAAGAAATTCAATTTAGACGGTCCAGATGACTTTCTGAACTACTGGTGCGCAAAAAATTTTCCAGAAGAGAATTACTCAACAAGGCTTACTGAAAGAGGATCTCTGATAGTATGGGGCGGGGCCTTCTCATCTTCGGTAAAACTTAATCTACAATTTGTGAGTGGTCGACAAAAGACAGCAGATTATGTGAAGATGCTAAATGATTTATCTCTCACACAAGAAGTGCGTTGTCCAATGTGGTGAAGAATGAATTTTTCAGCAAGATAATGCTGCTATCCGCAATGCATCAATAACAAAGAAGTACTTGTTTAAACAAAAAATAAGACCTCTTGACCACCTAGCGTGCTCTCCAGACCTCAGTCCTAGAGAAAATTTATGGGGATTGATTGTTGAAAAAGTTTATGAATGAGGTCGACAGTACTCAGCAATTTCTGAATTCTAAAATGCAATCTTTTTCGCATGGGAAAAATACCTTCGGTTCAACTTCAGAAACTAGTTGATAGCATCCCTAGCCAAATTTTCGAGGTAATTAAAGCTAACAGCGGATCTACAATATATTGAATAAAAATGTACCTTAATATTCTATAGTTCAGTTCATTGGTCTTAAATTTATGTCAAAGCAAACTTTTAAAATTAAGCATAAATATTAAAATACATTTTAAAATCTATTGAAATTTCTTCATATTTCAAATTTATTTGTCTTTATGCTTTATATTTCATATATTTGATTTTCATAATTTAAACATGGTAAACAATATCTTTTTCTTCATTTTTGAGAGTGTTCTCATATTTTTGTCTTGTGGTGCATATATATATATATATATATACGATAGAAAAAATAAAATATAAAAATACAAATACATTCTATTAATATAATTATATTGGAATTTCAGTTTGAACTTCTAAATTGATTTAAAGTGGGGGTGTCTGCAGTGTAGTGGCAAAAGTGCTCGAATGTGACATCGTAGTATGTAAGTTCGAGCTCTAGTCGTTCTTTTACGTTCGGACTCATATGCTTGGGAAATGAATGAACCCTCTTATATCCTGCCATCAATAGGTTTTATAATACCACTAGTGTTCATCTATTAGGACGGCTTTGGCATTGGATAACCGATGAAGATTGATACACCTTTAAACAAATAGACCAAAGATATGGCCTTATGAGTAGAGTGTTCACCAATAGTCTGGAAGACCGGGGTTCAATCCCAGGTCGAGTCATACCAAAGACTAAAAAAATGGTACTTGATACCGTCTTGCTTAGCACTCAGCACTATAAGGTAAGGATCAAGGGTAAAGTGGAGCAATTCAGGGAATGGAGTTGCGCCTTCCCTTACACCTTGTTATAGTAGCCATTGAAAAGGGAACCTTCGGGTTACCCTCGATTAAGGTCACCAACTTTACTTTACTTTTAACTTATCTTATAGCAATTTATTCGAACTCTCCTCATATTGATTGTAATAATCATTTCCTTTCGTCCATTTTATCCCATCATTTCGTTGTATTGAGATAGATTTAATCGCAGGATAATCCAGTTAATCAAGTTCAGCAGACCGAATATATGCTCCATCGCAAATGTATTAAGGATGATTAATTAACCAACTAGAAATATCCTTTATGAAAACCATTTAACCCCGTCGATATTTATTTCTCCTTTTTTGTTTTTCTTTTTCTTTTTTTCTTTTTTTTTTGTGGAGGTAGTTTCTTTGTTTAATGACATATCCAACTTAGTATCTTGTGTAAGAACAGTAGTGGTACTATTTGGCTCAGAGCTGGGTCTGGAATTAAGGTGCTTCATACCTTTCTTAATGGTATTACTCTGAAAGTAGACGTAATAGTGCGATCAGAGTTTGAACTCGCGAACTAAGATGTCACAATCCAGCACGTTAGCCACTACACCACAGATACTACTCGCTTTCTTTTTTTCTATTTTCGTTCCTTTTTGGTTGTATATCAATAAAGTAGTTTTAAGAAGTATCTATATATTATTTCTGAACAAAACTTAATATTCTATCCATTGTATGAATATGATTAATAATAATGCTCATCATTTGTTTGGCCAAGACAACCCATTTGTGAGGATACCGTTATTATTTAAAGCAAAATTTAATATAGTTGTCCAACACATGTTGCCAGTGTCAAATATTTTTTTTAAATATCAATTTTTAAATATTTTATTCTTGTAGAATATGAGTTGACACTTCTTTAGCTTTGCTGAATCTAACATAAAACTACAAATATGGTTCACATCGTGATAATCAAACTCACTACACAAGTAAATAAACGTGTGAGATTAGGTTTTTGTTTGTGATGGGCAAGGATGGTAGGTGTACTTTCAGATAACACCCGTCCCTTTTGTCTAAAAAGGGTTGAATCAAATTTATTGTCTGAAACTTAAGGGAGAAATGTCGACATAGCCGGCCATTTGTTTGTTTTTTTTTGTGGGGAGGAGGGCTTCAGCCTACTCGGAAGATTCACTTTATGGAGGAATGATTTTAACGTTAACGGCTTACAATGTGGTGGAGGTGAAAAAGTTCAACCTTATTAAACTTTACTCTCCGCCGGGTGCCTATAAATATTTAATAGGCAATTTAATAGATTTTACTTCGTCCAGCACTGGGCCACGAAAGATTACATCGTGAGGATCAAACTCAGCAAACAGTGACCATTATTCTTCCTTAGAAGTTCAGAAAAGTTTTCTCCGAGAATTCGTACAATTAAAGTGGTGTAATGGTTAAAGCGATGGATTGTGGAATCGTAGTAAGCGAGTTCGTACTCCAGTCGCGCTATACGTTCAGTTTCGTGCAAATACCCTTGGGAAAGGTATGAACCCCCTTATCCTCCCAGCTATGGGTTAAATAGTACCACTACTGTTCTTCTAGGAGAATAGTTTTGGCATTGAATAACCTACAAAGTTTGATATGCCATTAAACAAAGAAACCAACCAACCGTACAATTAAAATTTGAATTATTGTATAGTTTAATACTATAAACGAATGAAAAAGTTTTACTCTTGGTAGGAAGATTTACATGGAAAAAACGAATGATAAATTCCTAGAAAAATGCTTTTTTTTTTTTTTGTCAACTTACTTATAATATTCTTCTGTGAATCGTACCACGCATTTACGGCAAACATGCCATCCCCATCAGAACTGGAAAAAAAATAGAATAGATTAATTTCTAATATGGTCTATGCTTTAAACAAGAAAAGATTGGCCTTAAAGAATGGATAATTATTATCTTTTCAAAGGGTTTACTTAGAAACCAATGTCCTTCTTTACGAAATGCTCTCTCACTGGTCCCATAAATTGACTTAATCGTCGGGCAGCAACTCATGTCTTGACGCGAATAGCGTGGCAAAACCCTCCCCTCTTCAGGTCGACAAGTTGTCCGAATTCAGAGTTTTCCTTCTTCAAGACTGGTTACCATAACGAGGTTAAAGAGTCAAGTCTGCGCTATTTTTTTACCCAGATAAGGAGGGATAATAGTTGGACTTTCCTAATGGTATTAGCACTGTGCGAAATGCAAAGTCTCGTTCAGGAATAGAAAACGGGTAGCCGGGTTTACTACGAATGGCTCTTAACCAATGCTATAGAACCAGAAACCTAATGGAGATATTATGCTTTTCTTCCCAATGGTTTAGAATAAACATCCAGCTTTCTTCTTCTTCTTCTTCTTCTTCTTCTTCTTCTTCTTCTATTAGATTCGTGATTTCTTTTTCAACAATTGATATCTGGGATGGGGACAACTTACTTCTGGTGGCAAAATCAGCTGATAACTCCACTAGAAATACCTCTAAGCAAATGAATCAATGTGTGGCGCCAAGCGAGTCATTTTGGCGGGATAAATTATCGAAAATTATTCCAATCAAGAAACTACACGATAAGTATTGGTAATAATAGCCTGTCAGCAGTGGTACATGATCGGCCATTTGAATAGTGACAATTCGGAACACAAGACGAAAAGCTATCTCTCACCAAAAGATAAGAAAAGACTATATAGCTTATATACTTTTTAAATAGATTTGCCACCTCCACATAAAAATTTTGGTAAATTTACCCACTAATTCCAGCCTGAATCCAAGACACTCAGCAGGAAACTTCCAAGGATCTTAATAGAATAAAATTGACAAAATGTGTTTTTATTATTTAATCGAACATATATATATATATATATATATATATACACTATGAGTTTTAGATAAGAATATTTGAAACCATACAACTGTGATCAAATTATTTATATTAGATAGGAATACTTGATGTCATAACTACGTGAAAACAAAAGACTATAATCAAATAGAAATTGGTAATTCAAATCACAAAACACACACACATACGCGCGCAAACACAGGCAAACACACACACACACATGCAGATACACACACACACATGCAAATACACACACACACACATACACACACATAGATAGATAGATAGATAGATAGATAGATAGATAGATAGATATTATGAGTTTTAGTCAAGGATACTTGAAACCATACAACTGTATGCAAATTATTTGTATTAGAAATGAATACTTGATATATAACCGTGAACAAAAAACTCTAAAGAGACAGAAACACAAAAAATGTTGATTCAAATGTACAATGAACGTAAATCCCAAAACTCATGTCATAAAACAAACCTAGAGAGGTTGACACGCCGTTAAAATCAATCAGTTAGTCAAGCAGGTTTGACTACGTAAGATACGAACGACTGATCTATCTGAATAATGTAAGCAATTCTTATTTGTGATTAAAACTCCCTTTTATTCTACAAAAGAAGACAATGCAAAGAATTTATGGTTCACAACAAAATACTATTATTTACAAAAAAATGTCAAATATCTGGTGAAAACGTTTATGGAAAATTTTCTTGAATTCGAAACCAGCTGAATTTTAAATTTTACTTGAGAATTATCAAGCTACCGGATAAATTGCAATAAGTCATTCAAAATAATAGTGAATAGACTATTGATTGAAATCAACTCATTGTTAAATCATTCAAGAATAAATTATATTTCACTTGGTGCCCGTGGTGTAATGGTTATCGTCATAGGAAATGGACACGGCGACACGAGTTCAAATCCTGGACGAGACTGATTGCATTTCACATAGCACTAATACCCTCGGGAAAAGTATGACTCTAATTATTCTTCCTCCAGGTATGGGTAAATAGTAGGCCAGACTAGGTTCTTCAGCCTTTGGTGAGGCAAAGAGTCTAGGAGAAGGAAAACTCTTAATTCAAACCTGTTAAACTTAGCTTAAAAATTGACCTCGTGTCATATCCTGCCCGAGCAGAGGGGTCGGTAAATATGGTTATATTTTACTAAAACGTAAATTATTTATGTCTCTCTCCAATATATATATATATATATATATATATATTCCGTTATTGTTTCTCATTTTGAGACGAATTAAGTTTAAGCTTCATCTCCGGTTCCCAAAACTCCGTGTATTTGCGCGTTTGTTTTTTTATAAATGAGTCACTCAGATTAAAGCGGCCGAACATTAGTGGTTACAGTAGTAAATAATGAAACCATTTGGGCGTAGAGGAGTGTACGCTATCGGATCTCCATAAGCAACTTTTCGGCATCCATATTGCTGGGAGTATTTCAAAATTAGATGGTTATTTACTTATAATGTATTTCACATAAAGAACTGGGAAATAAGGATTACAACCATCGACTAAATGAAAGCAGTCAAGTTCGTTAAACTGACACTCGACTTAGAATGCATAACAAGATTCACGTAATATTCTCATAACGCACGCAAATATTTTTCGAATCACATTTCGCCGCTACACTTCTGAGTCAATATCTAAGCTAAGCTTAGTAAATAACTAATAGGGCCTCAGTGATATATACATTTATAATCAGTGAAGTGGGTGCCGGTGTGCAAATAAACCCGTTGAGAGGAAGGCCCAGAAATGATGCACATTCTCTCCCGATGAACCTAATACGATTTTTCGAAAAAAAAAAGATTAAGGCTAAAACCTTCACTCAACGAAGAAAAATCCCATTATGTAGAGTTACTCAGTGGAATATCAATGGCAAATGTCTGTCCGCTCACTTTTTGATGAGTATCAATTACTTATAAAGTAATTTCCTTCTATTTGACATTTTTCGGTGTTTTGCATTCGGTTTCCATAGAAACAATCAAAACAAGATATTCGCCTCTTTTATTCAATCTCAAATTTTTACTATCATAATATATCATGTTCTTGGTTGTTTGGTTTGGCTTCTTGGTTTAATGGCATATCAACCTCCGTGGATTATTTAAAGCCAAAGCTCTCATCGTAGAAGAGCGCTTGTGGTACTATTTAACACATAACTAGCGGAATAAGGTGGTTTATGCCTTTCCCAAGGGTATTAGTCCGAAAGTGAACGTAATATCGTGACTGAAGTCAAAACTTGCGTACAACGATGTCGCAGTCCAGCAAGTTTGCTAATACGCCTTGTACTTGGTTATTTCATGCCAAATCAAACAATTCAGTTTAGTATAAGTATAGATTTTGTTTACACACAGTTAAATGTCAAAACAGTTCTATTTCGAACAATTCAGTCAAGTGTAAGTACAGTTTCAATGTCAAAAACAGTTCCATTTCAAACAATTCAGTTTAGCATAAGTACTACCAGTTTACATATCAAAACAATACTATTTCAAATAATTCAGTTTACCATAAGTATGCAATTTAGTTTTATTTGATTCATACATAGGACCCAATGAGGTGCTACCATTTCGGGGGCAGAGTAGACCAGGGAACAATGGCAATGAAGGGGGCGCTCTGCATTCCCTAAAGCTCAAGCAATACTGAGACCTCACCATCAGATTGTTTAATGTCATATCCAGGAGATTCGTTGGAAGGGTTTCTTACCCACCCACCCCCGGCATAGAACCAGTCGGTGCATTCTACAGCCCAAATCGACTGGGCAATCTATTTATCAAGTATTTCAATCGATCATTTATTAGCACACTGTTAAATGGCTTCATATATTTTCTATCTAATAATAATAATTCAATCAATATTAATCCTTTGTTTGCACACAGTTGAATGGTTTTAAGTATTGCTATTTTACACTGAGAAATAAATAAAATATTAATCATTTGTTCGTATAGAATTAAATAGTTTCAAGTATATTGAATGATTAAATAGTTCTATTTGATCTATGGATGGGACCCTATCCAGTACTAGTACTATTACTACGGGTCCCAGGGGACCCGGAAGCAATAGTAATGAAGAGATACTCCACATTCCCCAGATCTCCAATATTGGAGCCTCACCCTTAGATAAATTTTAGTGTCCCACCTAATACACAGTCTGAATTATTTTTATCCAATACTAACAATTCTATTTAATATCAATCATTTGTTTGCTCACCGTTAAGTAGTTTCAAGTATTGCGATTTAGTAAAAATAATTCTAAATAATTCAATTTGATATTAATTATTTTTTTGCACACAGTTAGATAGTTTCAAGCATTGCTATTTAACGCTAATAATTCTAAATAATTCTATTTGATATTAATCATTTGTTTGCACACAGTTAAATAGTTTCAAGCATTCCTATTAACGCTAATAATTCTAAATGATTCTATTTGATATTATCTGTTTATTTGCACACAGTTAAATGGTTTCAAGCATTGTTATTTTACACTAATAATTCTAAATAATTCTATTCGGTATTAATTATTTGTTTGCACATAGTTAAATGGTTTCAAGTATCGTAAATCATTAAATTGTCCCTTTTAATCCATAGATGGAGCCCTAACTGGCACTACCACTCCGGGTCAGATGGAACCTGGCAAATAATGGCAACGAACAGGTACTCAACATTCCTCAGAGCTCACAAAATTTTGAATCATATATAGGACACTCATTAGGTGGGGGTCTTACTCCAGTTGATGTATTCTACAGTTCCAGCGGACTCGGTGGGAAGCGTGGGAAGCGATGTTCTAGTTTCGTAGATTATTAAATTTGATTCACTTTTAGTATCTTAGTAATGGACTAATCCATGCTTAGTAATTAGATATTGTACCTTGTAGTGTTTTCTCTAAGTTCTGTAACTGCACAAATAGAAAATAATGTTATTCTGTTCACGAAGTTTTGTAGAAATTAAAAAGAAATAGAAACAATATCATAAAAATTATCTAAATGAAAGCAAAAAGTAACAGGAAGTGAAATCGGTGCATGTCTAAAGAGAGGAGCTTCCTGGCACCAAAAAGAAACGCTCTCTCTCTCTCTCTCTCTCTCTCTCTCTCATTCTCTCTCTCTCTCTCTCTCTCTCTCTCTCTCATAAGCTTCTATCACCTCGGCTGTGACAGAAAGACCTTATTCTCTCGGCTCTTAGTAGGGATCACACAAGCTGGCTATGTCACGGAGTTTGCCAGAGCGCTGTGTTTTCTGCTCTACTTCAAATGCTTTGACTAAGGGAGCCAACTATTTCTACTGGTTCAGGAATATTACCCACACCACAAAATAGTCGTAAACCCGAAATAAAATTTGAGTCAAAAGATATCCTTGTCTTTTTCCTTCCGTCCTTAATTCCCTTATAGCTTCTACAGACAAAAAAAGATAATAAGTAAATGGGGTTAGAAGAAGAAAAGGATTCAGTTTACAAACCTTATGTTATATTTTGACCTTCGACCCGGCCCAAAATGCCATTCAAGAAAAAAGATCGATTTCCAGTGGGAGACGGAGCTATAGACGAGATGTATTAGGGAAAGCCACACCCGGCCAAGGGGGCGCTCGGGAAGCCCGATGGAGTTTGGGGACGAGAGAAGTTGCTGATAAGAAGCAGTAAAGAAAGCCATCACCCAGCAGAGTGGACTCCAGGGCCTCCGGTTGAGCATCAGGAGAACGAGAAAGACACAACGTTGACGGCCATAAGAGTGGGGGTCAAAATATTGCAGTTTCTGTTCGGTCTCCAACACCCTCTCCCAGTAAAATCCCACACAACCTTTTCGAACCTTACAAATAAAGTGAGAGGTATAGATATTTCTAAAGAAGTCTTTCTGCGTCTGTTATTCATTGCGTCAAAATGAATACAACACTTATAATTTTCCAATACCAACAATTAACCACATACCACGATAAACCTTCTTCTGCTTCATAGTTTGAAAGATTTAGATTTACAAAGAAAATATTCAGTAATAAAACTAGTCTAAGATTTAGGAGGTATCTTTTTGATGCTTCTTCATGAAAAGGACTCAAAAGTCATTGATCGTTATCTTGGTCTGGGTAACGAAAGAAGTTTACATACCTTGATTGATATTTCTGCGCTAGAATTTATTGGTGGTTTAATTTGATCATGTCGCCTTTTCTCTATCAATAATGTTATAGATTAATTGAGAGTAGAAAGTTATTTGCTTCTTATTCATCTTTGTTGAAACCCCTCACGAGGGATTTTAAAGACTAAGACCCTAAATATACACCTGACTGTTTCTGCTCTTCTCAAAAACCAAAACTAACTTTTAAAAGAATTAAAGATAACAAACTCAGACGTTTTCCTTTGCCTGGTCGTCAGAATTCCTTCATCAAAACAATCTCCACGCATGCATAATGCGGAATCGTTAGTTTTCCTATTTCATTCTGTTCACATGCTGGCTCAAAACCTTGAATCTCTTCTCCGTCAGTCACCATTCCTGCTTATGTCTGACCTGGAGGTTAAATCGCATTAATAGGCTCTGTACTTCTCTCCAGGCAATACCAACTTGGCGCCTGCCGTACTCTAAAATGAGGAGTGATGATTGGATCAAATATTTTTTATTTGGTTGGTTGCTTTGTTGGAATGGCTGTTTTACGGCGTATCAACCCTTTCGGGGCGTTTAACGCTGAATTAAATTTCAAAAACTTAGTTTTCCATATGTATAGTTTTTGTTTATAAACAGTTAAATGTCAAAACAGTTCAGTTAAATCTGAAAACAGTTCTATTTGCAATAATTCAGTTTAGCATAAGAACGCAGTTTAAATGTCAAAATAGTTCTATTTCAATGAATTCAGTTAAGTAACAGTTCAGTTTAGTTCTATTCAACCCATTGATAGGACCCTTTCAGGTGCTACCACTCTGAGCCAGAGTGGACCTAGGAGCGATAGCAATGAAGGGGTACTCTGCATTCTCCAAAGCTCCAGAATTACTGGAACTTCACCATCGGATTGTCTAGTGTCATATCTAGGACACTTATTGGGGAGGGGCTTCTTACACCTCTGCAGAGAAGGAGTCGGTGTATTCTACAGCCCCAGCCGACTAGGCAAAGGCATTTTTTTGTGACAGCCACGCATAAGTCTTGATTCGTGCGTGCCCCGCCCCCTAAAATGACTTTATTTCAAATCTGACTTGCTCAGAAGTCAAATAGATATTTAATAGACTCTGTACTTGAAAATGAACAACATTTCATTGCCAGTCATTTTTTATCTTAATATAGAATTTAAAGTTTATAAAACAAAGACCAAAGCAAGTTTAGGAAATAATGATTATCGCCCGCATAATTTTCTTACCGAACATGGAATAAAGTGAATGATCGTATTCACCTTGCCGGCTGGGGCTGTAGAATATGCCGACTTCACCTTTACAGAGGAGTAAGACTTCCCCAATCAGTGTCCTGGGGATGACATTAAACAATCAGATGGCGTGGGTCAAATCCTGGAAATTGGAGCCATGTGTATTACCCCTTCATTGCCATTACTCCCAGATCCACTCTGAACAGTACCTGCAAGGATCTACGGGTCAAATAGAACTGATCAATCCAGCTGTGTGTAAATTATTCGCATTAGATAAGAATACTTGATAAATAGAATTACTAATGTTAAATAAAAATACAGAAACCATTTAACTGTGAGCAAACAAATGAATTCTAACAACTCGTTTAAAATAATAACCTTGAAACAATTCTCTTATAAATCATATATATATATATATATATATCAGATTTGGCATTACCCTCAAGGGTTGATATGCCATAAAACACCAACCAAGCAACAATGATCGTCCGAAAAGTAAAAACATATTTCTATTCACCACACTTCAAAGCTAAAAGGCTTTTCGGTTGAGCTCAAACTTCGAAAAATAATAAAGGACCATTATCATAAAGCTGTAATTAGCAAGGTCATCTCGTAGACGATTAATAATGTATTGTCTTGAGGAAAGAAATGTAAATTCCATTGTGGAAAAGGAGCCTAAAAGACTTCTTTACATTGAAAGTTTTCTGGAATACCAATCTTTGTCGAGGAATAGCAGTGGTACTATTGAAACTATAGCTGGGGGATAATGGGGATAATGCTTTTAAGTTTTAGAAGTGGACAATTATACAGTTGGCAGAAAGATGGCCGATAGCAGAACAAATCGATAAATATGTTAATGTTGACAGTAAAAAAAAACAGGTTTGATTAGGTTATTTTGTTTGATGGCATATCAACCATTACGGGTTATTTAATTCCAAATTTATTTTGTTTTGGTTTTTATTTTTATTTTATTTTTTTCATTTTTTCTGTTTTGCTTTACTTTTTTAACATGATTTGTATATTAATAGTTTGTTGGTAAATATCTTTGTTTTCAAACAATTTTTTAGAGCGCGAAACAAAAAAACAACTTTATTCATAAATGTATGATTTATAGATGGCTTGTTGGTTATTTTGTTTAATAGCATCTCAACCCTTCTAGTTATTTAATGCCTAATTTTGTTTGTTTTTTTATATTGGATTTATTAGCGAAAAATTGGTTGCTAAATATTTTTATTATTAAATGAATTGTTAGTGTGTGAGACAAAAGTTAGTGGACAATTTTCCTTCACAGTCCAATATCAAAACTCACAACATGCGAACAGAGGTAGTATCCTTCATTTTTTCACTGTCATCGATACCCACTGTCATTTAGCGGCATCCAGTGATGAGACTCCAGATCGAGAACTCTAAGAAGGGATAGTAACATGTAGGGTCCCATCTAAGCCTCAAATAGATTTGTTTGAAAATTATTTGTAATTAGGAATACTTGAAACCGTATAAAACCAATTGCTATTAAATAGCCATAGTTACTTGAATCCATATGTAAGTAAAAAGTTATGTTGGCAACCGTAGTCGAGGGCAACCAGAAGGCTCCCTTTTCAATTGCTACAACACCGAGGAGTTGGGGAAGGCGCTACTCCTTTCTCTGGATTACTCCACTTTACCCTTGATATGTACCTTATATTGCTGAATGTTAAACAAGAAGGTATCAAGTACCATTTTTAAATTCATTGATATGACTCGACCTGGGATTGAACCCAGTTCTCCAAGACCATTGGCGAATACTAATAGTGTATGAAGTATAAATATTTGATGGAAATACTTGAAGCCATGTATATATCAAATAGGAATAGTTACTCTGAACTATATAACACTATATATAGTAGATTTGATATGAATACTTGAAAGCATACGACTGTGAGTAAACAATGATTATTGTTATTAGATAGGAATTGATCCTTGAAACTATATAATTTTATATTAAGTATTGGATAGGAATATTTGAAACTGATTCCAGCAATGGGTTAGATAGGATCAGTGCTGTTCTTCTAGAAGGATGGCTTTGGCATTAAGTAACCCATGAAGATTGATATGGCAATAAAACAAAGAAACCAAACTATGTAACTGTGTATAAATTATTTGTCTCACATTTCTGTATTAATAGGTTGATATGTTGTAAAACATTCAAACCTAACATTTTATTTTTCCTTAAACTGAACAAACTTCGTACCTTTTAATATTATTCCTTTTTCACTAGATTCAAATGCAGCATCGCTATTATTTGATAAAATTGAATAAAACAAGCGATTTAAACTAACTAGAAAACTTATATGTGAGAATATAGTTACATTTCCCTTCGGGCACTTTCTAAATTGTGTAGACATTTTCCGTTTGAATATCCTATAATGACTATTGGAAGTATTTACCCGTATTACCTTCGGCTTTTAAGTTGGTCACTGATGTTCACAAGCTGGACAGTAGGACTTAGAATGAACAGAAAGGTAGATATAAATCTCTTAAAGTTACACTCATAAAAATATTTCTGTATCAAAAACTCTTCAGAATTTTTTCACACAAGAATATTTACTTCAGGAGATATTCATTATATAAAAAATAACAGATAAAAAAAAAATTAAGCAGATTTTTTATAATAACAATTAACATTTGTTGCAATAGGTTTTTAATTGACAAAAGATATTAAATTACGATGGAAAACATTAAGAGATCAGTCGTCTTAGAAATATATTTTTAACGTTTAATTTATCCTTAATCATTAGGCTTAATTTTCAAGGATATGCATAGTAAAAGTAAAGTTGGCAACTGTAGTCGAGGGCGACCTGAAAGCTCCCTTTTCAATAACTACAACACAGAGGTATAGGGGAGGGTTCTACCCCTTTCCCTGGATTGCTCCACTTTACCCTTGATACGTATCTTATCATGCTAAGCGTTGAGCAAGGAGGTATCAAGCACCATTTTTTAAGTCTTTGGAATGACTCGACAGAACCCCGGTCTCCAGGACCATTAGCGAACACTTTACCCACTAGACCAATGAAAAGACAATAAAAAATACGGTACAGTTTGTGACTGTAATTATATAAAAAATTATGCAAATTTATATATATATATATATATATATATATATATATATGAAGATTAGGAAATCTCCTAAATGTTTCCCTTATTTTTAGTAAGAGTACTCACCCATATTACTTATACATTTTATGAAAAGTCCCGAATGTTCATAAGCTAGATTGTAGGACTTAAAATGTCTACCTTAGTTTTAATGAAAGTACTTACCTTTGTTACTTATACCTTTTATAAAAAGGTATAAGTAATATAGGTAGGGCCATATCTATAGAACTAATTTTCGTACTTATGCTAAACTAAATTACTTGAAATAGACCTGTTTTGATATTTAAACTGCGTACTTATGCTAAACCTAATCGTTTGATATAGAACTGTTTTTGACATTGAAACTGTACTTACGCTAAAATGAATTGTTCGAATTAGAAGTGTTTGACTAAATTGAATAGCTTGAAATAAAACTGTTTTTGAATATTGAACTATAATCATACTAAACTGAATTGTTTGAAATAGAACTGATTATTCGTATAAAAAAGGATTTGGCATTTATATAACGTACAAAGATTGATATGCCATAAAACCCAATCTAAACATAAGATTTTTCACTTGATAGAATATTCATAATATAATTTAAATGATTGCCAAAAAATTCATAATCTTTTATCATAACAATAAGCTTTTGTAACAATAGGTTTGACGTAAGTTTTTAATTGACAAAAGTCATAATTTTTTTTTTTTTAAAGTAACAGATTAGCTTTTTTCTTAAAATATCATTTACATTTAATTCAACATTACTCATTAGATTTATAACTGGTGTTGCATTCATACACAAATCTCCGTTTTAAAAATACCAGTTGATAAACTGCAGGCTAAATAAGTCCAAATCTTGGAGACGAAACTACTAAAGAAATAGCAGTGAACAGAATGCTGTAAACCACAATTTGTTAAAAGTATTCACTTTTATATATCTTGTAAGTTCGTCTTCAAGGTTTCGACTCGTTTAATAACCTTTTTATCAGGTGACATTTATGAAGTAGAGATTTGCATATGAACACAACAGGTGACTCTTCAAACCGGAAATAGAAAATAACAGCATTTCTTTCATTATTACTTCGAATTGAAAATCCGGACTGGTCGACGAAAATGGATTTAGTTTATATACACGGAATTTTGAGATTGTTTCAACCTTTTATTCTAAAAACGCAATTAAATTTAAATATTGTGGTTTTTAAGATTTACATGAAATGATAATATCCAAAACTATAAACATAAAAAAAATAATTTTTCCTAATTAACACAGAATTGAACTGTATTAAAACGAACGTTTATATTCATTGGTAAATCTCTCAAGAATAAAGTAAGCATCAAATGGAATTTTTTTTCTATTTCATCTAATTTTTCTTCGTAAACTCATTACACTAGCTAAACGTGGTAGAAAAATTCTTATACACCTCTGTATAAATACGATTATTAAGTCACTTTTCTCATATTTCCGTTTGATTACTGTGCACATATGAAACTTCAAGAAACGAACTTCTAATCTTCATAATTATGATATATATATATATATATATATATATATATATATATATATATATATATATATATATATATAGGGGCCCGGAAATATGGTTTGATAATCTTAATATGCAGTGGTTGGTTTTTCTAGGATTACTTTTTTTACAGTTTGACTCATACTTTTTGGGTGAAATTGTGAATTCCTTTTGTTTTTGACTTTCAGTGAAAGATATGAAGCATGTCCAGGGTGTCTTTGGGGAAAATGGGGTTTGATTTTCTTAGTATCGTTTGAATGTTTTTGAGGCAGACTTATAAATGTGTGTTGTGGCTGGGTTAGTCTTGTCATGACAGAAACAATAAAAAGTAATTGATACAAATATAAAATTGAATTAAAAAAAGAAAAAGATTTAAAGATTATTCCTTTTGACTTACTCTGTTCTGCTTGTCGGCATCCCGAGTTTCGAAAGCTGCAGCACCATTTGTCGCGCTTTGATTTGTATCATATTTTTAAAATAATTCCAACGCGATATACGAAGCTAATGAAAAGAAAAAAACATAGAATTGAATTAATTATTCGGTAAGAATTTATGCTTTATGCACATACACACATACACACATATATGTATATACAAACTAGGTTACATTTACACATTATTAGATGATTTACGTGAAACTTTAAGTCGTGTGTTATTTATTATATATATAACTATATATGATACAGTTACTCAGGACTTAAAAAAAAACAAAGAAGACCGCATTAATCAATCTCTCTTGGTAGACGGTTTTTTTTTTCGTCTTTTTTTCTTACCCACCTCCCCACGTTTTGTCGTCAACTACTTTTAACTATTTCCTCCTCACTGCTTGCGGTCACTATGATACTCTGAAGAGACGTGGCTGAAAAGAAGGGGCCTTTTCTTAGAGCTCACAATGCATCTATTATCATCCACTTTACTTCTCATCCTCCATGCTGCTTCCCATGGTTTCCGAGATTTAACTTGTGAGAGAAAAAAACTAAACGAACAAGATATACGGGACACTGCTGTAAAAGTAAGGACGGACTTATAAATGACGTTCTCCAATGGACCCCTTCACGTGGAAGAGCAAGTGTGGAACGAGCAGCTTGAACATATCTACAATAGCTCTGTACAGAGACAGGATGTAATCTAGAAGACCTGCTGGAACAGATGTATGATAGAGACGAATGTCGAGAGAGGGTTTGGGAAATCCGTGCTAGCGACACAGTATGATATATATATATATATATATATATATATATATTGTGACAAATCCCGATTAGTTGGGATTAGGTACCCTGATGAGCCGCTTAGGCGAAACTGTAGTAGGTTTGTTCCTGACTCACGAAATAGTTTTGTCACTATTTTGCTCTACTTAGTACTGAGCACTTTTTTGCACTTGTAGCTTAGCAGCAATTACGGTGGTTTTTTTCTTTTGACCAATCATTTGCGTATCTGTTGATTTTTTTTAATTGGTATGACAAGGTTGGCCTCTTCTTTTTTTTCTCCAATATGTATTTTTCCCCAAGACAGTGATTCATTGTATATTTTTATCTTCGAATTACTTGCAGGGTTTTTCTCCTACAGTAAGTGCTATTAGTCAATAAGTTATTTAATATATATATATGTATATATATGCGAGAATCCTTCAAAAGGTTCTAAGACTCACCAAAATTCTACCGTTTCCTATAAAACTAGGAAAATTAATTCAGAATTTTCTAGTTTTGTAAGAATTAATGGTGTGTAACCACAACAAAAATGTTCTGCTATTCTCTTCTCGTTGGATGAGTATTAGAACTGTATGAATGACCCTCGAATGTTAAAGACAATTCAAAATTTTATTATTGGAATATTATATTCCCTGCTCATTCATGTATATACCGCTAATAATTTTATTGGTTTTGAAACCGTTTTAAGTTTGATACGACATTTTAAATTTTAACTTGCAGTGAGTTTACCAATTTTAATGGTGCAAACACACACACGCGCGCGCACAGTCAAATACACCCATGGACAAAAATATAAGACCACTCTCAAAAATGAAGAAAAAGATATTGTTTACAAGTTTTAGATTATGAAAATCAGATATATGAAAGATAAGGCATAAAGACAGTAAAATTTAAAATATGAAGAAATTTCAATTCATTTTTTATACGTGTATTAACATTTATGCTTAATTTTAAAATTTTGTTTTGACATAAGACCATTTAGCAGAACTAGAGAATATAAAGGCAAATCTTTTATTTAATGTTTTGTAGATCAGCCGTTAGCTTTGATTACCTCAAAAATTCGGCTAGGCATGTTATCAACTAGTTTCTGAAGTTGAACTGAAAGTATTTTTTCCCATGTGTCTAAGGTTGCGTTTTAGAGTTCAGAAATTGCGGAGTATCGTCGACCTCCTTCGTGAACTTTTGCAACAATTAATCTTTACAAATGTTCTATAGGATTGAGGTCTGGATAGCACGCTGGGTGATCAAGAAGTCTTATTTTTGGTTCAAGCACGTACTTCTTTGTTATTGATGCATTGTGGATAGCAGCATTATCTTGCTGAAAAATCCATTCTTCTCCACTTGAATGACACCCTTCTTGTGCGAGAGATAAATCATTTAGCATTTTCACATAATCTGCTGCTTTTTGTCGATCACTGACAAATCGTAGTTTAAGTTTTCCTGAAAATGAGAACCCCGCCCCAAGATAATAAGAGATCCTCCTCCACTATGCCTCATTGAGTAATTCTTTCCTAGAAAATTTCTGCGCGCCAGTACTTCCTAAAGTCATTTGGACCGTCTAAATTGAATTTCTTTTCGTCTGAGAAAACAACATTTCGTCTTTGTTTAGCACTCATGGTTTGATCTTGACGAACATATTCCAGTCATTTCTCTTTGTGCTTCATAGTTAACCTTGGACGATGAATTCTTTTCTTATGCTTAGTTTTTTTTTCCTTGTTTAAATGCTTTCTGATTGTTCTAGTATTGCAAGGGACACCCACTAGAGATTTCAATATTTTTGTTGTTGACGAAATTTTCTTTTTTCTTCGTGAACAATTTTTCTCTTGAATTGTGGAGATAAATTTTCTGGCCTGTCAGTCGGTTTTCTTGTTCCATACTTATTTGGAATTTTCAAGTAATAGCAGATAACGATTTTGCTGCATCCTAAGGCCTTTGAAATTTCTCTCTGAGATTTTCCGACAATTTTCAGAGCTGTAATCTTGCCTTTCTCAACTTCAAGTAATTTAGTTCCTTTAGCCATTTATGTTTTTAGGATTTTAAGTATTACAGTTTTAAGAACTTTTATATTACATAGACGATATATAATAAATTTTCCATTAAATTAAGTCCTTTTTTCTTTAGTTTTTATTGATAGTCTTATATCTATGTAAAAAATGAATTTTAAAATTTAACATAATTACAAATATACAAGTAAAAAATGAATGGAAATTTCTTCTTATTTTAAATTTAACTGTCTATTAATCTTATCTTTCATATATCTGATTTTCATAATTTAAAAATTGTAAACAATATCCTTTACTTCATTTTTTGTACAGGGCATATATATATATATATATATATATATATATATATATATATATATAATTAAACAATACAAACACTTTTGTCTACATATTTTTGTATAAATCTTTTCAAGTTGTCGTATCAATGTTATATCCGGCCTGAATCGATTGATAAACCTTCCATAATTAATTAGTTCCCTCGTACTTGGGCCATCATCAGTGGGTGCATATAACAAAGGTGATATAACCTTTGCATGTATATTACTATTTCGTAAGTATTGAACGTTTATTGATTATACTGGTGTATTGTTGTAACGTTCATTTACAAATTTGATCCATTTCTTACGTCGTAAACCATTACACCACAAACACCTCCCATATACAAATATATAAAGAAAGATACAAACATACGGGTTGACACAAAGATTGATAGGTCGACTAAGCCCATGCAAGGCAAATCATGACACAGATTATGTTTTTATTGTAATGGATATTTGTTTATATCCAGTCACTCATTTTTGAAAAGCTGATCACAGAAGAATGGTGCAGCGGTGTACCACATATTCAGGTTTCGAACTCAGAGTATTTGCGTCTACTTGACCGGTTGCTACGCCAATGTTCGTGAGCTAAATCTGCCTTATTATTTTGTTCATAGACAGAGGGGAAGATGAAGAATACATGACCTTCCCAAGCAAACTGAAACGCAAATTCGTCCATAATTTGAACTTGGCTCGCTGTCTTCATTTACTTCGAGATAACAAATCCGCCATTCATGTGGATGTGTCTAATATAACACGAAATAAGCACTTAATTCCAGGCTCAGGTAGTTTTTAAATCATCAAATAAAAGAGATAGTAGAATGAACCTAATCATACGTCACCTTTTCAGCTCATAAAGGAACGTTTATTAAAGAGTTTTAAGGAGAAAGTTAACCTATTATACGATCGTAAAAGCGAAATAAATGAAAGAAACTGTTTTATCAGTTTCATTTTAGTTCTTTGTTTAATGCTATATATTTACCTCATCTAACCTGTGAGATTTTCATAATATAATAAAAAATTTGTCTTTGTCTAATTTAATTATCAAGTGAGGCAGGTTTTTTTTCATCTATTTTTTTCTTTCATTTTTAGATGATTTAAGTGCAATTCAGGACAAGATAAGATTCATTTGTGGCCATTTCTAATCGGAATTTTACCTTCATCAAGTCAGTACACCTGGTTGAACCTAAGACACTTGTAAAGTTTCAACAGCGAATGAAATATACAGTTATCTCTCATTTTCTTTATTGAATTTGTTTCTAACATGATGCAACTGTATTTTCATTTTATTTTTTTTAAAGCAAAGTTAAAGATAATTTTTTCTTCCATTTTTTTTTTCTCTCTGTACTTTTCCTTTTAGTTATTATTTCAGAATCGAAGAGATATCATTTCAGCCTGCAGTCAGCGAGGCTATTTTCATTGGGAAAAGCGTTGCTTGTGATACCAATGACGAACCCGCGCAATTATGTGTACATCATAGAGCTTCAGGTTTCTTTAATTTCAAGATCTTTTACCATCTCTCTCCTTTATTCTTTATTCTTTATCTACGTTTTTCACTATATTCTCTCTCTCTCTCTCTCTCTCTCTCTCTCTCTCTCTCTCTCTCTCTCTCTCTCTGTGTGTGTGTGTGTGTGTGTGTGTGTATTAGAGTCAACAATCGTCTTCATTCCAATGTGTAGGTTCCATCCCTTACTTCGGCAGGTATTAAATCAGATGCCGGGTCACGTTCTCTATGTATGTGACACAAAGTCAATTTTATAAAGCAGAGTAAAACTGGTTCGAATTCATTTTTCTTTCACCTAAAATGGCTGACTTACCATGACTAAAATACCCTGTCTTCCCTGGGTGGTGGGGTGAGAACAAATGAGTTCACACTTTTCCTAAGATTAGAGAAATAATGTTTTATAGAAATAAAGTTTTATAGAAATAAAGTCTATGTCTTCTATTTTAAAGAAGACAAATGAAACTATTAGTAATGAAACATAGGAAGGTGAAACCTTAATTTTTTTTACTTTATATATATATATATATATATATGTGTGTGTGTGTGTGTGTGTGTGTGTGTGTGTGTGTGTGTGTGTGTGTGTAAAGACAGTTATATATATATAACTGTCTTTATATTAAATCTTAATTGTACAAGCATAAATATCTCTGTGGGACGATCACATTTTCTAGTGAGTAATGGTGTGCGCATATAAGTAATATATATATATATATATATATATATATATATATATATATATATATATATATATATTTCTTTAAGAAAAAACAACGAATGCTCTGTATAATTGGTACATTGAGCTCTTTACCAGGAAGATTTAAATATTCATTCACGAATAATTTCTTGTCCTGATGGAATTACTCCTAACTCCGGTTTAACTGGACTAAGTATTCTATATATATATATATATATATATATATATATATATATATATATATATATATATATATATACATGGTATTTCATCGCAGAGAGACATAAGAAATGTCAACAGATCTCACCATTTTCCATTTTCAAATAGGAGACTTTATTCGACAATCTAAGCAATTCAAAAATATTTCTATGTGAATTAACTTGTTTTGGGTTTGTTTTTTGTTTTTTTTTGGGGGGGGGTACTAAAAACATTTCTGCATGGATGCTGCCGTTTTTAAATACCAGGATGTTGTGTTGACTTGCTGCACTAAATGCCATTTACGAACGACTGGAATAAATAACCGCACCTTGTGAAAATATTTACAACTACAGCCTGTTACGAAAATAAGGAAAGTACACTGCACAATATATTCTGTTCAATATATACTGTTACATGATCTCTCTGTATCTATTGATGTCTGAGCCGATTCGGCTTGGGACTGTAGAATTCACTGGCCGCTTCTCTGCAGAAGGATAAGACCCCACCCCAATGAGTGTCCAGGATATGACACTAAACCATCTGATAGTGAGGATCCAGTTCTAGAGCTTTGGGGAATGTTGAGTTCTCCTTCATAGCTATTACTCCTGTAACGCTACGATTCTTAAATAAACGCTGGTAATACGACACCAAATAGACGGTTCTCGGTAGATCCTAGTAGCGCTACGGCAAAACATAGACATTTGTATCACAACATGTCTAACGGGTCTACGGGTGTAGCACTACGCTTTAAGAGTCAGTCAGACCCCCGTTGTAACCTCATGCGAAAAAAGGAGCACTATGTACAAATCACCTTACTAAAAATCTCACTACGCCAGAATTATGTAAGTGTAATTTCTGCCATTCATCACCTTGTTCTTGGAGCAACTATTGCGCTTTTATTTAGTATGGTTTGGGACAATTATTATTGTGTACCATAAATGTAAATATAAGATATTTCCAGTTTAACTTTTTGTGTCATGTACTCTTTCCTTTTCTAACTATTCAGTATTAGACTATCAACAAGATAGTCTTATGCATTATGAGAAAGTGTGGTTGGCAGTTCAGACCACTATCATACACTACATAAAATTCTTATAGTATGAATCCAATCTTCTACCGCCAGCTATAGGCAAATAGTAGGTCAGACTAGGTTCTTTATCCTTGGTTAGACAGCAAGTCTAGAAGGAAAACTCTAAATTCAAGTATGATAAATTCTGCTTAAAAACTGACCTTGCGTCGCATCCTGCCTGTGCGGAGGGGGTGGCAAATATATACTCCGGCTATTATCATTTTCGAGAATTGAAGGAGGTATTATCAAAAATTTGGAATGTCCGGGAACTGGTTAATTCAGTTTTATTGTTTTTTTTTTGTTGTTTTTTTTTCGTGTTTTGTTCTGTTTTTTTTTTTATTAGTTTTGGTTTTGGTTTTTGTTGGGGTTTTTTGTGTGTGTTTGTTTTTTGTCTTTTGTTGAGGTCATTTATTTATTTATTAGCTTTTTGTTTTGTTTTATTTCTTTGCTTCTTTGCTGGAGGCAGTTGTTTTGTTTTCCGGAATTTTTTTACCGTCTAGTTCATAAGCAAGAATACGATTAAGGAAGAACAGATAACACACTTTAATCCCAAACCAAAAGTCGAGATGCTGGTTGTCTATGAGCTACAAAACATAACAAATTGTTATGTCATGTCAATGTTATACCTCGTCTGCCGCTCCTAAACAAGTAAACTTTTCTTGAAATATATAGCTAGTCGGTCCGAGGAGATTTAAATATAATAATAATTGCACTTTATATATATATATATATATATATATATGTGTGTGTGTGTGTGTGTGTGTGTGTGTGTGTGTGTGTGTGTTTTCTACTTACCCCATCGAATAAACGATTTACATTCTTAGCGGTCATCGTTTTATTGTTGTATCCAATTATTTCCAAAAGGTTTTTAACCTGAAAAAGAAAAAAAGATCATAACTTCATAGAAATCAATTTTATCTGAAAAAGCATCTTTGCGCAATTTTTATGTGCGCGCACTTTGTTATCTGACGTATGATAACAGACTACTGACCTACAAAACCTAAAGAGGTGCTCTTAGCGTAACAGTTATTGTCATAGGAAATGGAATCAGTGGTTCGAGTTCAAAACCTGGACGAGGCTTTTAACGTTTCATTTCGTGCTACGAAATAAATCTATTTATTTTTCTTCCAACTATGGGAAAATAGTAAGTTACACTGTTAGGCAATCAATCGAGGAGAAAGAAAACTCTGTATCTAAACGAGCTGCATGTCGCTCAAGGACTGAGATTATGTTACATCCTTTCCATGGCAAAAGTTGGGGAGTGAATGCAAACATGACTACTTAGTGCTAAAACATTCCATTTTGCATTGCAAGCAGCAGGAAGTGTTGTCTTCTACGTGAACACAAATAAAATGGAATTCATGTGTTTTGAACAAAAAGGAGTCATCTTCACTTTAATTAACCAACCTCTAAAACTAGTTGACCAATTCACATATCCCAACAGTAACATCTCATCTACTGTACAGTCCAGTCTGCTGAGGTTGAAGAATACACCGACTGCATCTTTGCAAATGAGTAAGACCCCAACATGAGTGTCCCGGATATCATATTTACCAACCCATCCGCTCGGGCAGGATATGACACAAGGTCAATTTTTAAGCGAAGTTTAACAGGTTTGTATTCAGGGCTTTCCTTCTCCTAGACTAGTTGCCTCACCAAGGCTGAAGAACCTAGTCTGCCCTACTATTTACCCATAGCTGGAGGGAGAATAATTGGATTCATACTTTTCCCAAGGGTATTAGCGCTATGTGAAAAGCAATCAGTCTCGTCTAGGATTTGAACTCGTGTCGCCGTGTCCATTTCCTACGACGATAACCATTACACCACGGATATGACATTTAACAATCTGGTGGCGAGGCTCCAGCGCTGGAGCTTTGGGAAATATAGAGAAACTCTTCATTGGGATTGATCCCAGGTCCACTCTGACCTGGATTGAGTCAAATAGAACAGTTTGATATTTAGACTGCGCGCAAACAAATGACTTATGTTAAATCAAATTGTTAGAAATAGAACTGTTTGAGTACTTAACAGTGTGTTTAATTGAATTGTTAGTGATACATAGGAGTACTTGGAACCATTTGACTACGTGCAAATGAATGAAGTGTTTAATAGTATAATTAGTGTTAAATAGCAATACTTGAAACCACTTTATTGTGAGCAAACAAATGATAATATTAGATAGAAATTTTTGAATAAGATCAAAATAATTGAAACCATTTAACTGTGAACAAAGAAATTACTGATATTCAATTAAATTGTTAGCGTTACATAATGCTGAAATCATTTAACTGCGTGCAAAAGAATGAACGCAGGCTCGTTTAAAAAACGTTATCGACAAACTGTGTTTACAAATCATACATATTATATTTCCCAGATTAAATCTACGAGTTTGCACATTGCAAAACTGGTTGCTGACGAGAAAACGTTCTGATAAACCTTGCCTGAAGATATTTACACTAAAATATATCGATTCTGAGCTTCGAAATTCTTTTCAAATATAAATATTCCTGTTTTTACTGCCATTTGTATATCAGTAGGCTTTGATATACTTGCTGTTATGAAGTCATATTTACAAAGCCCACTGATGACATAATTATATAAAAGTCTTCATCATCATCATTATCATCACGGATGATCTCCCTGACCCTCTCTCGCGACTTCTCCCAATCATTCATCGCCTCTGCCAGGTCTTCAGGGCTACATCCCGTATTCTCACATAGCTGCTGTATGTATGTTCGAGCTGGTCGTCCTGCTTTTGCTGGGCCATATGCGGGAGTCCATAGGAGTACATCACTTATAAGCTCTCCCTCGCTTCTCCAGCAGTGTCCTGCATATCTGGTTCGTGTAGCTTGGATAGTTTTCGTTATGGGAGGCAGGTGGCCGTATAGTTGGTGCCTTGTGGGGTGTTGCTGCCAGGACTTGTTCAATATTGCTGGCCACATTCTTGTGTAATTGCCGTCTAGCTTCTTCTCCAGCCGTTTAGTTAGCGTCCAAGTAGTGCATCCATATAGCAGCATCGACACGACCGCTGCCTGGAAGAAACTGCGTTTCATTTAATTGGTCAGGTATGATTTCCATATGATCGAAAGCCTATCGATAGCTGTCCATGCCTTCGTTTTAACACTGACAAACAAAGAAGTATTTACTCAAACTCTCCTCCATGAAAAGAATGGGGTACAAAGTCAATTTTTAAGCGAAGTACAGCCGATTCACAGTTTTCTTTCTCCTACACTGGTTTCCCAATCAAGGCTAAAGAACTCGGTCGGCCCTTCCATTTACAAATTTCTAAATTTGTTGGCCGGTTGGTTTTGTTTTACAGCATGTCTATCCTTTTCGAGTCGTTTAACGCCGAATTAAGTCATTTTGATAAAAGTTTCAATCAATTCAGTTTAGTATAAGTATAGTTTTTGTTTACTCACACTTAAAGGTCAAAAACGTTCTATTTCAATCAATTCAGTTTATCATAAGTACACAGTTTAAATATCAAAAGAAGTTCTATTTCAAACAATTCAGTTTAGTATAAGTACAGTTTTTTTTTTATTTACCCGCAGTTAAATGTTAAAACAGTTCTATTTCAAACAATTCAGTTTAGCGTAATTACACTGTTTAGTTCTATCTTATCTAAAAATAGGAACCTATCAAGTACTACCACTCCGGGTCTAATTGGACTTGGGTACAATGACAATGAAAGAGTACTCCGCATTTAGTCATATCCAGGACACTTATTGGGAGAGTCATATTCCTGTACAGGGAGGCAGTCGGTGTATTCTGCAGTCCCAGCTGACTGGGCCACTTATTCCTTGGGAAAACGTATGGATCAATGCCTTTCTCATGGGCATTTGCACGAAGTGAAATGCAAATAGCGCCGTTCAGAATTTGAACTCGGGTTACCGAATTCATTTCCTACGATTTTAACTTTTACACTAAGCACGCTTCCAAAACAGTAATCATTCTTCTCGTAATTATTTTTTTTTTTAAGTTTTCTTTAAAAGTCCAAACCATAATTATCGTATCTATTCGAGACGACCCGTTAAACCGGTGGATTCCAGTTGTAACTGCGATTCCTGAAGATAGTGATGCATCTATTTAAAAGGAATGAAGAATTATTATTAGTAGTATTCCATATTTTCAGCTCGATCCCGCAAAATTATGATTCAACTTCAGATTAAACTGAAAATTTATTATCTTCTAAATTAGACGATTTTAAGTGTATCGTGCTAATAAAGAATTAAAAAATACATAAAAAATGTGGATAATTAAATTATAACATTATAACACAGGTCCCACAACTTAAACCGGAAAGTGATTTATTCTCATAGAAAAATCTAAAAGTTAGTTGCTCAAATAAAAATCATGCTATGATGTGCAGTTTTTGCCGTTTTACGGTTAATTACAAACAAAAATAATGAGCATTTTACAATCTGTAAACTGATTGTAACTGCAATCCATGACTATATCTGTACTTCTAATTAGGAAGTAGTGAAAGATTATAATCAACATTTTATTGTTATCTCTGTTTTATCGTAAATGTTGATGCTTTGCAAATAATGTTCACAGTAAATGCGGACCCCTCAAAATTCTCATTCAGTTTCCGATGGAACTGAAAATTGCTTAATTCTAAGAAGAGTTTAAGTGTATTGTACAGATCAAAATATCGCGATGATGCTTTAAATTTTAGTAATAGAGAGATTTTTATTGCTTGTTCTGTAAACAAATTCACCTTCATTTATCTAATTTTCACTTAGTTTTAAAAAAAGCTGAAGTTTTAAAATCAAATTTTTAAACAATTATAGGAGATAAAAAACGAATCATCTCAAGGAATTAAATTTTTCATATTTAGACATCATAGTTAGATAAGTTGGCAGTGAATAGGTTTAACGTTTCCTTTTTGACACGTCAAAAAGAAGAATTTAAAAAATCAAAGGCATTTTTGATTACCAAAAAATAAAACGCTTAAAATTTTTTTCTTAGATTTTGAAATGTTGTCATTATTTTTTAATCACTTTTTAATCGTTTTTATTTGCTTTTATTTTATTGTTTTTTGGGGGGAGTTTAAGGTTTGGTTTGGGGTTTGGGGTTTGGGGTTTTCTTTGGTTTGATTTGGTTTTTGTTGTTATTGTTATTGTTTTTTATTAAATTTCTGTCAAATCATTCTCTCGTTTGGGATTTCACATAATTGAGTTATATAAGAAAGTTTTTAATTTTTGCTTGTTCATGGGTAGAAAGTATTACTTTTCAATTGTTTAGGCCTTTAGTTAATGGAAAAAAACTTATATTTCCTTTTAAAGTTTGCTTTGTAATCTTGGATATGAAATTTTCAAAATTATCCATTTTTCACAACATTTTAAGCTGACTCAGTGCTAAGTAGCTGATAGAGAACTTTCGAGCACATTTTTGTATATTTTTGAATAGTATATATACGAAGGTCATTCAAAAAGTTCTAAGTTTCACCCAAAAAGAGAACTATTGCTGAATATTTTTGGTATGGCAGCAAACTACCCCTTCTTATATAACTAGAAACACTAATTTAGATTTCAGTCTGAATTTCTGTGCAGGTGAGGGGTCTACGAAACTGAGCGGTGTGCAACAAATCTAAAATCTTGGTGAGTTATGGAGTTTTTGAACAACACCTTCAAAGGTAAATTTCGATTCTTACGTTGTTTTACTCAGACATTATATTTTGACATAAAAATAGGTTAATTTCTAAATTTCATCATTTAGGACACAAAAGTAATGTTTGGAGCATATAATGGCCATTTTCTATACTACTATAACATAAGAAATAACGAAATGACATCATATACTCGGACAAAGTTTCTGTTACATAAAAGTAAAGCTAGCAACCGTAGTCAAGGGCGACCAGAGGGCGACCCGAGGGCTCCTTTTTCAATAGCTACAACACCGAGGTGTAAGGGGGTGCTACTCCTTTCCCTAGATTGCTCCATTTTACCCTGGATACATACTTGATAATGTTGAGTGTTAAGCAAGGAGGTATCAAGTAGTCTTTGGTATGACTCGACCAGGGATTGAATCCCGGTATCTCGGGCTCTTGGTGAACACTCTACCCACTAGACAATGGGCCGAATTATTTTATACTATTATTATCATTAAGTCGAGCTGATATCATGGAGTACTCTCTCTCTCTCTCTCTCTCTCTCTCTCTCTCTCTCTCTCTCTCTCTCTCTCTCTGTTCCTATCGTTCATCGATCTTAAAAGGTCCTCTAGACAACATCCAGTGTCCTCACTCAACTGAAGTATATAAGTCCTTGTTGATCGGCTAACAATAACACGTCCATATGTAGGAGTCCATAAGAGAACATCGTTAATGAGTTTGTCCCGACTTTTTTTTTACCTGCACTACCCCGCCTGTCTTATCGTCTTACTTGGAGGGGTTCAGGATTTGGTTTGATTTTATGCCATATCAACTATTGTAGGACCTTTAATGCCAAATCCAGTTAATTGATACATATTTGATATATATGATTAGTAAACATAAGTCAACAATGTTGAATAGTTTCAAGTATTGCTATGTTACCCAAACATCAGCCATTTGTTTACACACAGTCCAATGATAAAACTGTTCTTTTTCAAACAATTCGACTTAGCAAAGGTCAAAGTTAAACGGTTCCAAGTATTAGCCATTTATTTACACACACTTAAATTATCAAACAGTTCTTTTTCAAACAATTCAAATAAGCATAAATCATTTGTTGCTTTCAGTTTAAATGTCAAAGAATTCTATTTGACCCATAGATAGGAACCTATCAAGTGCTACCACTTTGGGCCAGAGTGGACCTGAGAGCGATAACAATGAAGAGGTATTCCTCATTCCCCAAAGCTCCAGTACTACTGGAGCCTCACCATCAGATTATTTAATGTCATAACTAGGACATTCATTGGAGGTCTTACCCCTCTTCAAAGATGCAGCCGGTGAATTCTATAGCCCCAGCCGACTTAGCAGTCGTCTTATTTGGACGGTTTGTGAGATGGGAATTATCTGGCTGTACAGTTGTTTTTTTTTGGGGGGGTTGATTTCCGGATTTATTTCAGTGAACCAGCAGCATTTTTGCATCGCTCCAATTAAGCTTTTCGCCAGATGTTTCATGTCCGGGTGGTGCATCCATACAGTAGGACTGACTCAGCCATATCTGAGAAGAAATCCTGTTTTATTTTATCAGAGAGAGCAAATTTCCATATGATCGATAATCTTCAATTGCATAGGACGCCTTCTCAATGGGTATGTTTACATCACTTTGAGTAGATGAGATATTGCTACCGTGGCATGTGAACTGGTTTACTAATTTCAGAAAATTTCCAATTTACATGGTTTATTTGCATTCACGTAGAGGCTGATAACTTCTGTTTTTGTTTTCTTTTATTTGTAATTAACTTAGGAGAGAATTTTATGTCTTGTTTTTGTTCTTATTTCTGACATTTTGAAATCCTACCTCCAATTTTATAATACGAAATATTCATAGCAAGGATTTCTAAATAATTGCCCAGGGGACATGAGAGTGTGTGTCTTGCAACTAGTGTTTATATGTGTGAGTATAAGTCTGCATGTGTATGAGTGTATGAATGTGTACGTGTATGCATTTGTATGTGTGCACATCTTTTTGCGGAACTTCTTGAAACAATTCTAAGGTGGAAGACTTTTAAGTAATCCTTCCAGCCTTAGGTTTAATCGTTTAACTTGTGTAAAAGTTTTCAAGTTGTTGCTCTTAGTCATTTTTCTTGACATTTTAATCTCGTACCAGATTAGCCTCAGTAAATATACGTTTATCTATGTGTTCTTTACCTTAGTGAACATAAATAAGTACACCGCTAACAGTTTACATTAAAAGTTACTTTTCTTCAAAAAAAAAAATTCCAGGATTCTATTATTTCTCGTGAAACTTTACACAATCAAAACAAACATTATTAGATATGTGTTGTATAGCAAAGAAAGACAACTACGCAGACTTTTAGAAATATAATCTGCTTCTTTTCTTTTCCAAAATGTGTGGATGAGAAGGTCGAATAAGAGAGGATCGAAGACAGTTGAGCTGCACACGCAGGCGCCAAGGTGTAGATCTTCGGGGGACCGCTTTTTTCTTCATTCTGGTCGGGTCGAAATATTCTTGGTTAAATAACAATCTGGACTCTCACGCATATTCTCGAGGTCACATTTCCCCCAGCGTGCCGCCAATACATTGCGCGTGATCACGCTTCCTTCTATCATATCACATAGGCAAGTTAAGCGGCAATTCCGCTGAGAAAATCTGCGTCCTGTTTATTTTAGTTATCATGTGCATTTCCTGCTATTTTCGTTTCTAGTGTCCGACTTCCTTCTAGCATGCCACCTACATAATTTACGCGGCATTTCAGCCGGGAACACCTGCGGCCTGTTTGCTTTAGGTACCCGTGTATTTCCTGTTATTTTTGTTCCCAGTGTCCAACTTCCGCAGCTGCATCGACATGTCAAAGGGGTCTTCAAGTCAATATCTAACATAGGTATTATTTATTACTAAATTCTAAAGCATTGAAACTCTATAACTCCCAAAATATATTTCGTAAATAAGAGGTCTACTAATTTTTAGACAACATATTTATACTTTTAGTTTCAAATATTCGCTCCTGTAGATTTTGGAAATAAAGTATAACTAATGATATACGCTTAGATTGTATATTGTTTAAAGATAAACTAATAGAATTCTGGTATTTTTTGGTTTTATAAAAAATTAAGTTTTCGTTTTTTTTTTATTCTTATATAGACCGTACCGGCTTCGTCATATAAACCAATCAACATACAGTGTTTTAAAATAGAAAAATATCTATAATGAAAATGATTATATAATGTTTATTTCAAGTTACTGTATATCATTAATATTTCGTGTGGCATTTCATTACTTGAATAATTGCTTTAATGTCCCGATGAAGAGATACATACAAATCCTCAAGAATCTTCACAGATATAAGATACCGTTCACTGTGTCTGATCTCTCACAACTCTTCAAGATTGCATGGATTCTTTTGGCGAACTCTTATTTTTAGTTCTGTCCATATTTGCTCGATGATATTTGAGTCAGGGCTCTGAGCTAATCTTTCAATATGGTAACACCATCATCTTGCAAATTCTGTTGTGTTGCGCGTGATCAATAGAATGAAGCACGGTCAAAAAATCTCACCTTTATACAAATGATCCTACAGAAAATGGATGATTTGGCATCATTCAAGTTACCTTCAATTTTTCACCAATTTTCTTGAACCATCACTTTTTCGTGTATTCCTAAAACATCAGACTCTTATCACTAAACTTGACGATTTTCGTCTTGTGATATGGATCGTTTACCTTTGTCTTCGGACAAATTCTCGCTTATAAGAATTCAGCTCCATTCTAGTTTCATCGCTGAATATGATCTTATTCAATCTGTATCTGCATCCCATAGGTCATACTACTTTGACCAAATTAATCTTGCCTTCAAATGCTTTTTGATTAATGCTGGTTTCTTAACGGAAATGCAACCCTTAAGTTCATATTCTCAAAGGATGCAGATAGTGGTATCTACTGACACCAAACTGGACAAGTTGTAGTCATCCATCAATTATCTTGAAATCTTCAGCAGAGCTTTTGCTCACCTGGTCACTTTCCGTACTATCCTGTGCTGCAGCTTTCCTGGGTGAACATATCACTTCCAGTGCTTTGAAACTTCGAAAGAATTTCTGAGATGTCACATCTTGAGATTGCAAGTTCCTTCACCGTCTCGTATTCTTAGCCATCTTCACTGTCTTTGTCCTCATTTCTTTAGAAATCTTTGCTATGATTTTAAATGTAAGAATTTCCACAATACTTTTTTCTAATTGGTGTTATTGAGGAAAAACATTGGTGTAATAGCGGTGAATATCTTAAGAATAGTTTTAACTGGCCAAAGCCCTTTGCATTGTAATATATATATATATATATATATATATAATTTAAAATATTTTAAAATGTAAGTTCTCCTCCACCAATTTTCTAAAATAAAATATAAATTTTCTCATAAACCAAAAATAACATAATTCTATTTTCTTATGGAAGAGCATTATACAATGCAACCGATATTATATCATATATTCATTACCAAAGTTTATATATATATATCAATGTTGGACGTTTGTTTTTGTTTAAGATTTTCACCTCGAATTTGGTCTCTTGATAGATTAGTTTCTGTAAATATCTGTTTCACGATGTATCAAGCAATATACGAGGATCATTAAATAAGTTTCCAGACATTTTTAGTATGAGCACTTTTATTGATAGTACACACATGAAACTCTTGTCCCCTTTGAAGTTATCTCCTCCGGCTGCAATGCACTTGTTGTACCGTTCCAATAACTTCTGGAAATCCCCATGGAAGTTCTTTTGTGTGATCGTGTCAATGACCTTCGTTACACCTATACGTCAAATAGATCTGTTTACCAATTATTTGTTTCGATAGGTATGTGTGCAAAAAATCTCTTAAAAAACAACGACACAAAAAATGTAAATATGGAGCTACAATGGACGTGATTCCATAACTTCTTGGCAAAAAGTAACTCTAGAAGAATTAACATGCCGTTAAATCTATCAATATATCATAAAATAAAAGCATTAAAGATGGAATCGTGGAAAATAAATAAATCCAAGTCGTCAATACGGAGAAAAATTGACTTGTGAATTAAAAGAAAAGAAATAAAAGGAAAAGACAATAATAATAATAATAATGATAATAATAATTGTTTTTCCACCCACCCCCGCCGACCGTGATATAGAGGAGGGCAATTAATATATAAATGCTAGTAAAATTAGAAATAATTCTAGCGAGCATTTGCTAAAAGGAACCAAAAGTTTCCAAAAGTCTTTCAAAGAGGTTAGTAATTTTATTCTACTAAGATTTTCATTTAAAAAATGCATATTTGATTTATTAGTTCTGCATTAAATCCTTGCAGTATATTATGTGTTTTAAATGAAGAATCAATTTACAAATAATCCGAGAATAATTTTCAGGAAAAGCTGCACTGTTGGACGACGAAATTTTATTTTAGTATAAATCTAGAACTATTACACCTGATAGTGCCAAATTTCAGAACACTGGTTTGAAAACAAACACAAGTAAGGTCGGAACAAAAACAGAACGAAAGGAAAACTCTTAACAATATGATAGTCTTGGACTTTAACTAAGTTAAAACTTAACGGGAAAGTTGGGGGGGTTGTATGTGTGGCCTGCTTTTTATATACTGCCATCATAGCTGTTCTTGGTTACATTTGTGTCAGGTGCGCAGATCATAAACAACCCCTGGGCCTGGTATAGCCACATTATACCACCCATGATAAAAATGTCAAATCACAATATTACACAACGTGGGACCAGGCAACAGGCCTGGGTGTCATGATCGGCAGGTGCTCTCCTGATAGCCAACATGGGAGACCCGATCGTCATCCTACGAATGTTGGCTGCTCTTTTTTCAGGTACATAAACGACGACATAACAAACCACAACGAACAGAGACCTAAACGCAGAACATGGACTAGGGAAGAGAATCAACTTGCACTGGAGTGCTATTTCAGGAGCAACCCTTCACAAAGAGGATACAGGAAAAGAATGATAGAGATCTGGCTAGAACGTTCGACATTTCAGACAACTAGCCAAAGGCTAGCTGATCAAGTTAAGACAATAACTAAGAAGGGTTGGTTTTCTGACCTTGAATTACTAGAAATCCATCAAAAAACACTGAAGCAAAACTATAACACATGACCAGATACATCAAGTGGTGTCAAATAAAAGCAATTCAACGAAAAAGAACCGCAAACCTCGCCAAATGAAAACACTACACTCCCAAACGATACACTACTAAACAACCATGAAGAAACACTATCACAAGAACAAAAGGTAAATCTTGAAAATGTAAAGAGAATCATGAGTTGTGAAAAAACTATTCTACCTTCATTAAGAAACAGAGAATGGAAAACACTTAAGATAAAAACTAATAAAATAAATCACATACTACCTTACATAAAAAGTAAAAGTAAAGTTGTCGACCTAAGTCGAGGGCGACCAGAAGGCTCCTTTTTCAATAGCTACAACACCGAGGTGTATGGGGGAGGGCGCTACTCCTTCCCCAGAATTCCTCCACTTTACCTTTGATACGTACCTTATATTACCGAGTGTTAAGCAATGAGGTATCAAGTACCATTTTTAAAGTCTTTGGCATGACGTGACCTGGGATTGAACCTAGGTCTCCTGGATCATTGGCGAACATTCTACCCACTAGGCCAATGAGCCAGTTAAATAATATAACCGAGTTAAATGAACTAATCTATGCAGGAGCAAAATTGGTTTGTGAGAAAATTGAGATCCCCTCAAAAAGCACGAAGAAACAGTCAAAACCGGGATGGGAAATTCGACTGAAAATGCAAATAAAAAACCTACAAAAACAAGTCCGAATGATAAGAACGCCCGAATGAAATAAGGAGGAAGAAGGAACAGGCAACATTGGGGAAAATAACTGTACAACTTGAGGGAAAAAACAGAACGTAATGGCCAAAGAAGGAAGATTAAAGAGATATCGACAAAGGGTAAAACAATACAGACAAAACAGGACATTCCAAAACAACGAAAGAAAATTCTATCAACAATTGGGAGGGAGTGATACGAAAACATACCAACAACCGGATATAAAAGAAACCGAACGATTTTGGACTAAAATATGGCAACCAAAGAAACACAACGAAAATTCTGAATGGATAAACAATATTACAAGAGAAATAGAGGGACTTGAAAAAGGCCCCAAAATTGAAATACACGTCGACTTACTCAGAACAATACTAAAAAGAATATCAAACTGGAAAGTACCAGGCCATGATGGAATACATGGCTTCTGGTTCAAGAAATTCACCTCCATTCCCGACTGACTAGCACTAGAAATGAACAAATGCTTACAAGGCGCGCAAGTACCTGAATGGATGACCAAAGGAAAAACTACATTAATCCAAAAGGATCCTTGCAAACGAACTGCCCCAAACAATTACAGACCCATAACCTACCTACCAATGATGTGGAAAATACTAACAGCATAAATAAGGGAAAATATCTACTACTCGCTAACAAGCTACGGATTGTTCCCTGACGAACAGAAAGGATGCCGCAACGGATCCAGAGAAACAGAAGAATTACTCTACATAGATCCACACATCCTAAATGAGAGCAAGACAAGACGGAAAAATCTAGCTATGGCCTGGATTGACAACAAAAAAGCATATGATATGGTCCCTCAAAGCTGGATACAACACTGTCTCAAAATGTACAAAATATCACATGAAGTCATAAACTTCATTGAACAGACCATGAAAACCAGGAGAGAGGAGCTGACAGCGGGAGGAAGAAGCATAGCAGAAACAAAGATCCAAAGCGGGATTTCCCAAGGAGATGCACTATCACCCTTATTATTCATAATAGCCATGATGCCACTGAACCACATACTCAGAAAATGCGCTGACGGATACAAACTCAGCAGATCGCAAGAGAAGATCAACCACCTAATGTACATGGATGACATTAAATTATTTGCAAAAAATAGAAAATAACTGGAAACTCTCATACACGCCGTTAGAATATACAGCCAGGACATAGGAATGGAATTTGGCATAGAAAAATGTGCCACGCTCGTCATGAAAAGTGGCAAACGACATATGACTGACGGAATGGAACAACCAAATCACGACAAAATTAGAACACTCGAAGAAAATTAAGTCTACAAATACTTGGAGATCTTGGGAGCTGACACCATTAAACAAGTACAAATGAAAGACACGATCCGAAAAGAATATCCCAGGAGAACGAGAAAACTACTTGAGACAAAACTCTCCAGCAGAAACCTCATCAAAGGAATAAATTGGGCTGTGCCCTTAGTCAGATATTCGGGACCCTTTTTCACGTGGACCAGTGAGGAACATAAAGAAATGGACCAAAGAACAAGAAAACTAATGACCATTCATAAGGCATTAAACCCCAGAGACGACGTTGACAGACTATATGTATCTAGAAAAGAGGGAGGAAGAGGACTTGCCAACATCGAAGACGCCGTTGACGTATCGATACAACGGCTCGAAGACTACATAGAAAAACACGAACGAGGACTAATAACAACCATCAGAAACGATACAGACAACACGATAGACGAAAGAATGACAACAACTAGGAAACAAAAATGGGAGGAAAAACAACTCCATGGCCGCTTTAAACGTCTAATAAACATTATCTCACACCAGAAAACCTGGACCTGGCGAAGAAAAGCAAACCTTAAGAGAAAAACGAAATCCCTCCTAATAGCAGCTCAGCACAACGCCATAAGAACCAATAATATCAAAGCAAGAATAGATAAGACGCAACAAAATTGTAAATGTAGGCTATGCGGTGACAGAGACGAAACGATCAATCATATAATAAGCGAATGCAGCAAATTAGCACAGGAGTATAAGGCGAGATACGACGAGATAGGCAAGGTGATCCACTGGGAAATGTGCTGGAAATTTCAATTCGACCATACAAATAAATGGTATATGCACAACCCAGTACCTGTCCTAGAAAATGACTCGCATAAACTCCTATGGGACTTGAAAATATAAACGGATCAACTAATCCCGGCCAGAAAACCAGACCTTATAATAATCAACATAAAAAAAGAGAATTTGCAAAATTGTCGAATTTGCTGTACCGGCGGACCACAGAATAAATCTGAAGGAAAGTGAAAAGAAGGATAAGTACCTCGACCTTGCTAGAGAATTGAAAAGGCTGTGGAACATGAAAGTAACGATTGTGCCAATTGTGATTGATGCGTTAGGCACAATAACTAAATGATTATTAAAAGGCCTGGAGGACTTGGAAGTTGGCGGGCGGGTAGAGACTATCCAAACAACAGCATTGCTGAGAACAGCCAGAATCCTGAGACGAGTCCTGGAGACTTGAGGAGACTTGCCGTCACTCAGACTCCAGTGAGAAACCATCAGCTAACACTGATGTGAAAAACTCTAATGAGTAACATAATAATAATAATAATTGGGCTGAAAAAGTGAAGGAAGAAAAGAATCCAGACAGACGCAGGTGTCCTAATAAACCTTATTATTAGTTGAAATGTTTAAATGAAATGCACTCAACGAACTTCATTTACTTTTATGGGTGCCTATTTTATTTTCTCTTCATATTGAAAAAAAATTGAATAGCAGTATGTGTGCGTTTGTACTTGTGGGGTCTGCACAAGTATTAATGGATAATTTCATTAGTGCTGGCCGTAAATTCCCTGAGGAATCTTAATACAAAGAATAATATTTTTATTAATATTTTCAGTATTCTTATCCGATTGTTTGCTTGGTGGGGTTAAGAAGGGGGTTGTAATGACGGTATTTTCTTTATTTGTTTTGTTTTTTGTTTTCGTTTTTTTTTTTTTTTTTTCTTTTTGTAGTTTTGTGGTTTGGGTTTTGTTTGTTTGTTTGTTTGTTTGTTTGTTTTATTATGATTGATTTCTTTTAGTTCTGTTAGCAAGTTCGGCTAATGTTGAGCTGGATCAAATTTCCTATCTTGATTATTACAGCTATTTCCTACAACAATCTCCTTTCCCTTTCTATAAAACCTGCTTCAAGGCCACATCAATTTAAACTTAATATCAAGCTCCTTGCTATTCATATGATTTATATCTTAAGTGGCAATAATACTCTGTATTTTGGGAGCACGCTTAATTTTTCTACATAATTTCTTCATTGTCACTACACTAAATTTTGGGGTGATTTAAATCGCAAACATCTAGAGTAATGTTTATTGTCGTTGGGAAATACACTCGGCGATCCGAGTTCAAATCATGGACGAGGCTATTAGTGTTTCACTTCGAGCTAATTTCCATAGGAAAGGTATGAATCTACCTTTTCTCCTCCCACACACCAATTTTCACAATCTGAAGTCAATATTTACCAAGCTTGGGCATGCCTGGTACAAGGAAACGAAACTGATGCATTCGTCAAACTCCTAATACTCTGGTATGTGAAACAAATTGTAACTCCTTTATATGAACACGTAATTGATTGCAAACTTTTTTGTAAAGCCTTGTGTGATATAACGTTTACCAAGTTAGCCAGCAGACTATTCGTTGTTTTTTTAATGTCATATCAATTTTTGTGAGTTATTTGATGGCTAAGCAATCCCTGTAAAAGGACATTATGGGTACTATTTAAACTTGTTGCGGGGTGATGTAAGCCGATCCCCGCTTTAGAAATAAGCGAAGTAACATCGGAAAAACAAAGATATTAAAAGGCGAAATGGTTATATTAAAAAAGCAAATTATTATTTTGCAAAAAATAACAAAAACGTAATTGAGAGAAATTGCTGTTTATGTCGAAAGCGTAGACTCAGCTGTCCTTTACTTCTTGTCAACAGTGAGTCTAGATGATACTTGAACAAGCTGTTGGTGCAGCTATGTGGCTGGGTAGTCTGCATATAGCTATAAAGATAGATGTGTGAAGTTGCTGAGGCAAGCTAGTCAACGTCCAGCAAGTTGAATCGGGAGTCGAACCGGGTTTTGGTCGACGTTAGCTAAGATCGACCGGATAAATTTGTCGTGGATCCGAACGGTTTCGTCCGTTCGTGGATCTATGTGATCAGTGCGGAAAGTAAGAAGTTCGTAAGCCAAGGAATACGGCCTGAGGTGCTAGGCATCTCTGAACTACTAGTGAAGTCGTCATGCGTGCTAGTAGCACATCCGCCCATGGACCAAGTGTTTTGTAGGCCAGGGAATACGGCCTGAGTTGCCAGGCATCTCTGCCCTGTTGGTGATGTCATGTGTGCGAGTGGGATCATCAGCTCGTGGACCAGTGTGATCAGTGCGTAAGGCAAGTGGTTCGTATGTCAAGGAATAAGGCCTGAGTTTTTGGATTTTTCTGCTCTGGATTGATTGGTCTTTACTCCGAGTGTCGCTGCTTCGGTAATAGATTCACAAGACCAAATGTTTAAAGCAATGTAAATCTATGCTCGTCATTGTTTGCCGTCCGACGAAAATGCCAGGCGGCCAAGCAGCTCTCTGGGCAGAATAAGCCCCCTGGCGAGCGTTTTAGGTTGCTATTTATAATGAGACCGAGAAACAATGAGTTTTAGGTAATTTCCGGTTTCAAAAAAAAACAGAGATAAAAGTACAGGTAGGAGCTTTAGGCTATAACAATGGATGTGTTCATGCCTTTCCCAAGAGTATTCGTCGGAAAGTGAACGTAATATTGCAACTGGAGTTCGAACTCGCTTACTACAATGTCGCAAGTCGAGCACGTTAGCCTCTACGCCACCGGCGATTACATGTCTTGGTTTCTCCTTAAGTGCACTTTAATACTGGCTTTGCTAAGCTAAACTTAGCAAATAACTGGACGTCTTGTGCTGTTTTATGGTTAATGAGCTATGATGCCAGACCATTGTTTGTGATTTTGATTCTCACTTAGTGCCCCATCCATCTGGGTTTGTGCCAATTTCAGCTTTATAAACAACATTTTTTTTCTGTAAGACTTACTGTATATGACCTTCTCACATCCTTATGTTTTTTTCATACAACGTGTGAAAGCCCGTGCGATACCCTGTCCTCATCAGCTGCCAAACAGGGGTGATAACACAGTTTCGGTAGCTCAAGGCGGTACTGCCACCCCAGGCGCTACCAAGCAACTTTTGCCACCGGACAGGGTATTAAAAGAATTATATATATTTATATATATACACCAGATCAATTAAGAGCAGAGACTACATTGGACGTTAATCATCATTTTTAGTGTGCAGTTTGTGATTTTAAAAAAAACGAAAAAAACGCTTTTACTTCGGCCGTTAATGTCATTACGGGTTTACAGTAACTGTTTCTTATGTAATCACACGGGAATGGTGGTTCCGCGTGTATTTCCTTCATGCTGAAAACTTCTCGCTTTCGACCAAATCCAACTTGATGCATATTGTGCCGCTGTCTGAAGACGATTTGAGGCAACTTTCAAACTGCGGCCAGTGATTCCGCAGTTTGAAAGTTGCCTCAAATATATATATATATATACATATTACTCCATCGGATATTTGCAGTTTCACTTTTTGATCTTAATATAACAAATGGGTATCGGATTGAGCTTCCATAGCGTTGTGGCTAAAGTGCTAGATTGTGACATAGTGAAAATGAGTTCGAACTCCAGTTGCACTATAACGTTAACTTTCAGACAAATATCGTTGGGAAAGGTCCGGCTTCCCACAACCAACTTATCTTCCAAATATGAGTTAAATAGTACCATTACTGGTCTTCTCCAAGGATGACTTCGGCAGTAGATAACCATCGGAGGTTAATATGCCATTAAACAAAGAAACCAAACCAAATCAAATGAGTAGTATGCGTTTTTAAATATACGAGGATCATTAAATAAGTTTCCAGACATTTTTCGTATGGGCACTTTTTTTGATAGTACACACATGAAACTCTAGTCCCCTTTGAAGTAATCTCCTCCGGTTGCAATGCACTTGTACCGTTCCAACAACTTCTGGAAGGCTCCATGGAAGTCCTCTTGTGTGAGCGTGTCAATGACCTTCGTCACAGCCCCTTTCATCTCCTCAATTGACTCATAACCACAGCTTCTGATTTTAGGGAATAACCAAAAGTCACAGGGAGCAAGCCTGGACTATGGAAGGCTAAGGAACTGTCCTGATGACCATCTTGGTCAAATAGTCTTTGACAAGGATGGACTTGTAGACCGATGCATTGTCCTGGTGGAAATACCACGGACCCGATTTGAAGAGTGCTGGCCTCTTCCCAAGGAATCTCTTCCTGAACTCCCTTAAACCTCAACATAGTAACCCTAACCCTAACCCTTTAGCCAATCGACTCTGGTGTTCCGACTTCGTAACTCCTCCCACACCTCTCATCATCCCTCACAGACACCCTGCCTTCCTTGAATCTCTTATACCACTCAGAAACTGATGCTCGATTCATGCAAGATGCTCCAAAAGCAGTCTGAAGCATTCCATACGTTTCGGTGGCATCATTTTTTCCAAGTTTAAAACAGAATTTCATTGCATATCGTTCCTTTAAAAGTGTCCTCACGTCCAGATTGCATTTTTGAAATTCTCCAGCTGTGACAATCAGGCTTTAGTAGGGTGTATTTCAATTGCTGCTGTAGCTGTTCATTTGAACCTGAAATCATAAAAATTGATCTGTCATCTCATAAGATGTATAGCAATAAGATACTGAATTTTCGAGAGTCTACGACAATTTTAAATGCCTGTACAAAAAATGTCTGGAATCTTATTGAAGGCACCAAGTAATGTACGTAACAATTCAGCAATCAGGTTTTTTTTCAATAAATCTACTGTTTGTGTGTGTGTGTGTGTGTGTGTGTGTGTGTGTGTGTGTGTGTGTGTGTGAGTGTCTGCGTTTAATCAGACGTGTTTATATTTGTGTGTACGTATATGTATGTGTGAACACTCTTGGGCTTATATGAGTGTATGTGTGTAAGTGTATGTATGTGTGAAGACTTAAGTGTTTATGTGAATGGACCCTTATAAAATTCTGTGAACAGTCTGTTCTAGTATTGTTTAGATTTTTTGATAAATCCTTTTTTTTTTTTACGCGCGCAAATTTCTCGTCATTTTATTTCTTTTTTTCGAGACCCTAGGAAGATAGGTCGAAGGGAGAAATCATTCAACAGAAATTTTATCGAGAATCAATTGCAAGTTCTATGCTTTCTTGTAACTTGCATTCTATTTTTCTCGCGACTATGACTTTTTGGTGTTCCTAGCTTTACGCTCAATTCATTGTACCCCCCACACTTCTCTCCCCTCTCTCTCTCTCTCTCTCTCTCTCTCTCTCACACACACACACACACACACACGTACACATACTCAAACATACACTCAAATGGAGGTGCCCGTGGTCTAATTGTTATTGAAAATGGACACGGCGAAACGAGTTCAAATCCTGGACGAAGTTGATTACATTTCACATAGTACTAATACCTTCGGGAAATACATGAATTCAATCATTCTCCCTACAGCTATGGGTTTATAGGAAGGCAGAGTATGTTATTTAGCCTTGCTTGGACAACTAGTCTAAGATTTTTTTTAAAAAACCTTTGAATTTAAAACTGTTTAACTCCGCTTAAAAATTGACCTTGTGTCCTATTCCTCCCGTGCGGATCGGGGAGTAAATATACACACACACATAATTATTTAGTCACTCCTCCTGGTGTTCTTAGTTTCTAATGCAATGATCCCCAAACCACGGCCCATGAGCCCCGTGCAGCTCTCATGGTCCTTCCGTGTGGTTTTACAGCCAATTTTCAAATTTTTCTCTTCGCCTTTTGATGCAAACTGTGAAAAAGTACCATTAAAACTGCAGATGAAACTCATTGATCTTCAAACGTTTAAAAGATTTAAATTCCAAGTTTCTCTTTTGTCACATCCACGATTTCTTACAGGTGCTTACATCTGGACGATTCCCCAACCTTATCACCCACACCCAGAAAGTAGAGAGGATGTTTGGCACTACATGCCGCTGTGGATAGTTGAAATCCAAAATGAAGGGTTGAAGAGTACGCTGAATTCTCAATTGTCAAATCATCACTTGTCCGATCACCAATGGTCCGGGAGACATGGGTTCAATCCCAGGTCGCGTCATACCAAAAACTTTAAAAGTACTACTTGATGCCTCCTTGCTTAACACTCAGCAATATAAGGTACGTATCAAGGGTAAAGTGGAGCAATCCATAGAAAGGAGTTACCCCCTCCCCTACACCTCGGTGTAGTAGCTACTGAAAAGGGAGCCTTCTGATCGCCCTCGACTACGGTCGCCAACTTTACAACTTAAAATTTCAGCCCAGGACCCAACTGGGTTAAAATTTATGACCGTTTGCTACATAATACTTTAAAAATTCCCTTAACCAACATGGTACGCTTGTTGGCCGAGCGGTCTGATACAAAGTATAACGTAAAGTTGGAAGCGTTTCGATCCCGGATTCATGCGCCCTACGTGTCTAGCCACACTGAAGAGTTCTGATAGAACGAAACAGTCCGTATAGGACGACTCTCTCTCTCTCTCTCTCTCTCTCTAGATATATATATATATATATATATATATATATATATATATGTGTGTGTGTGTGTGCAGGTTTGATGAAATAATAAAGACACATGTTGTCTATATAATTTTATTAGGATTCTTGCAAGTTTTCAGACAAGTGCTTTTCGGTTTAAGTTAGTACAGGGTAGAACGATAAAATTGTCATCCTAAAGAAAACAACACTACAGCTTTATTTTAAAACTTTTATTGAAAAAATCAATTCAGGTAACTTGATCATGTAGTAAAGCTGACACCTATTCAATATAGTCTCCTTCAGCTTCAATCACCGCCTCGATAAGGATCCGGAACTGGGAGCATGCCTTTTCCACAAGCGCCGGTGGGAGCTCGGTGAATACTTGGCGGATGGCGGCGATCAGGCTGGCTTTGGTGTTGTGAGAGGTCCTGTTGGTGATGTTCTCGACGTATGACCAAACGAAGTAGTCCAGCGGGTTCAGGTTGGAGGAGTAGGGGGCATTGAGAGAAGGGTACAAAGTCGTAGCACTCCTTCTGAACCCAAGCCTGGGTCTCTTTGGACATGTGAGCCGGCGCCGAGTCCTACTGCCACACCCAGGGTCTGCCACCGGCCACCAGATTGCATCAGTGGATCACCACACTCTTCAGCACATCCAGGTACACTTTGGTGGTGACTTTCAAACTGACTTCGAAGATGTGAGGTGGCATGATGTGGCCCTCACTTGAAACCACACCAAATACCATAACCGTACCCGGAAACTTTGTTTTCATCACCCTGGGCACGTCCCCGTTATTCGTGGCAATCCAGATTTGCATTTTGAGGGTGCTGGCAATGGTCCTGTTCTTATAAGTTAGATCGGTAGAGAGCATGAGTTGTACCGCGGTGCATCTCTGATCTCGCTCGTTGAACATTGTGTCATTTTCAGACATGATAGAAGGCTCCTATCGCTCTTGGGATTTGTACTCAACTGGCCAACTAGTAGATGGTCTGCAACAAAATAAAGAAAACGGTTTTCATTAAACGGAAATGGAATCATGTCGTCTTTTCTAGGGCGACAATTTTATCGTTCCACCCTGTAGATGAATTTACCGAAATTGTCAGCATCGACGTGAGCGGCTCGATCATGTATTTAGAAATATGTGTAGTTGGGCAGGACTCCTTTTTTTAAGCAGGTTCGATTAAATAATAAAGACACATGTTGTCTATCTAATTTTATTGGGATACTTTCAATTCATCTACCAACTCCAACCTGAAACTGAAGCACTCGTCAGGAGACTTGAAAGGATCCTAATAAAATTATAGATTCAACATATGTATTTATCATTTAGTCAAAACTACTCAAATGAAGAATTGCTGCCGAACAACACACACGCACACACATGTATATATATCAGATATTTTTTTAAAGTTTTCAAGTCTCAGAAATTAGCATATTAAAACCACCTCATTTAGGCGTTTAATGATTATTTTAATTGGCCTTGTGTCACATCCTGTTTGTACCGGAGTGGTTGGATGAAAGGTCAATTTTCAGAGTCCTGATTATCCCAGACGGCACTACGTGACTTTTGGGGTTAAAATTATCACCTCTTCATAGTTGAGAGGGTAATAAATTAAAGTCTATTTTGGTATGGGATATATATATATATATATATGGAAGATTACATTATTTTTAGCATTAATATCCATTGCATCGTACAAAATAGTCACCCCTTTGCTTATTTCGGAGAACAAAGTGAAGAGACGCTTGAAATTTTCTTACGCATGCGTAAAGGTATTGTTATTTTTGCTTGTTGTGTGGCCGCTGTTGAGCGATGATTAGTCTTTGCCAGTGACGGATCTGGCCATAGGCCAAAACTGCTTTTGTTCAGCAAATATCCTTAGGTCTTAATGAACTGTCTTGCCGAAGAAAAATCTAGTTTCGATCGTTTGAATCGATATACTCGGCGTCTCCCATATTGTTATGTGCCTCAGATTCTTTCAATGGTAATCACTCTACATATTTCAAAGAAACACCTCCTCTCCAAAAAGTTTGAAGGAACTAGATTGCTAAACTATCAGAGATCGATATTCAATATACATTCAGCTGCAATTCCTCCAAGAAATAACACAAGCTCGTGGATTAAATAGTTCCATATTCCCAATTGGTGCCAAAGATCGATGTTCGAACCTAGTTAAATACTGGAATTCCGAAATCTTATTTTTTAAATTTTTGATATACTGGCCTCTTAACAGTTCGAAAAGAATTGTCAAATGCAATCTTCTTCTTTTCGCATTTTACCTTATTTCGTACTCATCAAAAACAAATGATAATGTGAAATGACTGCAATTTATATACACGTTAACAAAAAAAAATTGCGATATTAACGGATTATGCGACCATTATGAAGTTGTCTTCGTTTCACAATATAACCCTGTCAGCGAAGCTTAGAATATGCTCACTATATCTCCCTATAGAGGGGCAAGACTTCCCTGTTAAAAAAGGGGGTATCTTGAATATGACACAAAACTATATTTGATGATGAGGAGAATCTAGTTTTGGGGTACCTCTTCATTGCTATTAATACCAGGTCCACTCTGACCTGGAGTGGTAGTACCTGTTCAGTTATTTTACTCTGACCCGGAGTGTTCAGGCTCCGTCAATGGATCAAATAGATCGACTTAAAAATCATTCTTATTCGAGTGGACTCAGTGCAAAATAAATCTCTGAAAAACAGCTACAAGAAATGTAAATATGAACTGTCTGCTCACTGTTGAAAAAAAGACGCCCCAAGAATTTTCGCCAGTAAAATTTTCAAAATAGGAAAAAAATCCTCTTCAAAATTTATAATAGAGCTTGATAGGTCTAAATATAAACGTGTATAAATAGATAAGAATTATCCAATTCTCAACTAGTCACCCAAATTATCGATTACAACAGGAGAAAAGGAAGTGTGTCAAGTCATCATCATCACCATGTCGCGCCATCAGCACGGATATCCCTGACCCTCTCTCGCCACCCCTCCCTATCGTCCATCGCTTCCGGCAGGTCCCCAGGGCTACATCCTGTATCTACACTGAGCTGCTGTATGTAGGTTCGAGCTGGTCGCCCTGCTTTTGCTCGGCCATGTGAAGGGGTCCACAAGAGTACAGCACTTATGAGCTCGTTCTTACTTCTCCAGCAGTGTCTCTAATGTCTGGTTTGTCTAATTTTGATAGTTTTCGTGATTGGTGATAGGTGGCCGTACAGCAGCTGCTTTGTGGGGTGTTGCCTCCATGATTTGTTCAATATTGCTCGCAGTATTCTTGTGTAGTTACTTTTTCTCCATCCGTTTAGTTAGCGTCCAAGTAGTGCATCCATATAGCAGTATCGACACGACCGCTGCTTGGAAGAAACTACATTTCATTTTATCGGTCAGGTTTGACTTGCATATGACAGATAGCCTATCGATAGCTGCCCATGCCTTTGCTAGTCGCGTATTGATGTGTCAAGTAATTAAGCATATAGGGTCAAAATCGGTGTCAGTTTGTGTGAATTTTGTGGGCTGGTTTAAATTTTATTTCAGAGAGGCAAATGTTGTTTTCCAAATATATAAAAACCTTATAAGAGTTCATATATAATATTGTACTTGAGTCTCGGTAACTAGATTTAGACGTGGAAATTGGAGAGAATATTACATTTGGAGGGCATACAAATAAGAGTGACAAAAATAATAAACAGGATAAAAGATTATAGTTATAAGGAGAGATTAGAGAAATTATAATTAACTACTTTACTGGAAAAAAGAATGAGAGATGATCTAATTGAAATTTTCAAAATAGTTAATGGAATTCTTAATTATGGTAGACATTTTTTCAATATATCTGCTCGAATTGGAAATTTCCTGTCAAGAAAGATTTCAAAAACTATGTCTACTTGCCAACTGGATTCTTTGCTAATTAAGTGATTTCTATTTTGCCCAATCAAATCAAAAACAGAAACAGTGTACAAAATATTAAGATTGAATTGGATGATTTCAGAAAAAAAATTGTAAGAAAAATTATTTAAGGAGGGATTTTTGGAAACTATCGGTTGAATTATTTAATAGAATTAAGGGCCAAATTAGTTGTAGTTAGCGACCGTAGTCGAGGCCAACCCGAAGGCTCCCTTTTCAATTGCTACTACATCAAGGTATAGGGGAGGGCCCAACTCCTTTTGCTGGAATGCTCCACTTTAACCTTGATATATATTTTTTAATGCTGAGTGTTAAGCAAGGAGGTATCAAGTACAATTCTTTTAGTCTTTGGTATGACTCGACGTGGCATTGAACCCCAGTCTACCGGCGAACACTCCACTCTCTAGACTATTATTGTATCAATAATGTATATTCTCTGTGTAAAGATTCTTTTTTTTCTTTTTTAGATGTTGATATGAGAAGATAGTAAAAAGCGGAGATCCTCAAGGAGGCATAAAAAAAAAACAAATAAATAATAAATGAATAAGAGTTGTCTGTCTCGTTTCTGATGGCTGTAATCAGTCCTCCTTCGTGTTTTTCTATATAGTCTTTGAGTCGTTGCATCTATGCGTCAATGCAGTCTTCAACGCTGTCTTTAATGCTGGCAAGTCATCTTCTTCCCTCCTTTCTTGATACATATAGTCTGTCAACGTCGTCTCTGGGATGTAATGCCTTATGCATGGTCATTAGTTTCCTTGTTCCTTGGTCCGTTTGCTTAAGTTCTTCTCTGGTTCACTTCAATAAGGGTCCCGAATATCTAACAAGGGATACTTCCCAGATTATTGTTTTTAATATTTCCATTATTATTATCATTACTATTATTATTATTATTATTTTACTTTTGAGAGTTTTCCCATCAGTATTAGCTGATGGTTTCTTCCTGGAGTTTGAGTGACAACAAGTCTTCAAGTTCGTCTAGGACTCTTCTCAGTATTCTGGTCGATCTTAATAATGCTGTAATCTGAATGGTGTCCACTTCTCCTTTTATTTTAAAGACTTCCAAGCCTTTAACAAAGCCTTTGGAGATTGTTCCAAGTACATCATTTACAACTGATATGACCGTCATCTTCATGTTCTAGGTAGTGCATATACCACTTGTTTGTATGATCAAATTTCAAATGCTTGCACAATTCTCAATGGAGCACCTTTCCCACCCATTCGAGTCTAGTCTTAAACTCTATCATTATTATTATTGTTCTATGCGATTTTTTTTTTCATGCCAACGCTGGCTGGTGGTCTTTAACTGGAGTCTGAGAGACCGTAAGTCTCCAGGACTCTTCAGTATTCTGGCTGGTCTCAACAATGCTGTAGAATGAATGGTTTCGACTCATCCTCTGATTTCTAACTCTCCAGGCCCCTTTTCCAAGCTTTTGGAGATCGTTCCAAGTTCACCATTTACAGTTGGTATCACTATCACCTTTATGTCCCATAGCTTTTTTAATTCTCTGGCAAAGTCCAAGTACTTATCTCTCTTTCCGTTGTCTGGTTTTCACTTATGGTCTGCCGGGACTGTAAAGTCCACGACTCGGCAGGTTCTCTTTTTTTTTAAATTATGACGAGGTCTGGTCTTCTGGCCGGAATTAGGTGATCTGCTTGTATCACAAAATCCCAGAGAAATACGTGAGTCTCATTCTCCCGAATGAATTCTTGGTTTTGCATATACCATTTGTTAGAATGGTCAAATTTATTACAATTTTTATCATAATTATTATTATTATTCTTTTTATTTTTTCATTTTTTTTATTGAGTTTGATTAGTCTCGGAATTGTTTGTAGAAGGCTTTATAGGAAATTGGTTTCACGTTACATTTGTATATAAGTTCTGATCCAATGAGATTTTTTTTTCTTTTTATTTTATCTATTGCGAACTTTTTGTCATCTTGGTAGTTTTTGAGTTGTTTCTTCTTTCACTACGTTTCGGCCAAATTTCACATCTGGCCTTCTTCAGGTGATTAACCGCGACCTCGGATAGGAATGCTGAGTCTCGTAACCGTATCCCCAATAATTTCTGCCTTCCATAGTTGTTGTCTATCGCACCACGTTTTTGACCAAGTAAACCTCTGGCCGGCTTGGGTAGGAATTGAAACCGCTGTCTTCTGACAATGCTCACCTGGAACCGTAGAGACTCAACCCCTCTATCCGCTGCGCCACGGGCTCAGCATTCCTATCCGAGGTCGCGGTTAATCACCTGAAGAAGGCAAGAGGTGAAATTTGGCCGAAACGTAGTGAAAGAAGAAACAACACAAAAACTACCAAAATGAGGACAAAAAGTCCGCAATAAATAAAAAAAAAGAAAAAATAAATTAATTCTCAGATTAAGAAGCCTCATCTCAAAATGATTCCAATTAAAGACAAGTTCTGATCTTTTACGTGTATATATATAGTAAGTAAGTAAAGTTGGCGACCATAGTCGAGGATAACCCGAAGGCTCCCTTTTCGATAGCTACTACACCAAGGTGTGGGGGAGGGCGCTACTCCTTCCCTGGATTGCTCTACTTTACCCTTGATCACGTACCTTATAATGCTGAGCGTTAAGCAAGGAGGCATCAAGTACCATTTTTTGAGTCTTTGGTATGACGCGACCTGGGATTGAACCCAGGTCTCCCGGGCCATTGGCGAACACTCTAACCCCTAGGCCAATGTCCGGTGTGTAATCTTATAAGTCGAATGTTCATTTTGGCTTTTGGCAGTTGGATGATTGTAGAGTTATAACTCTTGGATGGCGAAAACTGAGATACGTATATATACACACACACACACACACACACATATATATATATATATATATATATATATATATATTAGTTTTTATATATGTGTAATAGTATGGATGCTTCTCTGTGACCACTCGTTTCATGCGGTCTTTATTACGACAATCATCAAGCAGATGATTGTCGTAATAAAGACGGCGTGAAACCAGATATTGAAACACTCTCCAAATTATACCACATTTAGTCTGCCACAAACCCACCAAATGAGATAGTGACAACCATATAAATATATATATATATATATATATATATATATATATATATATATATATATATATATATATATGGTTGTCATTATCTCATATATATATATATATATATATATATGCGAGTGTGGTCTTACTACATGCGTCTTCCTTCTGGTTGCTTTGTCAATGCTGTCTTCGCTCACGTTGTGTCTTTAGAGATTTGCAGAATGAGGATCGATCCAAGTTAGTCGGAATGTCTTGTGACGGGTAGGGAGGGTAGCAAGAATGATTTTTCCGAGGACGCTGACAACTTCAAGTATAAAATAACTCGCCAGTAACTATAAGAGTATAATTTTTAATACAATATGATTATGTAAATATATACAGCAGAAAAAGAAAAAGTTTCGAACTTTAGCATAAAGTTTTTCAGCTGAAAACTTTTGTAGTCTCTTCTCCCTGAGGCTGTCTTTTCTACGCTGAACAAACTCAGTGCCCAAATTTTATAGAAGAAATTTTTTATGCCGAAACATCTCTGATTGGTCAGCGAACCATGAATCATATCATCACATTTCATTGGCCAGCCAACGAGGGCCTAGCTTCCATTCACAGAGATCGAGGGGTGTGCCAAAAGCTACCTCGATGTCCTTTTTTACTGGACAGTGCATCTCCGTGTCGCATAGATTGAGTAGGATGAGCAAAAACAGTCTTGAGTACGTGTCGACCGGCTTGGCTTCTGACTATTTGGTTTCGTAGAGTTTGATTTTGGAGGGGTCAGGAAGTGTGATTTGCCTGGGTCTGCGGGTAGCACCAGAAATCTTTGACAGTTTTCATAAATTTATCATTTTCGTAGCTCCAATGACCCTTGTTTAAATTAGTAAACTCAAAAGGATTGACCTTGATCCAATATTCTGATTTTGATATATTTTTCAATTTACCAAAATTACTTCTGACTCAGTGAAAAAACGACGTTTCTTTTCTCGTTGAGAAAGTTTGCATAACAGTGGATTTCTTCGTTCTGTTATACGGGGGACGTTCCGAAGATAAAGCCTCCGTTTATTTCCACGGAAACTACAATAGGTATAAAGAGAAAAATAACATCAGTAGATCGACCAGGTTTTCAGCTTCAAATTGCTGTTTTTCTACGAAATTACCTCTGTTGGCGATGCATTTTCACCTAAAATAGAACGTGAATGATGTCTTGTTTTGAATCAAAAGCCCAACTTATATATTCCTCGAGAATTAACTGAACATACTGCCTGTAGGGCGGACTGTTAATAAGTAATTATAAAATCACTCATTAAACTCCTTACGATCGTCACTGTAGCCATGCTATGACGGTTAATCACAAAACTTTAGATTTTTTCTTTATTTAGTAAACATCTTAATTAAACAATATATTCTAATTGGCAGCATTACTACACTGTCATATGAAACTATAAGATGAACAAATTTATTTAAGGAAGTTTTCAACTAAAATTAGAGATTGAGTTAGTGTATCATATATTTAATCTTTGTTGACTAAAGTTACGGAGACAAAGAAAAAAATGCTAATCCTATAAGTGTTGGAAAAACATAGACGTTAGGAAACCGATCTCTTATTCACATATTACTTATTGGTTGAATTTATCTTAATCTTCCGCGAAGCTAAACGAGAATAAGAAAATATCATTGTGTCAATCTCTGAGACAAAGATGGTGTATCTGCTTGAAAATCAGCGTTCGTAATCTGTTTTTACCTGTGCTAGGAAACCCAGCAATGGCAATGGTACTACTAGAAAATCTCTCTCTCTCTCTCTCTCTCTCTCTCTCTCTCTCTCTCTCTCTCTCTCTCTCTCTCTCTCTCTCTCTCCAATATATATATATATATAAAACACTCCTTGATTTCTAGTCATCATAACATCAAAATCGAGGAGTGTTTTGAGTTTTACTATATATATATATATATATATATATATATATATATATATATATATATATATATATATATATATAGTTTATTTTCTTTACATACCGAGATGAAATATACAAAATGACAAATGTCGGATCTATTTAAGTGTGTTCGTGTGTATAAAATCAATTTGAATAATTCATTTACATTCCGAATGTTTTGGAAACTATATGAATTCTTTGCAAATTTTCTAGACATGTCAATTTCCTATACTTTTTCCATTTTCATATTTTTTTCTTTTCATATGAATTGCAGCTGAGAAAGTGTAAATCTTTGAAAAGGAGATATTTTATTTTAGGAAGGCAATTTACTCAATGCCGGAAATGTCACTCGGGTAGAATTAAATGGAAATGAAAAATAATGAAACATGCTGCAAAGAAAAAAAAAATGAAAGAAAGGTAGGGCAATTACTAACTTTCCGCCTGCCAATATTGAAACTCAAGTCAAAGCTAAAATTTCGAATGCTGATTTTCCTGGAAAGCAAATCATAACAACTTTAAATATTAGTGTCGAAAACATATTCTTCCGATAAAATATTTCTCTTGTTCCTTTGTTTAATCATATTCACCAACCCCTTCGCTCGGGCAGGATATGACACAAGGTCAGTTTTTAAGCGAAGTTTAACAGGTTTGAATTCAGAGTCTTCCTTCTCCTTGACTAGTTGCCTCACCAAGGCAGAAGAATCTAGTCTGCCCTGCTATTTACCCATAGCTGGAGGGAGAATATTTGGATTCATACCTTTCCCAAGGGTATTAGTGCTTTGTGAAATGCAATCAGTCAGGTCCAGGATTTGAACTCGTGTCGCCGTATCCATATCCTGCGACGATAACCATTACACCTTTGTTTAATGGAATATCAACCATCGTGGGTTATTTAAACCAAATCCATCCTTGTAGGACAATAGAGTTAGTATTTAACACCTAGCTGATGGATAAGGGGATTCATACCTTTTCCTATGGTATCAGTCCGAAAGTGAATGTAATAGCTCGACTGGAGTTTGAACTCGCTCACAATGATGTCTCTATCCTGCTCTTTAACCATTACGACTGGGGGGGGACTCAAACAGCCTTTCTCTAATTTCTTCTTGTATTAAACTCACCTACGTTTAGTAAATGCGGAAAAAAAATCGCCCTGCCGACGGGGTTTTGAAATTTCCCTCTGTATCCTCTGCAGATGTGTAAGACTCCCCCAAATAAAAGGATATCCCTTGAAGGACACTAAACTGCATCTGGTAATGAGGTTCCTATGGGAAGTCAAACTGTTTTCCATACTAAAATAAAAGTGTTAATTTTTTGTGCCAGATATAGGAAACATCACTGACGTCCCATCCCGATGCATCAATGAAGATGTATGATATAAAAAGGACTCCAGAAACAGTAATTTTTATATCTGTATTTTTGCATTTCGCTAGTTTTTAATATCGAAATAATTCGTAGACGACAGTATTTGAGTTGCAGCGAAAGATTTGAAGGATCAAAACCCAAATTAATTCAAGATATATTTTTCTTCCTAGAATATTAAAAATACAATTTCTTAGTCGATAAGAATAATAGATAAATCAACAACTTTTTAAACTAATTTCGAGCCTGCCAAAACAGTATGAATAAGCGAAGAAATAAATATTTCTTCAGTATGGAATTGTGTATACTTACACAACTTTAAGTATGGAATTTTCTATACTTACACAATAATAAGCACGGAATTGTCTATATTTACTCAACTAACTGTAAGCATGGAATTGTCTATACTTACTCAACTTCTCTTGAGCGAAAATCTACATTCTTTTCTTTCTAGAATACATTTAATTCAAAGTCGTTTAGTTTTTCTTAAATTGAACGAATGTTTGTTTACATTTATATTTGCGTTAAAAATGTTCGTCTGTCTCCTGCCGATAAAACATTAGCAGCAGTTACAGACATATATATTAAGCCATAAATAAACTTTCTCTCTCACAGAGTATAAATCTATACGAAGATTTTTGCACACACAAAATATGTCCTTTTATTTTAAGCTAACAATTACGGCTATACTTTATTGAACAAATCTTAACTATCTCTATGAAAGAATATCAACGCTCTGACTAATCTTATCTTTACTTACAAGAAAATATTTTGTATTTTGTTTTTCGGCAAACTTCTCACTCAGTTGTAAGAAAAAAATTATAAAATTTGTACATCAGATTTTTATTCATTCCATCAAACCTTTTTTTCGCTACACTCCTATTCTGGGGCCCTATGGAAGGTGGAGTATCCCTTCATTGCAATTAATTCCAAATCCACTCGGACCCGATATGATAGTACTTGTTAATATTGAAGTGAATAATTTTTTCCGTGGTGTTCCACATCTAAAGCTTTATGCAGTAATTTGTACCATAATTTAGGCCACACTTAGAATCCTCTAACTGTACCTTCTGCAAAAAAGAACAAGACCCAACTAAAAGGGTGTTCTCGCAATGACACTAAATTATATCAGGTGGTGAGACTCCAATCTTGGGGTTCCATAAATAGTTTAATAACTCTTAATTGTCATTACTCCATGGTCCTTTCTGACTCAAAGTGGTCACACTTGCTAGTGTCCCAACAATGGGTCAAATAGATTTGTTTGAAACCATTAGAAGATCAGAATGCTTGAATCCATCAATGAACAATAAATAATTACCGACAAATAGAAATTTGCAATTTAAAATAAATACTATGGAGTATTGAGAAATATAATCATTTTTAAAATCAAAGATTTCGAAATGAATCAATTTTTAGTATTAAATAAGCCATCATCATCATCATGTCGCACCACCAGCACGGATATTTCTGACCCTCTCTCGCCACCCCTCCCTATCATCCATTGCCCCTGGCAGGTGTCCTGGGCTACATCCAGTATCGGCACAGAGCTGCTGTATGTTCGACCTGGACGTCTTGCCTTTGCTCGGCTATCTGAAGGCGTCCACAAGAGTACATCACTTATGACCTCGTCCCTACTTCTCCAGCAATGTCCCACATGTCTGGTTCGTCTAACTTTGATATTTGTCGTGATGGATGGTAGGTGGCTGTACAGTTGCTGCTTTGTTGGGTGCTGTCTCCAGGACTTGTTTAGTATTGCTCGCAGTATTCTCGTGTAATTGCCGTCAAGATTCTTCTCCATACGTTTTGTTAGCGTCCACGTGGTGCATCCATATAGCAGTATCGATACTACCGCTGCTTGGAAGAAACTGCGCTTCATTTTATCGGTCAGGTCTGACTTCCATACGACCTATAGCCTATCGATAGCTGTCCCTGCCTTTGCTAGTCGTGTGTCGATGTCTGTCTCGGTTGATGAGACACTGCTCCCTAGGTAGGTGAACTTGTCAAACCCTCCGGAAGTTACTCATGAACCAATCACGAGAATTTTAAGTGAGCAATTAGACATCAAACTAGGACCGTTTACTCAAGAAGAACTGAATAACCCATAAGGAGTTTATATGCCGTCAAAGAAATTGACTAAATCCAACTAAACGAAGAGAAAAGGTTTCAAAGAAAGAAAGAAAGAATTAGATTTAAGGTTGAGATAGAAAAAAAAGCAAAAGAAAATAATAGATAAAGTTAAGATTTACATTGATGGGAAAACAGGAAAGGGAAAAAGAAGTAATATATTATATTGTAACGAATTTCCTAAAAACATCAGAGGGTAGTGGTTGATCCCAGGAACACATCTGAAACCTGGATTACCTTTTTTTCAAACCAGGCCCGTCTTCCTCACAGAAAAGAACGACGAAAAACAATAAACGAGAATCATTAAATAAGTTTGCAGACTTTTTTCTTATGGGCACTTTTATTGATAGTACATACATAAAACTCTAGTCCCCTTCGAAGTAATCCCCCCCACTGCAATGCACTTGTTGTACCGTTCCAATAACGTCTGGAAGGCCCCTTCGTCACAGCCTCTTTCATCTCCTCAATTGTCTCATAGCGACAGCCTCTGAGCTTAGGGAATAACCAAAAGTCTCAGGTAGCAAGGTCTGGACTATAGGGAGGCTGAGAAACTGTCTTGATGCCCATCTTGGTCAAATAGTCTTTGACAAGGATGGACTGGTACATTGTCCTGGTGGAAATGCTACTGACCCGATTTGAAGAGTGCTGGCCTCTTCCCAAAGAATATCTTCCTGAACTCCCTTAAAACCTCGACATAGTAACCCTAACCCTAACCCTTTGGCCAATCAACTCTGGTGTATTGACTTCCTTACTCCTCCAACACCTCTCATCATCCCTCATAGACTCCCTGCCTTCATTGAATCTCTTGTGGCAAGATGCTCCAAAAGCAGTCTGACGCATTCCATACGTTTCTGTTGCATTTTTTTTTTTTTTCAAGTTTAAAACAGAATTTTATTGCCTATCGTTCTTCTAAATTGTCCTCACATCCAGATTGTATTTTTGAAAATCACCAGCTGTAACAATCAGGCTTTAGTAGGGTGTTTTCCAATTGGTCAGTCATCTCATAAGATGTATAGCAATAACGTACTGAATTTTCAAGAGTCTACGACAATTTTAAATGCCTGTACAAAAAAGTCTAGAAACTTATTGAATGCACCACGTACTTTACCACTAAGTTTAGAAAGAAAGAAAGAAAGAAAGAAAGAAAGAAAGAAAGAAGGAAAGAAAGAAGCTAATAAATAAAGACACTGCGATCAGGGGAATTAGAGGTAAGAAGTATGAATGAGATAAATAATAAAGGGAGAAAGTAAAAATGAATCTCTTTATTAGCCAACCCAAAGGCCACAAAAACAGCTTTTAAATGAAGCAAAATTCAAATTCTTCCATATTTTTATAAATGGACAGAATTGTAGAACATGTGAATAAGGTGACTTCAAAATGAAATAAAGGAAATTCAAATTGAGATAAATTTCAAAGTGAAATAAAAACCATGAAAGATTCTAAAATGAATTAAGAAAAAAAGAAAGAACGTCCTAAGAATGTATTTCTTTTTACAAAGACTCAGATGTTTATAAATTTTAGCTCCAGAGCAAAAAGAAGAATCCCAGTTGTTTGTTTAATCTTAAGAATCAACTGAAACGACCAAAATTTTTTCTTTCTTTTCCTACTTTAAAAAAATCGACAAAGGGGAATTTTGTTTTGGTTTTGATAAAATTCTTGCGCCAACAGGTAAAATGGATATGTTCAGCTCCTGTTCAACTTCCACAAGAAAAGTTATTTTCTTCATTAAGCAATATTCAATCGCATCTTTTTTTAAATAAATAAAAAAAAACATGGACACATATTGTAAATAATTTAATTGGCTTTTAACACAGAGAGTGTGTGTAACATTCATTGCCTACTACTCCTAGCAAAACTTATGGAATTAACATATTTGGCTTGAAAAAAATTATACCATAAATTTAAAGATTTTAATCTAATTTATTTGAGGCATAATTTTGAAGCTAAGGTTTTTAGCTATTAAATAAAAAATGTTTTACGTAATATCTGTTATTAGTTGATTTACTGCAAACCTTTCGATACCTGAATTTTAAAGATCAAGATTTTTCCTACTTCTAGAAGTTAGCAAAACAGAACTGACGATTGTTATTAAAACAGCGAATCAATAAAATTGACTGAAATGATTAACATTTATAGACAGAATCCATCCATGTTAAATTATTCTTGATAAATTGTTTGGTTTTTGCTGTTGCTTTTTTTTTGTTTTGTTTTGTTTTTTTCTTTTTCATGATATAAGCATAATCCCCATCATAAATGACGGGATTCTTTAAGCATAGTTCGGCGTTTCTACTGGATTAAAGATTCAAGATGGAGATTTAGGGCCACAGTTCAATTGAATTACTTTAATAATATTCTAGCAAACAGAAAAAAAAGAAAGAAACAGACAGACAGACAAAAGAAAAAAGAAAGAAAGCGGAAAAGAAAAAAGAAAGAAACAAGGAGTAGGAAAGGAAAAAGAAATTAACAACAAGTAGAAAAGAAAAAATAAAAGAAGCAAGAAGTTAGAAAGAATAAAAAAAATAGAATAGAGAGTAAGAAAAAAAAGGAACAAGAACATGAGAGAAAAAAGGAAGAAGTTAAAAATGATACCCCAGCATGTCAGTTGTGCGGGGGTAAAGGATCGCTACAGCATTTGCTATCTGGATGCCCAAGATCATTGAGTGAAGGGCGTTATCGCTGGCGACATGACCAGGTCCTCAAAGTTATTGCTGGAGTGGTATCTGAGGCATTAAAATCGAATAGATTCAGTCCTGGAAGACATAAGGTTATTTTTGTTAGAGCGGGAAGCTCGAAACAGCCGCAGACAAAAAATAAAGTATCGATGTTGTCATCGGCGCCAGATTGGCAATTGTTGGTGGACCTGGAAAGGCAGACGAAGTTTCCAGCGCATATTGTGGAGACAAAGCTCCGACCAGATTTAGTAATGTTTTCAAATTCCACAAAGAAGGTGATAATGTGGGAATTGTCAGTCCCATGGGAAGAAAACATGGAGTCCACACACGAAAGAAAGATAGCCAAATATGAGCCGCTAGTAGAGCAATGTCGAATGAATGGTTGGCAGGCAATATGCCAGGCAGTCGAAGTGGGATGTCGTGGATTTAACGCAAGGTCGATGAGTAAAGCGTTGTCAAGCATCGGCATTTCAGGTGCGGGAAAACGTAAGGCCCTGAAAAATATTACCACTGCAGCTGAAAGAGCAACAAACTGGCTGTGGATCAGAAGGGCGGATAGTTGGGGTTGTAGATAGGTGATTATTAGAAGGGGGGAAAAAAGGAAGGAAAAAAAAAAAAAAAAGATCGTCTAATTTAAAACGATATATACACGTATGATTTATCTAGTTTTTATCTGTTATTTTTTAGTTTTATCTATTTATTTTTGCGCGCGAAGGAGTGTGGTTGTATTAGGCTTGAAGCGTTCATTTGAAACCGGCTCATTTAATTGATTAATATCTTAGACGTTTTAGCCATTTTGTAAATATAGCATTTTAAACGACAATGTTTTTGTGAAGATTTCAACGTACTCCTCGGTTGTTTTTTTTTTTTGTTTTTTTTTTTTTGTTTTTTTTTATTTTATTTTATTTCGTCTTTTCTCATTCGTAAACCTTTCAATGAGTTGCAACGTATAGTAGTGCGCAGCGTCTCTTTTAGTTCGTAATTGTATATTTATGTAAAGTTTTTAATGAAAATAATTTTTAAAAGTAAACGTATGTCAAGTTTATATAGGAGTTTCTTGTTTTAATCGCAATTGATATTTATGTACAGATTTTTTTTATTTTTATTAAGTTTTTTTTTTTTTTTTTTTTTTTTTTCTTCGACTTTTCTCATTCGTAAACCGTTCGATTAGGATGTTTTAACGTATAGTAATGCGCGGCGTCTGATTTAGTTCGTAATTGTATATTTATGTACAGTGTTTAATGGAGATAAGTTTTAAACTAAACGTATGTCATTTTATATACGAGTTTGTTGTTTTAATCGCAATTCTTTAGTTATGTGCAGTTTTTATTTTTTTATTTTTTTATTTATTTATTTTTTTTTTTATTTAAGTTTTTAAGTTTTTTCTTTAAGTAAAAATTAATTAAAAAAAAAAGGGGGGGAAGGAAGGAATACATACCGGAATGAACAAATAACCGAATAACGACCCCATTGTAGCAAAAAAAAGCAGAGTAAAGTGGCCTCCCGATTTTTAAAGAAAAGTTTTAAAGTCATCAGTAGAGCTTAGCTCTGATTGGCTGTTGCAAAGTTATATATAGAGCCTTTTCTGTGGTCATTTTTTTTTTTTTGTTTTCTCTTTGTGTGGATGCGCAGGTTGGCTGCCGGGATGGGAGTTGGAGTTAGATCGATGCCAACTGGGTCATTTGGGTGAGGGGGTCTGATGTTGAAAGACCCGAAACCCCCCATGATCCCAAAGGAAACATCACTGACGACCCATCCCGAAGCATCAACTAAGATGTATGGTATAAAAGTAAATGAATGAGAGATGATGAGTTATTAAATAATGTTGTCGACCTAGTAGCAACTGAAGGAATAGAACTGCCTAATAAGGAAAAAAAGTCTTAGGGAAAAGGAAATTTACAAACATCTGGAAATACTGGAAGCGGATACTATCAAATAAATAAAGGTGAAAGGAAAAATAAGAAAAGGATACTTCAGAAGGACAAGACAACCTTTTGAACCCAACTTTGCTGCAAAAATCACAGTCCCTGTGGCATAGTGGCTCAAGTGCTGGACTGCGACATTGTAGTTAGAGAGTTCAAACTCCGGTTGCGCTATTACGTTCACTTTCGAACTCACACCCTTCGGAAAGGCATGGACTCCCTTATCCCACATAGGTTAGATATTACAACTACTGTTCTTCAAAGAGGGCTTAGGCATTAAATAACCCTTAAAGGTTGATATGCTATGAAATAAAGACAACAGAAAACAAACCCCACGATTGGAATAGATATCTGGGTAGTCTCCCACGTAAGATAATCTGGATTCTTCTTAAGCTGAACATTGATAAAACCTAGATATTTCGACATTTGAACAAAAAATTGATGTCTTTGCTCAAGGTTTTACAGAGGTGATATCGATAGACTCCATGTAACAAGAAAAGAAGAAGTAAGAAGACTGGAAGCGTAGAAAATCGTCTAGATGGTATAGTACAGGGACTTGTATTATAGCTGCCAGTAACAGCAATAACAATAGGACAACATTTTTTTTAATCAACTAAACAAAAATGGTGGGTAAAGCATCTATATGGATACTTAAATCGACAATGTCAAGACATTACACATGTGATATTCTGGACATTATTTAGAAGAGAAAATGTGAAAAGTGGAAGTGAATCTTTATTAATTGCGGTAAAAAGTAACGGTTCAATGATTACATATAAAGAAAAATCAATAATAGTCAAGAGGATAGAAAGTGTAAGCTACATGGTGATAAAAAGGAAACAGTTAATTATATAATAAGAGAATGTAACATGCTAGCACAATAAGATCCAAAATGTGCATGACAGGGTGTGGAAGATGATCTACGTGGAATTTTGCAAGAAAATTTAGCAAGAACATTTTACGCATTTCTAGAAAATGAAACGTATAAATTTCTCAGGGATATTGAGCTACAAACGGATCAAACAGTTCAGGCCAGATAACTAGATCTAGTTTTAATTAATAAGAAAAAAGACTTGTGATCTGGTGGATTTAGCTGCCCCTGCAGATCACATTGAAAGTGAAAGCCGACGAAAAATAGACAAATACTTGGTTCTTGTCGCAGAACATAAAACTCTAAGAAACATAAAGGAGAATGATATCAATTGTATTTACAGATTTTGGAACAGTCTCCGAAAGCCTGGAAAAGAAACTTAAAGAAATTTAGAATAAATGAAGAATCAAAACCCTCCAGCACACATCACTGATAAAAACAGCTATAATACTCAGAAAAGTCCAAGAGATCTAACGAGGTTGGCTGTTACTCAGACTTCAATAAAAAAAAAAATTAAAATTAAAAAAACTATTAAAACTGGCGTAAAAAATTTACAAGGAATAATGATAATAATAAGTCGACACCATCCAGACTACAGCCTTATTAAGATCGGCTAGAATACTGAGAAGAGTCCTGGTGACTTAAGGAGACTTGCTGTCACTCAAACTCCAGTGAAAAACCATTAGCTAATGCTGGTGTTAAAAACTTTCCAAAGAGTAACAATAATAATAATAATAATACGAACGATAAAACTTTTCGAAACCAAGATCGGCAGCGGAAATATCATCAAAGGAATAAACACCTCGGCAGCCACACCACCTAATAAGATACTCCGGACCATTCTTAGAATAGACAAGAACTTAGACAAATGAACTAAAGGAAAAGTTAGTTGATGACGATACAGAAGGCTTTACGTCCGAGAGATGACACAGACTTAAGAAAAGAAGAAAGATGACTTGCTGGCATTGAAGACTATATTAGTGCTTTAATACGAGGATTTGAAAACTACATTAAAACATTAAAAAGAGCAAAGAAGAGCCAGTGACTGCACTGGCAACAAAAGAACCAAAAGAACAACTCTAATTAGGAAACAGAAATGGGAAGGAAAACAACTATATAACTATTTCAAGCGACAAATTGGCCAACTCTTACACGATAGACGACGACATGTCTATAAAAGGGAAACCTTAAAAGAGAGAAACTGAATCTCTCTTAATACCAGTACAAAGCAACACCGTTGTAATATAATAGCCGAGGGATTTCGGTTCATGCCTTTGGGTTTACTTAGGCTGAGAACCTTTCGGCTCAGCACATGGGTTAGGTGCAACCTTGATGCAGGTGGTAACGCGCGTGCGCACAGAGCGGACATGTCACTCAGAGATGTCACAATAGCCTGAGATAATGAAACGGGTGACGAAATGCGGGTGACGTCACGCACCGGAAGCGCGCAGAGGATTTGGGGGAATTTGAAGAAAGTTAAGAGAGTTGAAACTAGACGCCGAACGAGGAGATTCGACTTTTGGGGCTCGCTGAGGCGAGACGAATTTGCGCGCCATGGGTGCCGCATGAGATAGGGACCAGATGAAGAAGCCAGCATAAAAAGATTGTGTCTCTCTCCTTATGTCGAAACCTTTAACTCAAAAGTAATAAAAAGGTTTCGTACCTGAACAAACAAGTCGTTACGTGTTTTCGAATTTCGAGATTCCTATGTTCTTTATGTATACATGTTATCTTAATGAGTTATGGACAATCGATGTACATTTCCCAAATAGCATATCATGGCTATGGTACACCGTAAGAACCAATTATTTTAAAACGAAAATAGATAAGATGCAACAGAATAGAAAACTAGTGAAAAGTGAATATAAAACTAGATACGACAGGGTAAGTAAGGTGATCCACTGGGAATTGTACAAGAAATTGAAATCCGGAGATATTACCAAATAGATTACTCATGAACTAAAATCCATTCATAAAATTCTCAAAGATTTCAAGAGACAAACAGATCACCTAATCCTGGTCAGAAAACGAAACCTAGTGATAATTCTTAAAAGAAAAAGAGAACCTGCCGTATAGTGGATTTTGCCGTCCCAGCGGAGCATAGAGTGAAAATTTAAAAAAACCGAAAACAGAGACAAGTACTTAGATCTTGTCAGAGAACTAAGAACGCTGTGGAACATGATGGTGACAGTGATACCAATTGTAAGTGGCGCACTTGGGACGGATCCCAAAATCTTGAAAAGGGGGCTAAAAGAGCTGGAAACTGGGGGACGGATCGAGACCATCCAAACTACAGAAAGGAGAAGAAAAAGAAATATAATGAGAAAAAATTAGTTACAAAAGATATGATGAAACAAAACCAACAAAATTCGGAGAAGAGTCCTAAAGACTTGAGAAGATTTTCTATCTCTCAGTTTTCAGCGAAAGACCATCAGTTGACACTGGTGTGAAAAATTCACAGTAGCATTAATAATAATAATAATAATAATACCCTTGGGAAAGGTATGAATCCAAATATTCTCCCTCCAGCTATGAGTAAATAGTAGGACAGACTAGGTTCTTCAGCCTTGGTGAGGCAACTATTCTAGGAGAAGGAAAACTCTGAATTCAAACCTGTTAAACTCCGCTTAAAAATTGACCTTGTGTCATTTCCTGCCCGAGCGGAGGGGTTGGTAAATATAATAATAATAATAATAATAATAATAAGAAGAAGAAGAAGAAGAAGAAGAAGAAGAAGAAGAAGAAGACTCATTATCTCCTTTTCATTTTTGTATAGCTATAATACCTCTCTCAGTAGAGCTGAAAAATACAGACTACTGATATATAATTCCTACTAAAAATATAAAATACCTTTTCAATATGGACGATTTATGCAAAAAATTATGATGATTAAGAAGTTTTACTAAGCACTGTAATAAGAATTAGAGAGGACAAAGGGATGCAAATTTGGTTTGGATGTATGTGCAAAAGTCACATTTAGGAAAGTCACATTTAGGAAAGGCTTGTTAGTAAAGACTAAAAACATCGCTCTAGATATAAACACAGAAACTACATTATCTGAACTCAATAAAACTTACAAATATTTAGAAATTAATGAAGTGATTGGTATCAGTCATACTATAACTAAAGAAAAAGAAAAAATAATTCTATAGGAAAATAAGAGCTATATTAAGAACAGAATCGAATGCGAAAAACAAAGTTATAGCAATTACTACCCAGGCAATAATAATAGTGACAAGCAGTTTTGATAAACTGGTCGTTAGCTGAAATAAAAAAAGATGGATACTAAAGTTAAGAAACACATAACGACTCTGTCAGTTGCAGAATACGTGAGTTTATTTGGAGCTGCAACGTTTACAGTCATCGACGAAAAGAGAGAGAACGAGTAGGAAATGCATCAACTGATTTAGATCGACAGAGAGAATAAAATTCGAAAATATAAATTGGGACTTAGTCTTTTCTTCACTGATCAAGCCGATTAAAATGTAGTTTTGCGTGCATAACTGCTCAGGGTCCTGTCTGGTCTCTCATTTTCTCCGTCTGTTCCGACTGAACTTGCGTCTTTGAATCTCTTTCTTATAAATGTTCTTCTAAAAATTCCTTAACTAATCTTTTAATCACACGTAATCATTAAAATTTTAGTGACACGTCATGACTAAATATCAGCTGATATCTTATCGTTTACCTTAATATGTTTTGCTTATAGCTGATTCTAAAACAAACTTGTCGATCTTATGAATTTGCTTATTCTAATATGATTGTCATGTTTATGCCAAACAAGACTTACTCGCTTTGACCTTTCCAAATCGAAAATCCCGCAAAATCGAATCCAAAGTTTAGCTATAAAACTACTTAAAACGAAAATGATTTACTAAAATCTCTAATTATTTCATAGTAAAAGGCTCAATCCAACTAAAATCAACCTACAAAATAACCACCATGGGATTACAGAAATACTTAGACACTACAACAAAGTTGATATTACAGTTAGTAAACATACATGAGAAACAAAGGAAAAAATGTTCTGTTCGTAAAAAAGCAATAAAATTGCTTAATAATTCGAACTTATACTGAAAGAAATAAATATAACCAAGCATAAAATATAAAGCAATAGAAGCAGAAAAAAAAACAAAGAATTAAGCAAAAACAAAAACCAATTACAAAATACCTGACAACAAAAACCCGATATGGACGATTCGCTGATGTAGGTTTGGTTTGGGTTGGTCTGGTTTTATGGCATATCAACTCTTGTAGGTTATTAAAAGCCAAATCCTCTTTATACATATATACTAAATATATAGGGGATTTGTAAAAAAAAATTGTAGATAACATTTTTAAATGAGCCGAAGTTCTTTTTTGCACACAGTTAGATGGTTTCAATGGAGGTACCCGTGGTGTAATGGTTACTGTCGTAGGAAATGGACACGGCGACACGAGTTCAAATCCAGGACGAGACTGATTGCGTTTAACATAGCACTAATATCCTTGGGAAAGGTATGAATCCGATTATTCTTCCTCCAGCTAATGGGTAAATAGTAGGGCAGACTTGGTTCTTCAGCCTTGGTGAGGCAACTAGTCTAGGAGAAGGAAAACACTGAATTCAAACACGTTAAACTCCGCTTAAAAATTGACCTTGTGTCATATCCTGCACGAGCGGAGGGGTTGGGTAAATATGGTTAAATGGTTTCAAGTATTGCTATAAAAGTCACCATTTATCATTAGTCATTTGTTTGCACACGTAGTTAGTTCTATATGACCTATAGATAGGACCCTATCAAGTGCTCCCACTCCAGGACACTCGTTGGGGAGTTTTACCCCTCTGCAGAGATTCAGTCGGTCTATCCTACAGCTCCAGTCAACTGGGCTGCCGATATATATATATATATATATATATATATATATATATATATATATCTTGATCAACACTTCCGCAGGATGTAACACAAAGTCAATCTTTTAGCGGATTTTAACAGGTTTGGATTCAGAGTTTTCCTTCTCCCAGTCTGCTCTACTACTTACCCTAGCTGCAGGGAGGATGATTGGATTTATAATTCTCCTAATGGTATTAGAGCTTTGTAGATTTGAACTCGTGTCACCATATCCACTTCCTACGACGATAACCATCACTTCACGGGCATCTCTAAAATGGACCGTCGATATAGATCTAGTACAAATTAATCGAAGGCTGAGAAGTACAAGATTGAAGGAGGAATCAGAGGGGTTAATGACAGCAGCGTAGAACTATAGCTACCAAATAAAAACTATCAAGCAAACATTATTAAAAAACTAGATCAAACCCAATATGTAGGTTGTGCGAACAGAAACTGAATCAATTGACCACTTAGTGTCAGCTTGCTCAATCCTTACACCGACTGAATATAAAGAAAAGAATGACAAATAGAATATTATATTCATTGGAAAATATGCAACTGCTATAAAAATTCTGAAATGTGGAAATGGTATAAACACCATCCAAAATCAATTAGAAGAACCCAAGGAGCTATTATCTTCGGGGATTTTAATATCCAAACTGATACGGTAATAGAATAGATACCATGATAATTCACTATAAAAGAAAAACAGGCTTTCAAATTGATATATCAGTTCCAACAGATAATGATATGTCAGTCAATGAGAGTAATAAAATAAGTAGATAAAAAAAGAAATATGAATAGAAAGTGAGATAATGTGTTACTTTAAACCTAACATCGTGCCAGTAATAGTAGGAGCCAGGGATACGATCAAGAAAGGAACATGGCTATTCCAGCCTTTGTGAAATACAAAAAAATACACTTTACAGACTTGCTTATCTTTTTATGAAAATGTTATCAATGTGACCAAAAAATATCATCTAAAAGAGGCAGCAAAATCCATTAATACATTGAATACATAGAATTCACAACCTTCCCTCACTCTAGTTCTTGGGTAAAGACCTGGTGAATGATTGTGAAAAACCGAAAGAAAAGCTGAAAATTAAATAATTATGGGAAAGCTATTAAAGAATTAAATAATAATACTAATAAATACAGCAAACTAGCACAAAAAGAATACAAGACGAGACATAACTGGGTGAGTAAGGTGATTGACTGGGAATTGTGCAAAAAATTGAAATCATGCCTTACTACCAAATGGTATATGCACAAATCAGAATCCACCCAAGAGAAGGAGACACACAAAAGCCTCTGGGATTTTGAGGTACAAACCGATCACCGAATCCCGGTCAGAAAACCAAAGTCATTGATGATGAACGAAAAAAAGAGAACCATCCGAACAGAGGCCTTTGCCGTCCTGGCGGACGACTGAGTGAAAATAAAAGAAAACGAAGAAAGAAAGACAAGTACTTGGACATTGCTTGAGAACTAAGAAAGCTATGGAACATGAAGCTGGCGGTGAACAAATTGCAGATGGTGCGTTTGGAACGGTCCCCAAAGGCTTGGAAAGGGGACTGGAAAAGTTGGAAAACGAACAAGCTGACACCATCCAAACTACACCATTGCTAAAATCGACCAGAATACTGAGAAGAGTCCTGGTGACCTGAGCAGACTTGCTGTCACACAGAATTTAGTGAAAGATCTTCAGCCAACGCTGACGGGAAAAATCTGCAAATGTACATGGATGACATAAAACTATTTGCAAAAAATGAAAAATAACTGGAAACCATAATACACACAGAATAAACAGTCAAGACATAGGGATGGAATTTAGCATTGAAAAATGCGCTCTGCTCGTCATGAAAAGTGGCAAGCAACATCTAACTGACGGAATAGAATTACCAAATCAAGACAAGATCAGAACGCTCGCAGAAAACGAGAGCTACAAATACTTACGAATCTTGAAGGCTGACACCATCAAACAAGTGGAAATGAAAAACAAAATTCAAAAAGAATATCTCAGGAGAACTAGAAAACTACTCGAGACAAAGCTCTCCAGCAGAAACCTTATCAAAGGAATAAATACTTGGGCTGTACCTCTCGTTAGATACTCGGGACCCTTTCTCAAGTAGACCAGAGATGAAATTAGACAAATCGACCAAAGAACAAGAAAACTAATGACCATGCACAAGGCATTACATCCAAGAGACGACGTTGACTGACTATATGTACCAAGAAAAGAAGGAGGAAGAGGACTTACCAGCATCGAAGACAGCGTTTACACATCCATACAACGACTCGAAGACTACATAGGAAAACACGAACGGTCATCAGAAACAATACTGACAACACTATAGATAATAGAATGACAAAAACTTGGAAACAAAAATGGGAAGGAAAACAACTCCATGGGCGTTTTAAACGACTAATAAGCAACATCTCACACGACAAAACCAGGACATGGCTACAAAAAGGAAACTTTAAGAGAGAAACAGAATCCCTCCTAATGGCACCACAAAACAGCGCCATAAGAACCAATCATATCAAGGCAAGGATAGATAAGACACAAGAAAATAGCAAATGTAGACTATGCGGTGACAGAGATGAAACCATCAATCACATAATAAGTGAATGCAGTAAATTGGCACAGAAGGAATACAAGGCTAGACACGACTGAGTGGGCAAGGTGATACACTGGGAAATGTGCAGGGAATTTAAATTTGACCATGCCAATAAATGGTATATGCACAACCCAGCGCCTGTCCTAGAAAATGACACACACAAACTCCTGTGGGACTTTGACATACAAACGGATCACCTAATCTCGGCCAGAAGACCAGACCTTATAATAATCATCAAGAAAAAGAAAAACTGCAAAATTGTCGACTTTGCTGTCCCGGCTGACCACAGAATAAAACTGAAAGAATGTGAAAAGAGAGATAATAAGTACCTCGACCTTGCTAGAGAATTGAAAAAACTATGGAACATGAAGGTGACAATTATGCCTATTGTGATTGGTGCTTTTGGCACTGTAACTAAAGGATTATTAAAGGGCTTGGAGGATTTAGAAGTTGGCGGTCGAGTGGAGACCATCCAAACAATAGTATTATTGAAAACGGACAGAATACTGAGAAGAGTCCTGGAGACTTGAGGAGACTTGCTGTCACTAAATCTTCACTGAAAGACCATCAGCTTACGCTGATATGAAAAACTCTAATGAGTAAATAATAATAATAATAATAATAATAATAATAATAATAATAATCCATGCTTTATCTAAAATAGAATTAATAAAAGCTTATGATGGGATACTAATAATTACTTCTTTCTTTCTTTCTTTTTTATTTATTTATTTTTTGCAGACGAAAGAAGTGGACAAGTAAGCATTTTGTTATGTAATAGATATTACTTACCTTTGATAAACCATATTCCTTACTTTTCGGCCCAAGCCATGGAGTCGTTTTCAAAATCTCTTTGACGGCATTTTTCGTAAATTTCGTCATCTGTGAAACCTGTTATACAAAAACCAAATTAAAATCGATGAATATATATTAGTTTATCGGCAAGACAGTAAATTCTAACAGAAAATGAGGTATCCAAAGAAGAAGATCGAAAGAGTGATAAAAAGGAGAAATAAAATTGGTGATATACATACATATATATATATAAACAGAGAGGAAGGAAGGAAGGGATAGATAGATAGATAGATATTCCCCTGTCCACTTATCTAACGAAAAAAACTTACCTTTTCTACTTCAATAGCCTGGTCATCGTTAAAGTATTTCCGAATGTACATCCAACCCAGGACATGATTGCAGTTTTCAATGAACACGTCAACGCAATCAGTGGTTCGATCCTCTCCCACGTCGTAGCGGACACGGAAATACTAGTGAAAATACTTCAGATTTAATATTTAGGAACAAAACAAAAAACACTAGCAAAAAAAAGGGAAAATTTACACATATTTTTTTCAAAGAAAACAAAAGAACAACTACCATTTATCCCAAGAGGAGGGAATGCAATATTATTTTTAAGTAAGACAACTGTATTCATGTTTCCGGCAAGGACACATGATGCAGTGGAGAAGTCGTTTGGTTGGTAAATGCTTTTGAGTAAAATCATCAGGAGGTTTCAGGTTCAATCCCAACAAAACTGGAACAGTCTACCCCTGGGATTCAAATAAAAGGTTAATTTCGAGATTATGTGTGGACTCTCGAGTTCGACATGAAACACGTGAAGAAGGCTGAAAGACATATCGGCTGAAACGTTGTGATTATAACAATAAAGATGAGATCAATAATACGAATATTCTGAGAAATAACATTTACCAAGCTTCATCTCAGAAATTTAGACAAACTGTTTCAATGTTTCCGTATTGGTCGATCCAATAAATTCAGACTGATCGAACAATCGTAGATAACAAATAAATCTTTTGAATGTAAGAATCCAAACCCACCAGCACGAGGTGAATACGACACGTGATCATTTTTTCATGTGGATAACAGCTTATTCAAATTCAGGGTATAATTCCCTGAGATTGGTTGCCGTAATGAGGCCGAAGAACCGTCTGTCATACTATTTAGCCATGGTTAAGGGGGAATATATGGATTCATGCCTTTCCCCTGAGTATTAGAGAGAAGTGGAATGCAGTCAACTATGCCAACGATTTGAACTCTAGTTGCCCATTCTATTTCCGGTGATGATAACTATTAAGCTCAGCAAGCCTCCTAATTTGTTGTTTGTTATTGTTTGTTGCTGTCCTAAGCAATGTCACTTAACCTCTATAGGTTAAGGATTACAAAATGGTTTGGTTTGGTTTCTTTGTTTAATGGCATATCAACTTTTTTTAGGTTATTTAATGCCGAAGCCATTCTCCTAGAAGAACAGTAGTGGTACTATTTAACCCATTGCTGGGAGGATAAGGGGGTTCTATACCTTTCCCAAGGGTATTTGCCCAAAAGTGAACGTAATAGCGCGACTGGAATACGAACTTGCTTACTACGATTCTGCAGTCCATCGCTTTAACCAATACACCACTAGGACACCCCCTATAACAAAATGACAAATGAAGAATAATAATAAAAGTGTATTACAAAATGACCGGCTTCAATCCCAGGTCGCGTCATACCAAAGATTTTAAAATAGTACTTGATACCTGCTTACCTAACACTCAGCAATATAAGGTACGTATCAAGGGTAAAATGGAGCAATCCAGGGAAAGGAGTAGCGCCCTCCCCTACACCTCGGTGTAGTAGCTATTGAGAAGGGAGCCTTCTGGTCGCCCTCGACTACGGTCGCCTACTTTACAACTCTTATTACAAAACGATGGTTGCTTTTTATCATTCAGGGTTTTTCGGACTGTTGTCTTCATCTCTATAGTTGTATTCATAACGTTTCGACCGATGTGTCCTCTGGCCTTTATTAAACTCGGAAGCCTACACGGAACATCGAACCACGTCTTTTATTTAATCCGCGTGGTCGCTTGCTATGATTCCGTTAACTATAACCGGGTACTAGTGTTAAGTATTCTTGTATTGTTACTTGCCTGCAGTCAGGATTGAACCTACAATCTCCACATGTTTGTCACTTAGAAGCTTACCGAACCAACTCTTATAACATTCGGAAACCTAAAGGGATGGTTGGTTAGGTTTTATCGCATATCAACCCTTGTAATTACTTAATGTCAAATACTGTTTATACTTACATAAATGATTATGATTTGCAAACGAATACTTTGTCGGTAACACTTTAAACAAGCCAGAGATTATTTGTTGGCACACAGTTTACGGTTTCGTGTATTGCTATTTAACACTAATAATTCTATCCAACATCACTTCTTTATTTGCACACAGGGGAATGGTTAAACAGTGGACCTGGAAGTAATGGCACTCAAGGTGTACTCTACATTTTCAAAAACTCCTGGGGCATCATAAACAGGACACTCGTTGGAGAAGTCTTACCACTCACCACACTGGGCGTATTCTGCACCATCAGCCGACTTGGCGATTACAAATGGAAAGCAAAGCAGATATCTAAACGAAAAGAGGATAAGGAACTTATTAACCTGAATCCAATGCTGTACCTGAGAAGGAAACATTCAGGAGGGGATTTTAATCTACACAGCTGATGTTCTTGGATTGAATATACATCAGGCAGGAGTAAGATTCAGAAAGAGCAAATTCTTCTCGCTACAGAAAGTAAAACATGTTCTTACGAGAAACTCGGAGAGGTAGAACAAATGAAAGCAGCTCATTGACAAACGCTATTTTGCAGCAGTAGAAAAGTGGCTGAAGTGACAATTCCAACCCTCACAAAGGGTTCCCACAATAGAGACACTGTAAGTTCTCATAAAACTCTTCTTGAGATAGAACAATGGCAAGAAAGTAACTTTTGCAGATTATTGTCTATAATGAGTTTGGTCGTCACTGTAGACCTCATTTGAAGCTTTTTGTCTTTCGACTAAACTTATTAGATATCACTAATGACAAATACTTCCCCTTTAAGCTTGTTAACTGAAGATTAATCACAGGAAAAGGTTTTCTTGGGGTTTTTCTGTCATTTCACACAATTTCATATTAGAATTATTTTCTTGTAAAATAAACCGATAGTTAAACTCTATGTTAAACGAATAGAGGTTTGGTTTCTTCATTTAATGGCATATCAGCCATTGTTGGTAATTTAATGCTAAATTTTTCCTTGTAAAAGGACTATAGTGGTACTATTTAACCCATACCCGGGGATATTAAAGTATTAATCCGAAAAGGTACATAAAAGCGTGAGTGGAGTTCGAACTCACTTACTCCAATGTTGCAGTTCATCACGTTAGCCACTACTCCAAACCACAAATAAGGAAAGTTGCCACCAGTGAACAAATATTTATAAGTTACAATAATATTTCAACTCAACTATTCTTAATGAGGCACTGGATTGATTTTTATAGAACAAATTTCTTGAGTCCCTTACCGACCATGTGCGCGGGTGCCTAATGGAATTAGCAAACTAGACGTGATGAAAACCTTAATTTAATCCTTCGCATGTCAGAAAATTAGAAACAACCTGGTATTTTAAATTACGAGTAATACAAATGATAATTTCATCAAAAATAGTTACCGGTACCTCACGAAGTGTAATGGTTAACAAGTTAGATTAGCAAACCTTTAGTAGTGTGTTCGATTCTCACTAGACGCCTCAAACATCGAAACTTAATAAATAACTATAACAATATGAAGACAGTTACAAAAGATCTTGCTTGTTCACCAATTTGAAAAAGTGAGTGAGATATTACCGTATTTAACGACATATGAGACCCCCGCCCAATTTTAGCTGGGCAAATCAAGAAAAAAAAAGAACAAAGCACTTATATTAAACGTGATGAAATTAATATAATAAACATTATCAATGATAACACTTTTAATCGGCATAACATGCCTTTAACTAATAACAATAGGTATATGAAAGTTACTCTAAAGTTTAAGCAAATAGGAATTGCCAGGTCGCTAATTTCGGCCGACGATCGCGGTTTTAAACCAACATATGGCATATAAGACGCAGGGGAATTTTAAAAGATAGTTTTTGTAAATAAAAGCGCGCCTTATATGCCGTCAAATACAGTTATTGAAATTATCAATATGTAAACCGAACATGCTGTTTAGAATCTTAATAGCTTTTATCAAGAAAATCAATTACCTTTTTATCTTTCTTCATTGTATAAAGACTTCGACTGTCAATTCCAAGGGAATCTTTGTAGTGCATAATAGTTGAAAGAATGGCATAGTTGACAATTGCTCTGCGAGAATAAAACCAAAGTTAAAGAAAGTATTTCATCTCTGAATATCCGATGACATGATCTTGTCTGGTTTGATTTCTGGATTCTTTGTTTTATAACATATCAACCTTCACATGTTATTTAATACCAAAACACTCGTTTTAGAAGAACAGTAGTGGCATTATATAACCCATTGCTGGAGGGATCAAGGGGTCCATGCCTTTTCCAAAGGCATTTGTCAGAAAGTGAGCATAATAGTGCGACTGGAGTTTGAACTAGCTTATTACCAAATCGCAGTCCCACATGTAAGCCACTTCGCCAAGGGGTCTCCACTCTGATATTTCTCGTATAGAATTCATCGAATAGAAAAGAAAGAAAGAAAGAAAGAAAGAAAGAAAGAAAGAAAGAAAGAAAGAAAGAAAGAAAGAAATCGAATCGATAAGAAAGAAAGAAAGAAAGAAATACAATATTAGAAAGAAAGAAAGAAAGAAAGAAAGAAAGAAAGAAAGAAAGAAAGAAAGAAAGAAAGAAATCAAATTGATAAGAAACAAATACAATATTAGAAAGAAAGAAAGAAAGAAAGAAAGAAAGAAAGAAAGAAAGAAAACTATTGCGAGAAAAAGTAAAAGATACAAAATGTATGAAGACAGGATAGAAAAAGATTGTATGAATTAATTGACGTGAAAATATTGAAAAATAGCGAAAGACAAAAGTTATGAAGAAAAGGGAGAAGATAATTCGGGAGAATAGAACTGACCAAAGATATGAATAAAAGAGAGGAAAAATAGTGAGAAAATGTTAGTTACAAAATATTCGAAGAATAAAAGGGGAAAATGTAAAGAGGAAAAGTTATTGATAAAAGATTTGAAAGGAAGAGAGAAAAATATAACGAGAAAAAATAAAAGTAACAAAAGAGAAAAGGAGAAAATGTAATGAGAAAGAATAAACGTCACAAAAGAGAAGGAGACGGAAAAGAAATATAATGAGGAAAAATTAGTTACAAAAGATATGAAGAGACAAAACCAAGTGACATCAAGGCATTATACTATCGACAATGCAATGTCCACTCCCTCGTCAAAGAGAAAGAAAATAAAAACACATATTAGGTGATCAGAATTTAACGTACAAAAGAGAAAGTTTTAACTGCTTAAAAGTAATATTCAGATAAAAAGAAAAAGACACACCCAAGAAATGAGTCGCTTGAACTAAAGTTTTAGATTATTGAACGTGTCTCCTTTTAAGCTGTAAGATGATAACAATTATTATTCCATTTATTATTTTGATTCGTATTCTTAGTCTTATTGTTTTGCTCACATTTCCGTTATCAGGCTCCTTAGCTGTCACAATCAGAAATTAAATTACAGTCATTACGCAATCAATAATAATCTTGTTTTTGTTGTCTATATACCGAAATATTTGCTGTGTATGCAACTTTTGTAATTTAGTATCCTCCTCACACCAGCTGTGAATTTAGTGCCAGTCTTTGTGACTGACAACCAGGAAGCAATTACGGCAACTCAAGTGGTAGGTCCGAGAAACAGTCACATATGATGATTATTTAAAAGGATCAGTCAGTCAGTTATTAATCGGCAGAAGACAAGGAACGACACAAATTTTCGAACTAGCGAAAATACTCCTTCAATTCCATTGCAAGCCCTTCATCGATTCAAAAATACAGTTCACGTCTTCCTGATTTGAGAGTGGTCCGGAGGGAGGTTGAAAGATATTAATAAATGGAGAGGTATTTTTCTATAAGCACGTGTCTGACTTTTTCCTTTCCTGTGAGTTCGTCTTCATCTCTTCATCTCGTTTGTGTCTCTGTCAACTTTCTTCAAAACCCCGCAACACAACATTTGAACAGAAACTTCCAAATTATTTCACATAGAGAAGGGTCATTTCTCAGAGATTGGAAATTTTGCAATTTCACCTCAATAAGCAATGATAAATTTTCATATTATTTATAACCGAAACTAATTTTGAGCGAGCGAATGAATAGATTCTCTCTCTCTCTCTCTCTCTCTCTCTCTCTCTCTCTCTCTCTCTCTCTCTCTCTCTTTTGCTCGCTCGATTGTTCGCTTGCTCCGACGTGGAAATATAAAGTTAAAGAAGCCTTCTTACCTGTTTTCTGTATCGTTCATCAAAGCCATCAACCTGGCAATATAACTTGGTGATGCTAAAATAAGAATTTCATCTTGAGGAAGAGTAACGTTACTCCCATTCATACTTAGTAAGCCTTCCAAGAAACGTTTCCAATCAAACTGCAATAGACAAACAAAAAGGGAAAATTAATAATTGGAAAGAAAATAAAAATATTTAAACTTTTAATGTTTTGTTGCATGAGGGGAGGGGTATTGCTTCTTTTTTTTTTTTTTTCTTTTTTTTTTTGCTTGTGATTATGAGTGTATAAGTTTATCTGCGTGCGTGCGTGCGTGCGTGCGTGCGAGCGAGCGTGGAAGATACTTACATTGAATCGCAAAAGAAAGACGAAAACACTTTTAAAAGTTTAAATCTCTTTAATTTAAAGATTTCTACATTTTCCTTTTTAAGTTGAGGAATTATTGTGAATTGAATTACCATGACTAGAAAATACGGCGAACACTTACGCACGACATACGGAAACATTGGACAGCTGTTTCGATCTTATTAGGTCTCATCTGCAGTGTATACCATGATCTCTAATCCTCTTGGGAAGACGTGGCTCTGGAGGTAACCGTGCCCTCTGTAAAGAGTACGGATGTAACTTGCAAGATACATTCAGGTCAATTAGCCGCGCAATTACCATGACTAGTTGATTTGGCGTCACTGGTGTGTGATATGAACTGGTGGCTCAGTTGTAGAGTTTCGGCACTGCAATCTGTGGTCACTGGTTCGATCTCCAGGGGTGGAGATCACGGTATACACTACTGATGGGACCTAATACGGTCGAAACAGCTGTCCATTGTTTCCGTATGTCATGCGTAGTTTTTCGCCGGATTTTCTGGTCATGGTAATTCAATTCACAATTTAAGATTTCTGATTGATTATAATTATTGTTGTTTGCGAATGTTTCACACCAACGTGAGCTGGTGTGCTTTCACCGAAGTGGTAACAAATCTTCTCATATATCCAGGACTTTTCTTAGTATTCTAGCCGATCATAATAATGCTGTAGTATCATTTCTTTATTTTTTTCCAATTCGTCCAGGCTTTTCCAGGCCTTTAGGGACCGTCCCAAGCGCACCACTTACAATGGGTATCACTGTCATCATCATGTTCATAGCTTTTTTTTAGTTCTCTGACAAGGTCTAAGTACTTGTCTCTCTTCACTTTCTTTGCTATTCACTCTATGGTCTGCCAGGACGGCAAATTTCACTACACGGCAGTTTTCTTTATCACTAGGTCTGGTCTTCTGATTAGTTTGTATCTTAAAATATTAGGGACTTTTTGGAGTCTCATTCTCGGGGATAGATTCTGGTTTGTGCATGTACCCTTTCGTAGAATGGTCAAATTTCAACTTCTTGCACAATTCCCAGTGAATCATCTTCCCCATCAACTTTTGCCTCGTCTTATACTCCATTTGGGTCAGTTTGCTGAATTCACTTATAATGTGAACAATCGTTTCGTCTTTATCCCCACATAACCTACACTTGCAATTCTGTTGCGTCTTATTTTCTCTTTTAAATGATTGGTCTTGTTTTGTACTGCTTTTTGAAGAGATTCACTTTTTCTCTTAAGATTTCTCTTCTTTAACCATGTCCAGGTCTTCTCGTGTGAGAGTTTGCCAGTTTATCGTTTGAAATATCCATACAGTTGTTTTTCTTCCCATTTCTGTTTCCTAATTATTGTTATTCGATTTAACCTTTTGTTGTCAGTGCAGTTTCTGGTTGCTGTGATTAATTTTTCTTTTCTCTTTTTAATGTTGTCATCAAGTCCTCGTCGTGATGTATCGATGCTATCTTCAATGTGAGGGAATCCTGCTCCTCTTTCTTTTCTTGACACGTATGATCTATCTCTACCATCTCTCGGATGTAAAGCTTTATGCATCGTCATTAGCTTTCTTGTTTTCTGGCTCATTTGTTGAAGTTCTTCCCACGTCCATTTCAAGAATGATCCCCGTGATCTTACAAGGGGACTGCCCAGTTGTTTATCCCTTTGATTATATTCATGCTAAAGAGTTTGGTTTTGGAAGTTTTCTTATTATCCTTATTTGATTTTTTTCTTTCATATCCACTTGTTGATAGCGTTCACTTCCAAGTACTTGCAATTTTCCTTTTCTCTTAGCGTTTTGAATTTTTCTCGATTTAGTGGTTCTATTCGTTCCGTTATTTTTCTTTTTCCGCTTCTCATTATTTGCATGACACATTTTTCTATTTCAAATTCAATTCCTATATCCTGACTGTATATTCTTATTACTTATATGAGAATCTCTAATCGGTTTTCATTTTTTGCAAAAATGCTCAATGTCGTCCCTATATATTAGGTGGTCAATCTTTTCTTGCGATTTAGGGAATTTGTAACTCCCAGTGCATTTTCTAAGAATATGATTGAGTGTCATCATTGCTATTACAAATAGTAATGGTGAAAGTGCATCTCCCTGAAAGATACCTCAGTTAAATTTTTTCTCAAGCTGTCAATTCTACTTTCTAGATTTTTATGGCTTCCCTGATGAAATTTATGACTTTGTCGGACATCTTGTATATTTTTAGACAATCTATTTCGCAGCTTTGCGGAAGCATACTATACCCTTTGGCTTTTAGTCAAACCACGCCATCGATACATTTTTCGCCTAACTTTGCTCTCCATACAGTTATGCTGATCAATGACAGTCGATCACCTCTTCCTCCTGTTCCCTAGTAGTATCCTTTCTATCCTTCGGGAAATAGTTCGCGGCTTACTAAAGAGTACTAGATCTCCCTAATCTGTGCTGTTAGGATTTTCCATATAATAAGCAGACATGTGATGGGTTTATAGTTGCTGGGAATGGTTCCTTTTTGGGGATCTTTCTGGATCAGAGTGAGCTTCCTCTTAGTAATCCATTCAAGTATAGTTGTTTGTTCTAAGCATCTACTCAGTTCAAGAGCCATTTTGACGGGGGGAGGGGTGACCAGAATCCATGTATGCTATCATGGTCTGGAATTTACCAATTCGGTACTTTTTCAGAGTTGCTCTGAGCGATTCCAAAATGACTATCGTGCCAGGGCCATCTTGGAATCCTAGTAACTATTTCTCATTTTATTAATACATTATTTACTATTATTATTTTTACTCTCCTCATTAATAACTGGAGTGCTTGCAAATGTATGGATACTTTGTTAACGGGTTTGAAATTGTAGCATCGGTTGAGTTGGTAAGCAAAGAACGCAGGAGCGTCAGTCAACTCAGATCCTTTTAAAATACTCAAAGAAAGAAAGAAAAATTTGAAAAGAAAAGATGAAATGGGAAAAGAAAAAAAATGAGAAAAGAACCTGTAATGGCACAGAGAAAGAAAACTGAAGTATAGAAAGTTATAATGAGAAAGAAAGGAGTAGAAAGTGAAAGAGGTGAAGAGGGGTTGGTTGGTTGGTTGGTTGGTTGGTTGGTTTTTATGATATATCAACTCTTGTTGGGTTATTTTATACCGAAGTCAGTTGAACAATTATATTCTACTGTGATACTGTCCACAAATAAATCTTCTCAATCATTTTAAACAAATTGTTGACCTATACTCAAACTTATACCACCACTCCTGGTCAGAGTTGAACTAAGAATAATAGCATCATTGAGGCGATTCCACACTCCCTAAAGTTTTGGTAATGGAGCCTCTGGATTGAATGAATTTTAGTGTCATACCCAGGGCACCTTTTGTGTCGGTGCAAAAGAGAAATTTAGAGGTGTGGTCCTCCTAGTTAGTCTCTCTCGCACGAGTGGTTTTGTGCGCTTCAGATGTCATCGAGCCAAGCTTTGTGTCACCTTAAAACGCTATTCCTTATTATTCTAAAGCAAGAACGGGTTTTTATGACCAAGACAGATAAATAAACAGACATTGATAGATAGTGGTCAAGTGGGTAGAGTGTTCGCCAATGGTCTGAGAGACCTGGATTCAATCCCAGGTCGCGTCATATCAAAGACTTTAAAAATGGTACTTGATACCTCTTTGTTTGATACTCAGCAATATAAGGTACGTATCAAGGGTAAAGTGGAGTAATCCAGGGAAAGGAGTAGCGCCCTCCCTTAAACCTCGGTGTAGTAGCTATTGAAAAGGGAGCCTTCAGGTCACCCTTGACTACGGTCGCCAGCTTTACTTTCTTAGACCGAGAAGTAGTAACAGATATAGATTGGTTTGGTTTGGTTTCTTTGTTTAATGGCATGGCAACCTTTGTGACTGAATGCCAAAGTCATTCGTGTAGAAGAATAGCAGAGATGCTATTTAACCCATAGCTGGGGAGATAAGGGAGCTTCTACCTTTTCCCAAGGGTATTAGTCCAAAAGTGAATATAACAGCGTGACTGGGATTTGAACTCGCTTATTGCACGGCCCTAGTCCAGCACACCACAAAGACTACTCTTCAGAAAGATAGATAGAAAGATAGATAGACAGATACTTTCGATCATGTTCATATTTTGTCAACAATTTAAAAATCGCCAATTTAGCGAAAAAATTACGTTGTAGATGTCGTTGCGCATGAATTCTAATCTCTCTCTCTCTCTCTCTCTCTCTCTCTCTCTCTCTCTCTCTCTCTCTCTCTCTCTGTTTACAACCACGTGACCTTATAAAAATTTATAGTGATATTCACACAAAGATTTGAACGTAAAGAGTTAATGATGCGTTTGTTACCAAAATTCGAGAATGACAAAGTTGTTTTCTTGCGCGTTCTTTCTGATTAATATTAAGCAAGATAATCCATTTTCGTATCGTTTAATCTTTAATCCTCAACCGCTACTTGTCAAATACTCAACCGATCGAAGAAACCAAGTTACCTTCTTGCATGTTTAACGCAGAATCGCTTCTCGTTCGCTGCCGGATTTCTTACCCAACAAGTTCCTTAGTGTTCCCTCTCAGCACCTGTATCTCAGATTTATCCAACAACCGCTGACTCAGCACCAGAACAGTTTATCAAAATCTCTATACCCACCCACAGTTCCTAGTTAATATTTTAGTGCTAATTTTTCACTTCGAGGGTTGCGGCTCTACCACAAATAGATTCTCGATTTTACGAAAAAATAAACATGGATCAATTGTCAAAAATGAAGTGAGAACAGAAAATTTAAAGCCAAAACTAAATTCCTTTACTTCTTATCTACTTGTCGGTGGGGCTTAGAAGACTTTGTCTGTATCTCCTACATAAGGGTAAGACCCCAAAAGAAGAGGTTTCCTGGATGTTACACTGAACTACATCTGGTTCCAGTTCTAAAGTTCTGAGGAGTGTGGAGTACCTTTTAGGGTCCAGTCTGTGAGTCAAATAGATATATTTGCAAATTATTAGTATCAGATAGCAATACTCGATATATAACAATGAAAAAATTCTTAAGGAACTACGTATAATGTGTGCAATTTCCCAACCACTGCAGCTCAGTTGGTTGGGCTGTAGAATACACGGACTACCTCTCTGTAGAGGAGTAAGACCCCTTCCGAATGAGTGTCCTAGAAGCAACACTAAGCAATCTGATAGTGATGTTCCAGGAATGCTGGAGATTTAGGGAATGAGAATTATCCCTTCATGGCCATTGATCCCAGCTCCGCTCTGACCCGGAATGGTTGCACCTGATAGGGTCTTATCTATGGGTCAAAGAGAAGTTTGACATTTAAACTGAGTGCTAAGAAATGATTTCGGCTAAACTAAATTGTTAGAAATAGAACTGTTTGATCATTAAATGTGAAAACAAATGACTGATGCTTGATTGAATTGTTAGTGATACATAGCAATACTAGGAATCACTTAACTTTGTTGACTCAAGCCAAATTGAATTGTCAGAAATATAACTGTTTGAGCATTGAACTGTGTTTAAACAAATGACTGATGTTTGATTGAATTGTTAGTGATACATAGCAATACTAGGAATCACTTAACTTTGTTGACTCATGCCAAATTGAATTGTCAGAAATATAACTGTTTGAGCATTGAACTGTGTTTAAACAAATGACTGATGTTTGATTGAATTGTTAGTGATACATAGCAATACTTGGAACTATTTAACTGTGTGCAAAAAAATGGGTTTAAACTCATTTAAAAACGTTATCAACAAATTGTGTTTACAAATCATATATTTACTTCATATGCATAAAGAGAATTTGGCTATAAATTACCAACAATGTTTGTTGACATAAAACCAAACCAAACCTTTAGGCATAAAATAACCCCAGATGGGTTCATATGATGTTCAAATCAATCAATTGAATCGTTCTAAAGCAATCTGTCAATCAAGATCATATATTTAAAAAAAATCAACCAAGTTTACGCTTACCTAATTGGCTGGGGTTGGAGAATACACCGACTCACTCCCTGGAGAGGGGTAATACCCCACCCAACGAGTGTCCTAAATATGACACTAAACAATCTCTATGGTGAGGTTCCGGTAATGCTGGAGTTTTGGGGAGTGCGGAGTACCCCTTCATTTCCATCGCTCCCAGGTCCAGTCTGGCCCGGGGGGGTAGCACCTGATAAGGATCCTATCTATGGATCAAATAGAACTAAACTATGTACTTATGCTAAACTGGATTGTTTGAAATGGAGCTGATTTTGTGTGCTAAGCTGAATTGTTTCAAATGGAACTATTTTTATATGCTAAACTGATTTGTTTGAAATAGAACTGCTTTTGACATTAAAACTGTACTTACTCTAAACGGAATTGTTTTAAATAGAACTGTTTCGACATTTAACTGTGTGTAGACAAAAACTATTTTTATACTAAACTGAATAGCTTGAAATAGAAATGTTTTTGATTTTTAAACTGTGTACTTATGCTAAACTGAATTGTTTGAAATAGAACTGTTTATGTGTATAAAAATGGATTTGACATTAAATAACCTACAAAAGCTGATATGCTATAAAACCCAAACGAACAAACAAGTTTACGCATGAATTCATAAAAACTGCACCACATCTCCCCTCAAGATGCGAATATGACTGAGACTGAGTAATAGGAACACTTACTTCGCTTTGATCACTGTCAAAATGCAATTTGGTTTATGTCTATTTGTTTTCATGGTTGTTTGATGCCAAATGCTGTTTATACAGGATTTTTAGGTAAACAGTTTTTGGGTAAGATTATTTTTTAAACGAGCCAAGCTCATTTGTTTGCAAACAGTTAAATGTTTTCAAGCATTGCTATTTAACACTGATAAAACAATTTAATATTAATCCTTTGTTTGAACATAGTTAAATGGTTTCAAGTATAGTAAATGATTAAACAGTTTTAGTTGACCCTTAGGTGGAACCCTAACAAGTCCTAACACTGCGGTTCAGAGTGGACTTTGTGTAATGGCAAAAATGGGGCCCATGGTGTAAAGGTTATCGTCGTAGGAAATGGACACGGCGACTCGAGTATAAACCCTGGAAAAGACTGATTGCATTTCACATAGCACTAATACCCTTGGGAAAGGTATGAATCCAATTATTCTCCCTCCAGTTATGGGTAAACAGTAGGGCAGACTGGGTTCTTCAGCCTTGGTGAGGCAACTAGTCTAGGAGAAGGAAAACTCTGAATTCAAACCTGTTAAACCCCGCTTAAAAATTGATCATGTGTCATATCCTGCCCGAGTGGAGAGGTTGGGTAAATAGGATCGGTTACGTTGAATTACAATCTTAGAATACGAGAGACTCACGTGGTTCTCAGACGTGTGGCTAATAAAAATTAAGTCACACGACTTGAGAGTCATATATGTCAACGGGTGGTGTAACGATTTGCAAGCTAGACAAGCAGACCTTCTCGAGTGAGTTCGAGTCTCATAAGATGCCCCATTCATTCGGCTTTTAGCCACGTCGAAACAAAAAGCTTTGTAAATTACTATATGTCTATTGGGTTTTAGTACTGACTTTTAAAAACGAACAGAAAATATACGAGAAAAATTGACCTTGTGTTATATCCTGCCCGAGCGGAGGGGTTGGGTAAATATGATATGATAATGGGCTTCTCCATATTCCTCAAAACTCCAGAAATAGAGCTTCACCATCAGATGATTTAGTGTCATATCAGGACATTCGTCAGAGGGATCTTACCATTCTCTGAGGCGCAGTTGGCGAAATCTACAGCTCCAGCCATCAGCGCTGCCTACTCATAAGTGTAGTATATCATACATGGTCCAACTTAGCCTGAAAGCCCACATCCATTTTTGTTGGGGAATTGTTATATGTTAGAGTGGATTTCATAAACAGGATATGCACCTGTGTTTTAAGGTAAAAAAGAAACAGCTGGAATGTCATGCAAATTGCGCTGGAAAAAAATGTGTGGACGTCAGAAAAATATATAATGACGGAAGTTTGCAACCCCAGAGGTCAGTCAAACGGAAAATGTAGTCAACATAGTAGACACGTCAGGCGAGTGCTAAGGGTAATGGGGTCGCAGGAATTATATCATAGGCAACACAGGGTTTTCCAGCTTGTGTGGTGTGGCACAGTCCTATTGCCATACATAGGCTCTTCCATGAACCACCCTCTCAATCCAAGACTCCTCCAGCTATATTTTATGTTCGCTTCCTTATTCAATGTGAGGCCATGAGGGGGGACAAATAGAAGAATAAAGTTACAATCGCAAGTGACCACCCCAAACACCACTATGCGAACTGACTATTTATCTGTAAATCTTGTGAAGAGAGAGCAAGTCAAAAGTTGTGCTGTACGTTCACCATCTGATCCTGACGAAACATTTTCCCATCTGAGAAATATCAAAGCATTTTCGATGGAAAGAGATGTTTGAGTTTGTTAAAAACCATTACATCACCGTCTTTCCTCGAGCCCTTCATGGCCTGAGATAAAAATTCGCCCTTTCTCATCTTGTAGAAGTAATAATGAATGTCTTCATGCACCACTTGCCTGATAAGAAACTATGACTCTACCATATCTCTAATTATAGACTTGCTGGGATTGATGTTAATGATGGCCTGGATCTCACCAACAAGTTCGATTCTTTTCTTATCAGAATGATCGGAGGGAGACTTCCGAGTAACAGTACAGCATGCAGATTTCAAAAGAGTGAAATGCGTCAATGTACTGCTTTCCTCGCTAACAGTACTCAACTAATTCTACTTTTTTTCATTTTACAAAAAGAAATTATACACATTTCGCAGCATTGTTTCTTTTTACAAACACCAACAGAACAGAACACAATGCCACAAATTACATGGCCCAGCGGTTAGAGTGTTCGCCAATGGCCCGGGAGACCTGGGTTCAATCCCAGGTTGAGTCATACCAAAGACTTTAAAAATGGAACTTGATACCACCTTGCTTAACACTCAGCATTATAAGGTACGGTTCAAGGGTAAAGTGGAGCAATCCTGGGAATGGAGTAGCGCCCTCCCCTACACCTTGGTGTAGTAGCTATCGAAAAGGGAGCCTTCGGATCACCCTCGACTATGGTCGCTAACTTTACTTTACTTACTTACATGAGTTCGAGTCTCTTTGGGTTCCCCATTAACACAGCCTTGTGCTGCATCTAAGCAAAAAGCTTAGAAGTAAATTACTAAGCTTTCTACTCAGATGTGGCACAAGACTGAATAAGTGGAGCACTCAATGAGACTCAAACTCACTCGTGTAGGCTTGCCAGTCGATCTTACTAACCATTATATTACCCGGGGTACCCAGCAAAAAGCCAAGTAAATTACTACATGCACAACTTGATGTATTTGTCACCCATCTATTCACTAGATCAAGTTAAACATTACTTAACAGCAATAATCCAGTAGGAACCGATTCTTTTAACGTCAGTTGGCACTAAATATCAAAACTGTAATAAATTTTGCAAAGACCACCATTACTTTGCACCAAAAACTGATTTCCTTATCAAAGTTCGAAACAACGGCTCTAAGTTTGTACATATATATAAAAGCAATGGGCACCTCTGTTGGGGTAACGGTTTGCAAGCTAGACTAGCAAACTTACACGAATGAGTTCGAGTCTCATTGAGCGCCCCATTCATTCGGCCTTGTGCCACATCGAAGCAAATAGCTTTGTAAATTACTATATATGAAAGTAAATGCAGGATTGCGTTTCGCGGTAAATTCTGAAATTGGTTCCTTAATCTTTTGGAAGTGCATTTTTTTTTTTTTTTTCGTTGTGAACTGCTGTTGATGGAATTCTAGCCGAGATACAACTTTATGCTGTCATCATTTTAGAAAAAAAGGTAAGAGTTTTGTTAGATTTTTTTCTGTCTTCGATAAATTTTACCGTCGTGTGTATCTGACAATTTTACGTATTTACGCCAAGCTTTTAGTCTCTCTGTACGATTGCAGAAAAATGAAAACGAAAATTCCTACTTAATGTTAAAGGTGACTTTGAACTATTTCAAAAAGAGGATATGCCATGAATTCTTTCTGTTAAAAAGTCTTTTTTGAGGACCAGGGTTAGGAATATTTATTGAAAATTTATTAGCCAAATTTTATCAAAACAAGCAGTATTTTTTTTTTTTTTTTTTTTTTTTTAATTCTGCCCTTTCTCTACTCAAAGATGCAAAGAAATTATTACAAATTTTCTAAATGCAGAAATTGTAATTTGTATTTTAAATTATGGTAATTTTTTATTACACCCGTCTTCTTTATAGAAAAATTTCGGTTTACCCTATCTTGGTCTTGTGTGTGTGTTGAACGAATCTAACCTTCAAAAGAATCAGAAATAACTAGTTTTTTTTGTATGTGTTGTTTTTTGTCTTTTTTTTTTTTTTTGTTTTTTAATATCCCCCTCCTACCAGCAGTTAGTATGGTAACCCTTGAGGGAATCACTAAAAACAAGTACTTTACGGCTGTTTAAAAGATTACATTCGTTCAAAAGCCTAACCTTGACTTCAGTCATTGACAAGTTATGTACCAATCAATAGTTCACTAACACAGATTTTTAGTAAAGAGAAGAACTCTGTTAGAGACATGAGGAAAAAAATTCACACTATTTTTTTTTTTTTTTTTTTTTTTTTTTTTTTAAACTGGTTATTTACAACGATTTGTGTGAGAGAAAGATCTATTTGTCTAAATTTCTGAGATGATGATTGTTATTACTAAATATAAGCCATTATCAAGTTTTATCTCAGAAATTTAGACTATTGTTCTCATCTTAATTGTTATACTCACAACATTTCAGGTGTTTCATGTCCAACTCGGGAGCCGACACGGAAAATGAGTTCAATAGTCCGAATATTACAAGTAATACCTCTTGATTAATTTAAAAATACAAAACAAATTCATCAGATTAAGACGTCTTTAATAGTGAAATAACATGAATTCCGTGTTCAGACGACTCTGTGATTATTTTCCTTTTTTTATTCTGATAACGTTTAGTAGTTTCTTTTGCTAAACTTATTACATACGATAAGTATGTTGTGCTGAGATAAAATTGGAATTTATATTAAATTGAATGCCACCGGGATGTCTTTAGTTTGTGTGGGTTTTTTTCTAACCCTGAGTCTCGTAGGGAATGAAGATGATTGTGACTAAGATATATTTGATCATCTGATGAAATATTCTGCTCATTATAACATGCCCAATTTCCTAGTCCCAAGTGATTACTGATAACACTCGAGAGAATAACTTTTTTCTTATTCTAATAACCTAGAAATTTGAATAATATTGAATACCAATTGAAATATACATATTTCAACAATATATGAAAGATTAGCGACCCAAACTTTTTTCTTATGATATCTGAGTAAATTTAATAGACTTGGAATTTTTTAAATAAATTTTATGTATAATGGTAGTTCCATTTTGACATTGTGACTTTTGTAGTTTGTTTCTTTCTCTACTTCTGACCACTGGAACTACATCCGGTGGTGAGGAACCAGTTCAGAAGGTTGAAAAAGTGTTAAGTACCCCCTTCACTGCCATTACTCCCAGGTCCACTCTCATTCTGTTAGGATCTTATCTGTGAACAACTTTGAAAAACAAGTATTGAGTTGGAATACTTGAAACCATATAAAAATGATTATTATAAAATACGAATAGTTATTTAAAACTAGATAATTGTGTATAAATTATTAGTATTTGATCAAATACTTGATACCATATAACTATGCAAACTAAGGTTCATTATAGACAAAATGTGCGATTTAAAAAAAAAAAATAATGAAACGATGGGCATGAAAATCAAACTTTTACAAATTAATCAAATTCTTGCATTAAATAACCATAAAGGATTCGTCGGCCGATAAATAAACCAAATCATCAATACCTTTTTTTTTTTTTTTTTTTTTTTTCTCAATAGAAAGAAATTAACTTTTTTTTTCTTCCGCGTAATGGTCTCGGCAAAGAAATTGCGCCCAAATAGATTATTATATAATATTTGAATAAGAAAAGGGTTTGGGTTGCCTCAGTAGAAAGTAAAGAAAGAAACTTGTAAAATATTTATTAACGAAATCGTCATACCAATCGTTTTAATATATGAAAGAATAAGACCTAAGGCGCTCGTCTGGAATTGCGCAAAGAAAATATTAGTTATTTCCATGGTAATGTGCCAAAAAACTTGCATAGTTGTCATTTTTATTTATCATCGAGATAAGTTTAAGTCATTTGTTTCATTTTTTTTTTCCTATTATCAAATTTAAGTCCCAAAAATGCTATATTGGTAAGACGCCATCTTTTTGTGGTTGGACAAGTGACAGACTAAAGTGTGGCGCGTAGGTGAGTTGAGGGGGTGTCAGTTTTAAATGAAACTTTTGAGAAAGAAAAAAAGAACAGAAAAGAAATGACTGAAAGTTTGGTTTATCTGAAAGGTAAATCTACTTATCTAAACTTTCCATGTTCATGATACCAAACATATCTTGTAACCTTTTATATTTTAGGTGATTACCCAGAAAAAATAAAATATTAGATTTACAGCAAATTAGCAAATATTTATTTAGTAAGGTTTTTTTTTGTTTGTTTGTTTTTTGTTTGTTTTTGTTCAAGCATTTTAAGACTCTAAAAATAAAACTGTTGTTTCACATGCATGTGTTGTCCGTGTGTGTTATAAATACACTGCTGTTCCTGTGTAAGCTAAAAACGTATATTGTAGATAACATCAACTTTAAACTTCATACCACAACAGATCAGTCAACTAGTGTTATATAATACGACGACTGCATCTCTGCAGTGGGATAAGATCCCCTCCCCCAATTAGTATCCCGCATATGACAAACTATCTGATGGTGAGGTTCCAATCATAGAGCTTTAGGAAATGTTGAGTACCCTTTATTGCTATTATTATTAAGCATTCCATTTATGGGTAAAATAAAAAAAAATGTTTTCACATTTAAGTGTGAGACTAATGGCTGGTGTAAAACTGAATTGTTAGTGTTACATAGTAACACTTGAAGCCATTTTACTGTGTGAAAAAACATTGGTGTTAGAGAGCAATACTTGAAGAAACTTAAGTCGATGCAAAGAAAGGTTTAATGCTGAATAGAAATGTTCATATTAGATTGTAAAACTTGAAACAATTTAACTGTTGTGAAATTGGGTTATTGGTATTACATTGCAATACATGAACCCATTTAACTGTGTGCAAATAAAATTCTTTAGATGAGCAAAACTTAAAATTTATTTTACTACGCAAACAAATTATTAAACTAGATTTATTTGTTAGATAGCGAGACTTGAAACAATTTAACTGTGTGCAAGCAATAGACAATTCTTGTGTACGATCAACTCATTTAAAAAGACAACCGACAAACTATTTACTAACAAATCATTTGCATAACCATTTAACTGTACAAACAAGCAACTAATGTTAAACTAAATTATTGGTGATATATAGCAATACTTAAAATCCTTTAGTTGTGTGCAAACAAATGAACGCTGGGTGGTTGAAAACGTTAACGCTGAACAATTTATTTATAAATCATGTATAAACAGGATTCTGCATTAAATAACCAACAAGGGTTGATATACCATAAAACATAACCAATCATACTACAAAAACTAGTCCCGATACACCCATGGTTATATTTGACGTCACAAATCTATGTAGTAATATCCCCTATGGATTAGGAAAATTGACCCTTTCATTTTTTTTTGTTTTATAAAATAAAACATACTCAAAATTTTGCAAATTCATCACTGATGGTATAGAACTACTCCTAAATAATTAATCTTCCCAATTCGACAACATGAATTACATCCAAACCCTGGAAACAACCTTAAAAACTAAAATGGCACCAACTTAAGCCACCCTAACCTCAGCATACGTTCAGGAAAATTTATGGAATCATTGAGGGGGGGATACAACAACCCTAGCACGTAGGATCTATACCATAGTACTAACAAAACCTCAGACAAACTCGCTTAAAAGAATTACGCGTAATCTCCACCAGAGGAAATATCCTGAAAAATAGTGATTCGAATTTGCAGAAAAATGTCATTAAAATAACATGACCCCCCCCCCGGAAAACTTAACAACGAAGAACCCGAAGGTCTAAATATACAACCCAGAACTATCAAAGAACGTACCACATAAAAACGGTGATAGCATCAAGAATATACCAGACACAACAAAAACGACAACCTAAAAACTTAAAACAACAACTAATCTCATCTAAATTTGGAAAAACGCATCGTCGCAAAATGCAAAAATAAAAGATGCAGGGGGTTATATCATCATAGAAGGAAAATCCTATACGTTTAAAACCCACAAAACTACATTTATTAGGAATTAAAATTTAAACAATAATTCAAAGAACATCTACATAATCAAATGTATTAACTGTAAAGAAATATACTTTGGCCTAAATCAAACACAAAACAAGAGTCTCATTACATAACAGCAACATTAAATTACCAGGAATTAAAAAACGTATGTATTAAAATACATTGATGAATGCCACAATGGACACGTTAATACCAATCTACCGAACTGATGACAACTCATTAATCCCAAAAAAAAAAAAAGAAAAACCACAACAGACGTTACTATTCTAAATCTCCCGAAGGAGACGTAAAGTCTAAAACGCGTGTAAAGCACAAGTATGTGTTATGAAAAAAACATCCTCATTGACACAATGAACAAGTCTGAAAAGATATATATATATATATATATATATATATATATATATATATATATATATATATACACACACACACACTCAAACAGTATTGTTAGTGAGATTAGGAATAAAACCTATCGTTGATTTACCAACATTGTCTCCTGTGTATATTCATTAATTTTACTGACAGACAAAGATATAACAATATGAAATTAAAAGAACAAATAAGAAATAATTTGCAGACCTATTCATTTGAGAATATTTGCTTTTCTCTCTTTGAAAAGACCACAATCTTTTTACATATTTGTTATAAACGTTTTTAGTATGGAAATCAGTGGATTTTACACATACTAGTGTCTACATATATATGCGCGCACACATGTGTTCCTTGAAATTTTTCGCGGTAAGTTAAATATTGTCGTTTGCGAAGTATCTCAAAACTGCCTGTTTTCCTAATTCATGGGATATATTACAATGTAAGTTTGTAACGTCGAATGTGACCATGAGTGTATTGGGTCAGTTGGTTGGTTGAATATTATAGTATATCACACAGCTAAATTATTTCAATTATTGCAATATATAAATATACTTTCACTCTTACATAGTGAGATCTTATCGAGTGTGTGTGTATATATATATATATATATATATATATATATATATATATATATATATATATAATGTGTGTGTGCACATGATATCAACTAAATTTAGAAAATTGCCAACTGCTAGATTGAATGCATGAACTTTTCTTTCTTGACAGGTAAACATGGACAAAAATTTACACTACGGCTAATATCTTTTTATACAAGAAAAGACTCTCAAACGTCTGTTTTTTAACAAACTTTTTCAAGAAAAAGAAATAACATGTATTAAAATTGGAGGTCAGCGTTTTATTCAGTCATTTACACATTCTGTGTCTTTGTGATGAACTTTAAATTTTATTTTTTAGTGAAATGTCGAGTGTTGTTGTTTTTTTGTTGTTGTTGGTTTTTGTTTTGTTTTGTTTTTTAAATTAAAATCAATGGTAAGTTCAAACTTGTTTTAACCTGTGTAATTTTTTAGTTATTATTCCGTGAATATACGAATAATACACGATGTAAGTAGTTGGCGAACATGGTCGACAATGACCCGAGGGCTCCCTTTTCAATAGCTGCTATACCGAGCTGTAGTGGAAGGCGCTGCTCCATTCCCTGGATTGCTCCACTTTAACCTTGATCCTTACCTTATACTGAGTGTTAAGGAAGGAGGTATCAAGTATCTTTTTTTTTTCTTTTTTTTTTTAGTCTTTGGTATGACTCTACCTGGGATCGAACACCGTTCTCTCGGACCATTGGCGAACCCTCTACTCATTAGGCCAAAGAAAATAATTAGTATCTTTAGGTATTATAAATTTTAAGGGACCGGATTCTTGAAATCCACAATTAAAGTTACTGTAGATATTTTCATATCATACCACAAAAATAAAGGTTTTTACCCGAGAACGCTTAGAATTCCCCACCCATTTTTAAATGAAAATACGAGCTCAGGCTTGTTTTTTAAAAAAAAAAGATGCTACCGACAAATTGTATTTACAATATATATTTTTAATTTATATGTATAAACAGGATTTGACATTAAATAACTTAAAATGGTTGATAGGCCAACTATATCTAATGTTTACAGAGATATCTATTTTTTAAAAATGAGGCTCTTGGCTTTAGTTTATAAATAATTCCAGCCCTCTATATCTACGGTGATCTATCTCTGACTGTATACCCGCGCAATACTATAGGAGATAATTATTAAAATTTTGACTTTATTTCTGTGAACTGTGATAAATTAACTTTTTTTTTTAATTAGATAAGCGATATGTATTTCATACACCTAAATGACTAGGGCTGTAGAATGTTCAGTGCACCTCTGGAGAGGGGTAAGACCCGCCTCGCAACGAGTGTTTATGGGTATGACATTAAACTATCTGATCGTGAGGCTCATGTTCGGAAGATTCGGGAATTTAGTGTACACCTTCACTGCCATTTGTTCCAGTTTCACGCTGAACGACCAGAGTAGTAGCTGTTAGGGTCCCATCTATGGGTCAAATAGAACTATTAGTGTTTGATAACAGTACTTGAAACCACTGTCATAAGTATGATATCAAACTGCATCTGATGGTGAGGCTCCAACCCCGGAGTCTAAAGAATTTTCGAGAAACCTTCATTACCAATACTCTCAAGTCTTCTGTGACCGGAATAGTAATTGTTAGTCTCAACTATAAGTAAAATAGAACTGCTCAGTCTTTTGCTAGTGATTATTATTTGAAACCATAAAATGGTGTACTTGTTGCTCGTTTTAAATGAAAATACTTGATAGAATTACTAATGCTAAATAGCAATACTTGAAACCATTTAACTATGTACAAAAAAATAAGCTCTTAACTCGTTTCAAAATGGTCAACAACAAACTATTCACTTACAAATCGTATATGAACAGGATTTGGCTTGAAATAACTGAAGGTTTGATATGTCATTAAAATAAATTAAATATAAGATTTTTTTTTTTTTTTTTTACAAATAGTAGACTTAGCGGAAGAAAGGCGTTAAATTTTTATTTTTTTGTTTTTTTTCTCTCTTGTGCAGTAAAGACACTTAAGTGATCATAAGAAAAGAATCTCAGACTCGACGTGGTGGTGGGAGGAGTTCCTATGGTGTCATGGATAAAGTGCTGGACTGAAGTCCACGAGTTCGAAATCCAGTCGCGCTATTATGAACATTTTCGGACAATTACCTTTGCAAAAGGCATGAACCCCCTTATCCCCCCCCGGTATGGGTTAAATAGTATTACAACAGCTCTTCTACAACGATAGTTTTGGCATTAGATAACCCATAAAGATTGACATACCATTAAACAAAGAAACCAGACTCGACAGTGTAAAGTCATGTGCTTTTCTAGTGAATAGTAAGGATTGATTTTTATAATCAGCAATGCGACATTTTTACTTGTTAATTTTCTTTCTGTGGATCATTGGATCAGCTAATACGGTTCCATGATTCATTCTCACTATCCGTCCTAATTGTCCATTCCTCCTGGCCGGTCCTCTAAACTGCATCAAGTATTCACGCAGTGTTGATGTAAGTTCTTGCTGGTCGGACAACATTGGAGCGTCTATTAGAGAACTTCGCACATGATTTCGTCTTTCTTTCACTAGCAGTACCCAGCATGTCTTGTTCGTCATACTTGGATGATTTGTGAGATGGGAAGTAAGTGGCTTTACAGTTGCTCTTTTGAGGAGTGCTGCTTACAGGATATGCTCAAAATAGCAGTCTTGTGTAATTTCCATCAACCTTTTTCTCCATGCGTTTCGTTAGCGCCAAGGCGGTGTGTCCATATAGTACTACTGATTCTGCCACTGTATGTGTGTGATATATATTTACACACGCACACACACATTACTTTTCGCAGATACGCCTTGTTAGTGAGGCTAAACGCTCTGTCCCTTGCAGCTCTAAAAATTGACCTTATGTCACATCCTGATCATGGAGTGTTTGGATAAATTCATATTTCAGTATATTGGTAAAATGGCTTCTAACTGAAGGGATATGGACTTCACGAATTTAGACTGCTTTATTCAAATAATCTAACTTGCTATTACCTGCAGCATCACTCTTGCTGAAAAAAATCTTTCGTTTTGAATTGTTATTTATATTTAAAAAGCCGAGCGTGACTTAGTGATAGAAAAGTAAGCAGGTGTTCTTATCAATAACGACTATCCTTTCACATTTTTTCTTAATTCTATTTATTCTAATTACTGATTAAAATTAATCTTTGTCCGTTCTATATCGCATGAAGTTGATTTTTTAACTTTCGAATCGACATCAACCAAAGAGTGTCATTTCTGTACAAAGTACATCCCATATATATAGTCAATGTGTTCTTGAAATAGCTAAAAAGTTTAGATGAATATAAACTTATAGAATATATATCCAAGAAAACTTTCTCGACTGATTATCCGATTTTGCCTAGTCGGCTGGGGCTGTAAAATACATAGACTGCATCTCTGCAGAGAAGTAAACCCCACCCAACGAGTATCCTAGATATGATACTAAACAATCTGATAGTGAAGTTCCAGTAGTGCATGAGCTTTGGGGAATGCGGAGTACCCTTTCATTGCCATCGCTGCCAGGTCCACTCTGGCCCGAAGTGGTAGCACCTGGTAGTGTTCTATCTACGGGTCAAATAGAACCGAACTGTGTACTTACGCTAAATTGAATTGCTTTAAATAGAACTGTTGATGTGTATAATAATGGATTTGGCATTAAATAACCTAGAATGGCTGATGCGCTATGAAACCAAACCAAATCAATGTAATTTTAGATATTTTTTTTTTACCCACTATACTACCAGTCGATAAATCCTGCTACGCCTCGTGCCAACACGCTTTTGCCAGCACATAGTAACATCCTGTAGACAGGGCTCATAATAAGCTGACTGTATCCCCCTGTAGAGGGGGAAAGACCTCCCCAAAAAGATGTCTTGGGTATGACACAAAGGTTCATCTGATTGTGATACACCTATTTTGGAGATTTCTGGGGTATGGAGTACCCCTTATTGCCGTAATTATCAGGTCTACTCTGAATCAGCGTGATAGTAATTGTTTAGGTTTCATCTACGGGTCTAATAAATATTTTTTGAAAATTATTCGTATGAGTTGACATGACGTTAAAATCAATCAACCGAGATTATTAATTATTATGATGCACTCATTTACTCAGACTAATGTCGGGGTGTTCTCATGGTGTAATGGTTAAAGCGATGGTCTGCGGAATCGTAGTAAGCGAGTTCGTACTCCAGTCGCGCTATTACGTTCACTTTCGGGCAAATACCCTTGGGAAAGGTATGAACCCCCTTATCCTCCCAGCTATGGGATAAATAGTACCACTACTGTTCTTCTCGAACAATAGCTTTGGCATTAAATAACCTACAATGGTTGATATGCCATTAAACAAAGAAACCAAACCAAATCAGACTAGTGTCGTCGTCTCTTTATCATATTTCAGCCACTGTAACCACTAGTCTTCTTCAAGCCCCTGTCGTCTTCGTTAATCAGTGAATTTCAAATTATACCCTTTTTTCCAAACTTCCCCTTTTTGTTTTTGCTTTTTCCTTCCCCTCACTTTTTTAATCTTCTGAGGTAAGTGTTTTCACTCAGCGATCTGATTTCACAGAGGGTTATAGACAGCAGAAACGTTGTGACAAATGACAATTTAGGTGAAGAAACAAGTTTAATCGTACGAGTTATCACCCCTTTAAGACAAGCGAGATAGACTGTATCCTGCGGGAGAAGTTACAACCAACTGATAAAGTACGTTCTTCTGTGAATTCTTATACATATATGGCAATTTGCTGGCAAAAGCATGTTAGCACGAGAGGTAGCAGAATTTATCGACTGATGCTAAAACTTGCAGAAAGCATGCTTTTTTTTTTTTTTTTTTTTTTTTTTTAAGGAAAATGTAATTTTCCTCTATTAAGAATATAAAACAGACATCGAAAGAAATTCAAAAGGTCAGTGAGCGGATTTACTGAACTCTCAAATTATCAAAACAAAAAGCAGACTTGGGTTTTGTCGGTGCATTGATCCATTTCAAATCCCGACATCTCGAGCTCACTGGTTGGGGGTTAAAAGATTAATTCTTTGGATAGATTAATTAGATCTTTGATTTTTGTTTTGGTTGATATGAAAAGATATTATCCCCCCCACAAGGCGTCGGATGGGACCTTTAATTAACCAAGTCCTAATATTGTGGTTCATTTCGGTGACCAATTAAAACCTGATACATGGAAAGGATACTTATCCCACAGATGTAGATCAGCACATTTGATTGGCTCACCAGTCAAAAAATTAAAGAATACGAAATTATCTATGATTGATTAAACAATTGAGAATTTTTGTTCCCAGAGAAATCTTCCCTAAAAGTTTTTAGGGTTAAATGAGAGAAGGGATCCGATGACCATACCAAAGACAAAAGAATAAGAAATGTCTCCCAGAATTAAAGCCTTTCATGCAAAAGCCTCACTTTCCTAAAAAAGTTGACTAAGATGGAAATACTTCACCAGCCAGATACCCCCTTTGTCTTACAAATACAACAAAAGCTACAATTATCTATACTGCACCATTGAATTTCAATAAATAGTTAAGTTTTTTTTTTAGTTGCCTATACAACTTAATCCAATGAACCACCCCGGTTGTCAGAACTCCTGCATAGATTGAATCATCCCCATCTGTAGACCTTTAAAACACAACGTGGGCACAGAGGGAGTTGATAAACCAACTAGCCGGAAACGCATGTGAAAGTCACGGAACTAATGTAACAATCAAGTATCGTGACAATCATAGGATCACACATGGACACACCAATGTTGACTCTCCAAGAAAAACTCTACTCTACCGGTAAGAGCGGTATGAGGTAAGGGAATCTTTTGTCAGTATACCTTGATGAGATCAAGGCCCTCACAACCATTTGTGTTCCCTTTCAATAATGAAGCAGCATTTAAGTAAAGTTCTGCAGACGTTTGATAATATTCGTCATTTAATTAATAAATCTTGTATATTTATCAAGGCGCTGCTTGTATTAGTTATTGCAAATCGCGAAGATCTTATTTCCCTGGTAAAATAGGATAATTAGACTTATCTGAATATTCCACCGAGTCGAATAAAAAATATAATTCTTTTATGTCATATTCAATTAGTGTAGTTGATGTTGTTAAAGTCCTTTTATTTAAACCAGGAAAAATATACTAAATACTAAAAAAAATTGTAAATTCTGATTCAGAAGAACTTTAAAATATTTTTGCTACAACAAAAAGCCTTAAATAAATTTATATAACAAAAACTAATCGATAAATATATACATGTCGTCCAATTTGCACTCCGTTTTCGGTTCATATTCATGTCTCGAGATATATCATCCACGAAAGAATATACAAATAAACATGTTTTAGTATTCTTATTTTATATAATTCTCTTAATTCCGACCAGTTTTGATCTTTGGCCATCATTAGAGAAAGCCTATTCTAAGACAAATAGGCTTATGAGTGCCAAGGTAATGACTTCACATGTGAATTATACCTAACAGATTAAATATTCGACTTTACAGTTGTTTTGAAATAATTTCAAATATGGAATTTCTTCATTTCTTCGAAGATATCATTTTGTGGGAAAATCAGTAAATTGGAATGAACTTTTTGAAAGTTATATTTTGGATATGGAAATTAATGTATGCGAGAGAGTATTTCAGGGTTAAAATGTAATGTTTTCCTTTTGTTTTTGTTTTTTTTTGTGTCTCACATAGACACTTCTGAACAAAGTATAGATCCTTTATGTACTTGATGTGACACTGTGGGCCTCAAGTGGTTAAACAAAAAGAATTGGGGAAAAATAATAAAGCAAAAAGAGTTAAAATACACTTTTGAAAGATCAAGGACATTTCGGCGGAGAGGTCAAAAGAATAGATAAGATAATTTGACAAGCCAAGAGCAGAATGAAAATTTAAAGTATCTTGAGTAATATTTTTCTAAACGTAGACGGTTTTCGCAAGCTAGGGGAAAAGATATTGTTGTGATGTGCAAAGTAAGCTCTAGTTAGTGGTTAATCAAGCTTCCAGTTATTCTCAGTGAGATATGTATATAGGTTCTCTCTTACACTCATGCAAATTAGGCAGATTAATTTGCCAGTATCGCTACATCTCCCTGAAACGTATGGGTCTTATGCCCCTAATACGTCGTGTACTCCTAGGGATTTTCATTTTCGGGATTACTTTCCGCTCCTTGTCTCTCTCTCCCGTATTTCTCTCTCTGGGAGATCTAGATCTGCCCCTCACTGAGCTGTAATTAAAGTAATCGTCTTGCATTACTTGATCTTCAATCGAGTTTTCAAAATCTTTCTGGCTCACCTGATTATGCATTATTTCGTCTTCTGACCTTTCATTCTTTATGCTTTTCATATCTGCCCAAGAGCCTTATTTGATCTTCATGGGCTGATATAGTTCTCTATTATAGCGGTATTGTGGCCTTCTTGAATAATAAATTCTGTCCTTTCTAGATTTGATTATTCATTCTTTTTGTACCACACTTTTTGATTTGTGGAATAAGACATCATTAGCAGAGCTCTAATTTGCCTTCCCATCAAAGTTGATGGCCTTTCTAGTCTACCGTCGTGTGGTATCGTGCGAGAGCTTAAAAGCAGGCTTAATAGAAATACTTTTTTTTTTTTTTTTGCTGAGAACATGCTTTCAGTCCCATTTTTTTACGGTCTGCACCATTCTTTCCGCCAACCCATTCGATTTAGGGTGATATGGCTGTGTCTTATACGGTTTACACCCAATTTTTTTCCAGCTATAAACTAAGATCTCCATCACAAGATTCAGGCGCATTGTCGGATACCAGTGTTTTTGGTATGCTGTTTCTGGAAAATATGCCCCTTAGAATCTGTTTTATCGTAGAACTTTTCTTGTCTGGCACACTGATTACTTCATGCTAGCCTGAAAAAGATTCTACTTGTATTAGTCCCACACCAGTAATGTATGCATGTATCCATGGCTTCACTTCTCTCGGCCATGAATATAAAGTAACCAATGTAAAATTTCCTTATTCTTTACTTTTTGCATCTTTTTATATATTCTTCGACATCTCGTGAATATCCCAGCCACAATAATTCTAATTTTGTCCTTTTTTGTGTAGCCGCTACACCACAGTGGCTATCATGTACACTTTTTATCATCAATTGTCTGTGTTTCTTGCGGAATGATCAAATCCCTATTACAAATCACTCTACGTTCTATCGTTAACTTATGTTTAATTTCTTTGGAGGGTCTTTCCACCCCGGAACAATTATCCCACACTTTTTTCTTATTCTCGATGTTATCCTACTTGGTCCTGGATCATGTCTTGTTGCCGCAGCCATTCTATCTAAAGACAAAACATCAGTCTCTACCCAATGTAAAAATGTATCTTCAAATTCTTTTTTTCTTTTGACTCCTTGTAATATTGTAATCTTGATAATGCATCTACGTGTAAAATTGAATTTTCTTTGACATATTTTATATCAAAGTCAAATGCCATTAATCTTATTGCCCATCTTAGTATTTATTCTCAATGTCGTGACTGGGTAATTCTTTTCTTGGATTGAATATAAATTGTAAAGGTCTATGATCACTTCTCAAAAGAAACTTTTTTTTCCATTTAAAAACTGTCGGGCTCTAGTGGTTGGCCACACAATGGCATATGCTTCTTTCTCTATATCTAAAAAAATTAAATTCAGTGTTCGTTAGTCTTCTTGATAAATACATTACCGGATGTCTTTGTGATAATATTCCAGATATTGAATGTTTGCTTGCATCTGTGTTTAACATGATGTCCTTTTTCAGATCAAATTTTCACTACTGGCTTCTTTGGCATGATTACTTTTAATCTATCAAAAGCTTTTTGTTGTTTCTCTGACCCATATAAATTCATTTTTTTTCCTTGAATTTGCAAACGGCTCAGTCAAGTCGGTATATTTTGATACATATCACCTGTAAAAATTCAATCCCCCAAAAGGTGAAAGTCCTCTTTCATTTGTAGGTGTACCTATTTTTAGAATTTTTTTTCTATCAAGGTCCATTCACTGTCATTCCAGCGTTTCTTAATCTATTCACGGCGATGTCGGTTTTCTTTAGTTCCTTTTCATTAGTAGCTCCAATGCTTATATCGTCATCTTAACAAATATTTTCTATATCTTCTAAAACCTGTTCAATGGCCCTTTGAAATATGGTGCTTGCTGTTTTTATTCCATATAGTATCCTTCTCCATTTCTGTAAGCTTATTGTAGTATTTATCGTCGTTACTTCTTTGAAGTTGTTTATTGGTTTGCTGTTTTCAAATCTATTTTTGTAAAATCGCTCATACCTGCCAGTGCATGATTTGCAATTTCAACATAAGGTATAGAATATGGATCCGAAAAAAACTTTTCACCTATTTTCACCTATTTTATAGTTTCCATGTATATGTATACCTTCATTTGACTTAAAACTATAATGGGTGAAATCCACTTGCAACCACCAGCAGGAACATGTTCAAGAAGGTCCTATCTATTAATTTTCGTAGTTTTGCTGCTACTACTAAGTGCCTCATAATAAGAGAGGGAAACATTTTTTAAATTTAATCAATTTGGTAGAATTAATGTTAAGCACATCGTTTCCAAGAAGTCTGTGGTTCTTTTCAGAAAAAACGCCAAGGAACCTTTGAAGTACCCTAAAGTTTTTATGACCGACTTATCAAATTGGCTCTTTCGACCCACTAGCACCCCGCCCAGCCTTATCTATCTTGGGCTCAAGAATCTCATTCCAATCGCCCACTAGAATTAGCCGCCTCAGGTCGTCAAGAAACGGCCACAACCATTGAAAGAGTTTCTTCGCGGCGATATTGGGTGCATAAACCGCGACCACTCGAAGTTTTTAACAGCAACATCGGCCACAACCAGCAAAGACAATATTGTCATCCGCATCGAAGAAACCCCAACGCCACAGCAGTTCTTGTATGCAGAAAAAAAAACGACATTCTCCAGCACCTAAGAGTCAGCTGCGCAAATAAAGCGAGTCTCTTGCACTGCGAGAACATCAGCAATGAGATTCGAGAGTTCACACGGGAAGCACTCACTCTTGCTAGGATCCCTCAGTTCCATCATATTCACACTGGCAACGTTTAGTCATCTTGACTCATTTCGCTTTATTCACCGTCAACGACGGTCTCGAAATCCTTCGGCCTGGAATGGTAGCATCTGATAGAACTAACTGCATACTTATGCTAAAGTCAATTGTTTGAATTAGAACTGTTTGACTAAACTGGAGTTTTTGACATTGAAACTACTTACACTAAACTGAATAGTTATATATATAACTGTTTTGACATTTGACTGTGTGTTAACAAAATTAACTGAATTAGAATTGTTTGAATAAACTGAATAGTTTGAAATAGAAATGTTTTTCACAATTGAACTGTACTCATGCTAAGCTGAATTGTTTGAAAAAGTGACTACTTGCATTAAAATGGATTTGGCGTTCAATAACCTACAAATATTGATATACCATAAAACCCACCTAACCAAGCGATATTTGTCGACAGTGCCACCAAACGAATGAGTATGGCACGGGGCCTTGTTAGGTGTGACCGAGCGCAAGACCGTAGCCCATACGCGCCCGGTGGCACCAAAAATGCCTCAGGCCTTGTCGGCACTCGGGTGCCAAGCTATAAACCCAACCACTCCAAGAAGGGTTAGAGCCTGGGGGACGGCCCCCTGAGGCTCGAGGATGCCAGTGAACGTGCACCTCGACCAACTGCCACTTCAATCAGGACACACCCAACCAGATCCGTGTAAGCCCAAACACGGCCGATTGAAGTGTGAAGTGGCTGGGCTAGCGATATTTGACGAACGTCCCACAAGGCTTTTTAGGTAGGTCCAGTCGCAGAGCCGTGGCCTAGATACGCCCAGCGGCTTCAAAAATACCTCGGGCTCCGTCAGCATTCTCCTAAAAAAGAGGTGCTTCAGGCGATAAGCCTAACCCCTCGAAGGAATGTTAAAACCTGTGGAGACGACCATGAGGCTCGAGGATGCCGGTCAAGGCGCACCTCGACCGACAGTTAGCTGAAAAGCTTCTGCACGAAGCAGTGGCTGGCCAAGCTTTTCAGTTATTTTCAGTGAGACTTATATAGGCTCTCTCTTACACTCACTACAGATATTTTTTCTGGGGGTTGGTGTTTTTCGTGATTTAAAATATCACTTGATAGAAAGTGACGTGAAATATTGAATGAGTTGGAGTTTTTGCAAGAGGGAGGAACAAATCTTCGATCCCTAATTTGAAAAGATTTCATTATGGACTAGAATCGTTCTGTGCTGACCCATACTCACCCCTTAGCTAGGAGCTAGATTGCATATAAGCAGAGTGTTCGCGTGACTAAGATGAGAACGAGAAGAGTTGAAACTGCTGTATATACCAAACAATAAAAATAACAACGTTGATAAACTTATTACTCTCGTGTACTTGTGGTTGAAGAATTATTCTTGATGTAACCACCAGCTTTCTTTCTGTTCTGCACTCTAGCGACTTCAACTGTCGTCCCCTCTGTCCGCCCTGTTGGCTGAGACTGTAGGATACGCAGACTTCACCTCACCGGTATGGCAAAACACCCCCCAACGAGGCCACCTGTTGTCCGTGGGTGGTGACTGGTGGTGCTTAAGGACGGGACCTGGTGGTTGAGCAGTCCTTGCCTCGACAACTGAATGATCAAGTGACTTGCAATACACTACTTTGGCCCATTTTCTAGCGGGTAGAGTGTTCGCCAATGGCCCAAGAGACCAGGATTCAATCCCAGGTCGAGTCATACCAAAGACTAAAAATAATGGTACTTGATACCTCCTTGCTTAATACTCAGCATTATAAGGTACGTATCAAGGGTAATGTGGAGCAATCCAAGGATAGGAGTAAAGCCCTCCGCTACACCTTTGTGTAGTAATCCTTGAAAAGAGAGACTTCAGGTCGCCCACGACGACTACTTGGTCCTTACAGGGCTAGACAGGCCCGATCTAATCAATCGGTTGGTCGCATCAAGCCCTAGAATCTGTTTAGTCTCGACCGTATTTTACAAGCTGTACTTGTGGCAATCTCACAACTTTTATGTTATGGGTGTAAGAAGGCGATGGCTGAGAGTCAATTGCGTTCAGAGAATAAGAATTTGGCCACTTCAAAATTCCGGGGTAATAAGTAACGTTTAATGGAAACCTGAAATTGATAAGGGCTCGAAACCCTGTTCCAGCTCGATCAAGCCGAATGGGTTTCCCCCTTGTTAATTCCCAAGACAAGTTGGATTCTGCGATGGAGCTCAGGACGAGCGAAAGATAGATATAACCGATTGGTTCTTTAAAGAAAAAGACTCTCTAACTCGGAGAATGAGGTGGCAGACACTCCTACGTTCATTGTAATTGAATCTTTTATTTGCTTACGCTAGTCGTCAGCCGGAAGCATGCTGAAAACATCCTCTAAATGAAGATTTTCAACACGATAAAAAGTAAAGCCTATCCACATGAAAAATTAAACTCCTCAAAAGGAGTCATCAGAAGTTGGGAGCTGTCTTTTGCTACGGCGGATGAGATTATAACAGTCCTGGGAGAACAAGGATCCGCAGACTTCAAAAGAATTACGATCAGAAAGCGCTGAAAGCAAATCCAGACTAAAACATACATTCTGACTTTTAATCAGCTCCAAATCCTCTTAAAAGTAAAAATCGGGTATTACCTCGATAGGTGAATAATATATCCTATTACCCCAAAGGTGGTTCAAATGTAAAAATGTGACCACCACAGGAAAGGTTACAGAGGACGTCATACTTGTGCAAGGTGAGGCGAAAAGGACTCTGACCATACGGACGAAAATTGTTCGAATGAAATTAAGTGTCCAAACTGTCGACAAAACAACCCCTGTTTTCTCAAGGTCTAGGAAAAGAAAGAGGTATATACAAGAGGTGAAGCACAAAAGAAATGTAACCTTTTCGAAAGCTAGAAGAATAGTAGGGTTTTATATGTTGCACAGACGGTGGACCCAATCATTCAAAGCAATTGCGTGAACAAATACAAAGTTCTCGTGGGAAGGAGATCCAATAGAAACCAAATGATTGGTCAGTTTCAGAGGCATCTGCAAAACCTACTCGCGGCCAAAACTCGGTAAATAGAAATGCAAACTCAAAGAAGTCACAACAAATAGAAATCCAATGAAATAAACACACAAAATCTATCGCTCAGACATAAACCACTCCCCTTAAAAATAGATCTCCTATACACCTCCAATCCGTCCACCAAAAACCGTCTTAGACAGGCTAAAAGACTTGTCTCCCCAAAAGCGAGAATCCCTCAAAGAAAGACAAGCGCCCATTAACCAACCTTGACAAATGCATCAATTATCAATGAAAGACCAGGATGCACATTCAAGCTGCCCTCGGCCAAAATTGATAAAGGCCCCTCAACATCAAGAGCAAAATCAACTAAAAGAATTAATAAACAATGTTCACAGATCAACCAAATCCCCAAATAGATCCTACTGTATGAATAGTAAAACTGACCATGTAATCGCCAACCTCAATCTACATTATATAAGATATCTAAATCAAGATAGATACAATACTTGAAACCATTTAACTGTATACAAACTGTATATAGTGAATATATAAATATTTTCATCAGTTGGATTTGGCCTTAAATAATCTACGGAACTTGATATGTCATAAATACCAACCATTTAACGGTACGCAAATAAAACTATTGCTGGATCCAATACTTGAAACCATTTAACTCTGTGCAAACAAATAAGCTCTCGTTTGTTTAAAATTTTACCAACAAACTGTTCGTTTACAAATCATATTTACTTAATCTATAAATGTGTAAAAAAAAAAAAAAAAAAAAAAAAAAATGGCATTAGATATCCTGCAAGGTTTGATATGCCGCAAAACACAACCAATGACCTGTGATCAGAAACAAAACATGGTCAAAAGAGACACACAGACTTCGTCCACCCAAACGGAACCAGCCCAGTGTGTTGGGGCTGTAGAATACACCGACTTCATCTCTGTACTGAGGCAAGGCTCCCCCCACAACCAGTGTCCTGGATACGACATAAAACAAACATAAGTTCCGGTCCTAGAGTTTTGGGGAATGTAGAGTACCCATTTCATTGCCCTTACTCCCAGGTTCATTCTGACCCGGAGTGGTTTTACCTATTAGGGTCCCATCTATGGGTCAAATATAACTTTGTACATTAACTATGTGTAAACTAATAATAATATTGAATTGTTAGTGTTTAACTGTGTGCAAAAATCGAATAAATGGTATTACACTGTACTTCTTAGAAACCTTCAACAGTGTACAAATGAATAGTGTTGAATTGAATTATTAATATACATTTTCTTTAAAGTAGAGGAATATTGTGAATTGAAGTACCATGAATAGAAAATCCGGCGAACACTTGCACGCGACAACGGAAACACTGGATAGCTGTTTCGACCAAATTAGATCTCATCAGCAGTGTATACCATGACTCGTTAGTTTGTCATTACTTTTGTGCGGTGTGGGTTGGTGGCTCAGTGGTAGTTTCTGCTCTGCATTCTGTGATCGCTGGTTCAATCTCCAGTAGGAGAGATCACGGTATACTCTGCTGATGAGACCTAATAAGGTCGAAACAGCTGTCCAGTGTTTCCGTTGTCGCATGCAAGTGTTCGCTGAATTATTCATGTTAGATACAAATACTTGAAACCCAGAAACCATTTAGCAGGGAGCAAACAATACCAATACTTAATTGTGTGCAAACAAATTAGATTTTGTTTTTAGTTTTTTTAATCAAATAACTTACAATCTATTTACTTACATAACCGTATCAAACCTAAAGCTGAAAAAAAAAAGTTTGAAAAAAAAAAAAAATGGGAACGGTTTTTAGAGAAATCGATCTATAGCAGACGCCGATTATGCTGATAATATAGCACTTCTTGCAAATACACCTACTCAAACTAAATCGCGACTGCATAGCTTATAGCAACTAGCAAAAACGTATTTACATCAGTTCTGTGAGGACACAGTTTGAAAACCTGCCGGAGCGATGAATGATAGACGGATAGACAAGGAAATCTATCAAGTCAGTGTAACTTGATGATGGTGGGGAGAGAGAGATAATCTTGACTTTCTTCGAAAAATTTTATTTCCAAATACTTGAAATTTGCGGACTGGAGTTGTAACCTAACAAAAGGTTACTGAATGAGAAATAACCAAAACGGGAGTTGGAAATGAAATGGAATTCTTTAGCATAAACAAAATGCAATACTTACCGGCGGTGTGAAACGGGTAACCGCTGCTAATGCTAATTTTCCCTATTTGTCGTACGTCCCACCAACCGGACGAGTTTCGCACAAGGACATTTTTAAATGCTTATTAATGTTTAAGGGTTTTGAAATGTATCAGATCCTCTAATGAACCCGAAACAACCTTTTGTGCTGGCTCTTATTTTAAGTTTAGTGGTCAAAGTTTCATTTGATTCATTTTTTTAATGAAGAAATGAAAATATGTTCATAACAAATAGTCTATTCAATTATGAAAAATGCCACCCGATCATTATGGAAAATTTTTTTAAATTAAATTTTTTTCATATTAAAATATTTTAATCTACTCATGAATTACATTAAAATGTCCCTTTTTGGACTATTTTCCAAAATTTCCACATTTTATTTAGTCACCAGTTTTTAACCCATAATCTGTTTCGTTGAAAGTTTTTGGCGTAGTACATTGGCTTCTGGCAAATTTCCCCACACCGAACTTTAATGGAATATAAGATGCATTAAAGCTGTCTTTAAAATCTCAAACAAGTCAGTTGTTTTGGTTTATTTGTTTGCGGGGGGTCGTGTTTTTAATTGCAACTTTCCAAATATTTCTGAAAGCAAGCTTCTCAGTCGATCGGACAGAGCAACGTAAGATTAAGAATCGGACAATATTTCTCGTGTGTGTGTGTGTATGTATATATATATATATATATATATATATATATATATATATATATATATATATATATATAAGGGTAATTCAATAAGAATTTTGCCTAAAAATTTGTCAATAAGAAACACTTAACCTTGGCACCTTTTCAGGGAAATCTATTATAATGGTTTCTTTCATTTCCAAAATGATTTGTCACCATAACCGTCTTTACTGATCGCTACTCCCAGAAATTTTTTCTTTACCGAAAAGTCAGTCTGTTTTAGACTGACTCGTTGTGACAAACTCACATGAATCCATTTGTAAAGATTTGTTAAAAGTTGCTTCTCCATACACATCACGCATCCTTCTGTAAATTTCACATGGTTTTAACTTTTCAGCCTCCAATAATTTAATGACAGACCTCTAAAGCCGGAAGTACTCTGTTCTATTCCCCGTCATTTTGAATAGCGTCAAAACAAATACTTTTCAAGATTGAATAAACCAATTTCAATGAATGCAGAGCTTAATTTATGGGGGGGGTCTGAAAAAAAAACACTTTACTAATTCCCCTTATTTATCAATGACCATCGTATATAAAGGGCAAAACCAGAGGACATTTAAAGAGCTGGAAGTGACACGGGAAGGGCTGATAAACATCAAAACTGATGATGCATTCAACCGTATTTTAAGAGATATATTTTACAAAAATATTTTTGGCTATGAGTTAGGAGGGAATTGTAACACTCACACAAGTTAAACTTCCTAGGTATTTTCTTGTGGTTTTGGGTCCTGTGGTACCAAAAATTATTTTTTTTACCTAGAGTCAACTCATTCGTAACATACAAGATACTGCTCTAAACGAAAAAGGAAATATTAATAAGAAGAAAATCTTTAAGACGATAAGTTTTCTTTGGTTTGTCCACTTTCAGTAAATTTGGTGTTGTTTTGTAAGTTATGATCTTTTTATCCCAAAATTGAGTTATAATTTTAAAAACTAAATAAATGATGATTCCTTTAAAGGCAGAAAAATAGATCAATGCAAAAATATCTTAATTTCAAGTACAACAATTGCAGAGAAAATTATTTGCATCTTTAAACAAAACTTGAATGGTATTCTCATGAAGCCGTGGGTCATATTTAAAGAAAAAAAATCATGTTACAAAGTTTTTTCACAATAACAAACACCAGTCTTAACACCCATCCCCCGAATATCGCAAAAGAAAAAACTTGTCCAAGAAAAATCTAAACTTTCTGAATACAAGTATAATGCAAAGCAAAAACCTAAAACCAGGAAAAATCAAAGAACAAAAATTACCCTTATGAAGAAGTCTTCGCACAAAGTTACATCTTCTTCGAGTTGGATATTTTTATTCTTTCCCGGCCGTATGACAACCAAGTCTTCTGCTACTTAAGGGTCGGCATTACCGCTCATTGCAACACGCACAATATAAAGAAAACCAGGAGTGTTGCAATATAAGCAGGAGCTAAAAAAACCTAGAACGACGTGAAATCTTTAAAATTAGGGCTTTCAGGTCTCCAACTAAGATTCTACACGTGGGCACACACACACACACACACACACACACACACACACACACACACACACACACACACACACACACACAATGAAGAAATTTGTATTTTAAGATTTGTTTCATTCTCACATACGTGTTTCCAACTTGCTGCTTTCGTCAGAATATATGTAGCACAAGGACATGTGAATAGGGTATTCAATGAGACAAACTCGCTCATGTTTGAATGGTTTTCAGTTTTGTATGCGTTTATATAAAGGTTGCTTTTCTTTCCTTTTCTCCGAGTGTCTACTTTAGTCGGTTTAACCCCTAATTGGTCTTAATATTTAAAGTTTCTGTTTTAACCTGTTAAAGTGGTTGCGGATTTCACTTAGTTATTTTTTTCTTTTTGTGTGTGTGGTAGTGTGGTTTGAAATTTACTGGTAATTACTTTGTACTAATTTCTTTTTTGGGGAGGGGGATTAATATATATATATATATATATATATATATATATAATAGGGTGTGTGTTTCCATATGTGCGTATAATTCGTTATTTTTTTCTTTTATTTGAAGTAAAGTGTAATCATTAGTTTGGCTTAATTTTAAATTTACTTTGACTAGATTCGTATAAGTATACATTTAATTTTCTATTTTAATATTGCTCTGGTGATGTGATCTCCTGGTATTGAGGGCCTGTGTTGACCCAATGTATAATTCTTTAATTTGTTACATTCGATTATGTAGACTACGTTTTTGAGGTGCAACTTAAGTCTTTATTTATTTTTATTCTTATTTCTGGGGTTTTAAATGCTTCTATAATGCGTATTCTACATCTTTTTTTTTTTTTTCTTATATTTGGTACTTCCTTGACAACTTCTCTGAAAGTAGAAGAGGTGAGTATTCTTGAGATTTTTGGGTTGTCTCTGGCTTTTAATGAATTGTCTTGTATTTCTTTGATTTTTCTCATTGTTTTGAAGTTCTTCCAGATTTTTTTTATTGCAGTGAATAGATTTTTACTTTTACGGTATTCAGGGGGGATTTGATGTTTGAAGTAAGATTTTGTTAGTAACATGATTTTTTTTTTTTTTTAACATGACCAACGGCTTCATGAAAGTACCGATCAAGTTTAGTTTAACGATGTGAATAATTTCTAAGTGATTGTTGTACTTGAAATTAAGATTTGTGCATTGATTTATTTTTCCCCCTTTTAAAGAATTTTTTAAAACTATAATTCAATTTTGGGATAGAAAGATCATAACTTAAAAAAACGATACCAAATTTACTGAAATTAGACCAACTAAAGAATTTTATCTTAAGATTTTTTTCTCATTAACTAAAGCAAAATTTTTATCGAATAACTCTCATTTTGTGTATGTTTGTGTGTGTGTGTATATATATATATATATATATATCTCGAGAAATATTGTCTGATTCTTAAACTTGCGTTGCTTTTTCCCATCGACTGAGAAGATAGCTTTCAGAAATATTTGGGAAGTTGCAATTAAAAACACGACCCCCTCCTGCAAACAAATAAACAAGGCAAAACAACCCATGACTTGTCTGAGATTTTAGACAACTCTAATGGAGCCTTCAGGTCGCTCTCGACTACGGACGCCAAATTATATAACGCAACTGATTCCCGTACTAAAGTGTCAATTTGGAGCAAAAAATGCTCGAGAAACTGTAATTTTTCTATCTGTATCTATTAACTAACTGGCACATTCACGCCAGTTTTTAAATTTCGAGATACTTCACTGACGACAATAATTTTCTTGCCGCAAAAAACTTGAAGGATCAAAGCCAAAACTTATTTTAGAAATATTTCCCTCCAAAAATATCAAAATACAAGTTTTTAGACATATCAACTTTTTACTAATTTCGGGCTTACCTAAATTGTATGAATAAGCAAAGAAATGAATATTTCTTCTGTAAGTATGGAATTGTCTATACGTACTCAACAAACAGAAAGTAATGAATTATTACTTTTCAGATGTTTGTTTGTTTGGGAGGGGGTGATTTGAGTTTTTTTTTTTTTTTTTTTTTTTTTTTTTTGTGAAAATTTACGTTCATTTCTTTAAAGAATGCATTTCATTTTAAATAGTTTAATTTTTCTTAAATTAAACGAATGTTGATAACGTTTATATTTGCTTTAAAAATATTATGTCTCCGGTAAAATTATTTGCAGTAGTTGCAGTTCATATTCTTTAAAGCATGAGTACATTTCTGTCTATATCGTGATACTCTAATACCAAGAATATTTTACACGCACAATATGTCCCTTTATATTAAGCTAAAAATTGTTGCTATACTTCATTGCAATAATCTTAACTATATCAATTTGTCTAATCGTAAATATTTTTGTTTTTCGCTTACAAGAAAATTTTCACTTAATTTAAAGAATTAAAAATTCTGAATTTGCTGATCCTATTCTTTTCATTTTTCTCTTTTATCCGAGTATATATGTGTTTGTGTCAGAAATTAACCCTCCAATGTACGTGAAATAAAATTAGTTATAAAAATAATGGCCGATTGACAAATGCATATCACAGACGAACTTCACTGTTTTCATAAACCTACCATCAGTTAGAGTAGCGGTTAATTTGTTTCACAGTTTCAAATTATGGAAACAGCAATGCGAACTATTTTATCAGCGCTGCACCTACAAAAGGGACAAGGCTGAGTTTACTTCTAGGTGCCTGATGAGCCCCTGTACTGGAATTCTGAAGGAACAAAATTTTGGTAAATGGCCACGCAGAATCTCGATTCGTGGGGGCTTACCCCAACTATATCATCATCATCATCATATCGTGCTGGCAGCACGGATATCCCTGACCCTCTCTCGCCACTCCTCCCTATCGTTCATCGCCCTAGGCAGGTCTTCAGGACAACATCCTGTATCCTCACACAGCTGCTGAATGTACGTTCGTGCTGGTCGTCCTGCTTTTGCGCGGCCGTGTGTGGGGATCCATAAGAGTACATCTCTTATGAGTTCATCTCTGCTTCTCCAGCAATGTCCTGCATGTCTGGTTCGCCTAACTTGAATAGATTTCGTGATAGGGGGCAGGTGGCCGTACAGTTGGTGTCTTGTGGGGTGCCGCTGCCAGGACTTGTTGAGGATTGCACGCAGCATTCTTGTGTAATTGCCATCTAGTTTCTTCTCGAGCCGTTTTGTTAGCGTCCATGTAGTGCATCCATATAGCAGTATCGATGTGACCGCTGCCTGGAAGAAACTGCGTTTCATTTTATCGGTTAGGTCTGATTTCCATATAGTCGATAGCCTATTGATAGCTGTCCATGCTTTCGTTAACCTCGTTTCGATGTCCTTTTCGGTTGATTCGACGCTGCTTCCTAGGTACGTGAATTTGTCTACTAGTTTAAGAGGGGTTCCTTCTAGAGTGGAGATGTCCCCCGTTTGGTTATAGCACATATATTCCGTTTTGTGTGCATTAACATGGAGGCCTATGCTTGCTGCTGCTCGTTCCAGGCTATGCAGAAGTGTTTCGGCTTTGTCAGGTGTATTTGCCAGTATCGCTATGTCATCGGCGTAGTCGGCGTCGGTAATTGTTGTTGCGGGATATCTTCTGCTTCTTTTCTTCGTCAGTTCGAAGCCATTCTCTTTGATTTTGTCAATCGATGTTCTAAGTACGTAGTCTAGACAAATGATAAAGAGATACGGAGCCAGCGTGTCCCCTTGTAGTACTCCTGCTACAATGTCGAAGTATTCTGTGTCTCCATCTGGTGATCGTACTTTTACTTTAGTGTTTCTATAGAGAATCGTTATTGCCGCTACGGTTTCTTTAGGTATGCCGTACGCTAGTAGGATTTGTTCCATCTTTCCTCTGTGAATGGAGTCGAAAGCCTTGGTAAAGTCGACAAATATTAATGTCGCTTGTAGGTTCTTTGCCCGTACACCTTCAAGGATTCTGCGGATGGTTAGTATTTGTGAGGTCGTAGATCTATTTCTTCGGAAGCCATTTTGGTTTTTTCTAAGTATGTTGTCGATTTTGGGTTCTATGCGGTTTCGTAGTAGGGCATTGTAGATTTTGGCAGCTATGGATGTAAGTGTTATGCCTCGGTAGTTTTTGGCTAATCCGAGGTCCCCCTTTTTAGGGAAGGGGAGTATGCATCCCTTCGTCCATCTATCTATCGGATTTTGATTGTATACTGCGTTGCAGTGTCGGAGCAGTATGTCGTCGAATTGTCTGGTCTTCCATACTTCCGGGGGAATTTCGTCCAGTCCTGCAGCTTTCCTATTTTTAATTTTTCTGAGAACCGAGTCGAGTTCTCCTTGTGTGAACGGTCCAAGTTTAATGTCTAATTGTTTGCTAATTATTCTGGTGATTGGTTCATGCGTTATTTTTGGTGGGTTTCCAAGTAAGTTTTCGAAGTGCTGTTTCCACAGTTTTATTCTTTCTTGTTGGTTTGCTGCTTTAAGTTTTGCTTTGGCTGTGCTCTTTCTTCTGCTCACTTCATTTATTGTTTGCCAGGCAATTCTAGATTGTCTATCTTCTACCGAGTCTCTGATCTTATCTATCTGATTTTGAATGTATTCTGTCTGTTCCTTTATATATATGCCTGCTAATTGATTTTGTGCCGTTTTTAGTTTTAAGGCATTTGTGTTTGTTGGGTTTTTTCGATAGTTTTTGGAGGCTGTTTTCACTAGTGCACGTTTTTCTCTCACCGCTAAGGTTTCCCATGGGACTCCATATTTAGTTTTAATTTTTGTTGGAATGTATTTTGCTGCTGCCTCAAGGTGTGCATTGACGAAATTTTCGTATTCGTCGTTTGGTGTACTTTTTTCCGTCTTTTCTTGTAGTGTTTCGAATCTGTTTCTCAATTCTAATACGTATTTATCTCTGACATCTTTGTTGTTTAATAGGGCCCAGTCATAGTGTTTGGTGGTCGCTGTTCGTTTGGCGTTTTTTCGTTGGCTTAACCGTATTTTCGCTGTGACTATTCGGTGATCGGTGGACACACCCTCAAAAGAGGAGTATGCCTCGCAATTCAATGCACTATTCTTCCATTTCTTGTTTATAAGGACGTAGTCTATCTGAGCTTTAGTATTGTTTGCGTACGTGTATGTCCATAGTTTGCCCTCTCTTTTTTGGTAGTTTGTATTGAGGCATGCTAATCTATTTTCTATCATGAAATCTGTTAGATGTTGCCCATTTCTATTTGACGTGTTGTGGAGGCTGTATTTGTTGTTTCCGTTTTTCCCGATTTGTGCATTCATGTCTCCGCCAATGACTAACATGTTGTGTTTCGGGATGCTACGCACTAATGAGGATAACTCATCGTAGAAGGTGACTATTTCATTTTCTTCACTAACATTGGTGGGGCTGTAGCATGAGACGATTGTTGCTCTGGGGTTTCCGTTAAATGTAGCTACCATCATCCTAGGTCGTATTTTCTCTATGCTATTAAGCGTTTTTAGTGCTCTAGGTCCTATAAGCAATCCTACCCCTCCTACTGCGGCGTTGACAGAGTTTTTCCATGCGGATACAGTGGCGAGCGACCATCCATTGCCAGTTTAGTGATATTTGATATCTTCTGTGTGCGTGTATCTGTGTTCTTGTATGCATATTATTTCTATATTATGTTCTTCGGCCGATGCGATTAGCTCTGGTTCTTACGTTAAATGTGGCTATTTGTAGTGTTTGCTTGCATTTTAGTAGTTTTGATTGTTTGAGCTCTGTAGCTGATTTTTCGAACACCGAGGCCAGGGCTCCAACCTCAGCAGGACGCGCCCCTTTTTTACCCGCGCGAAGAGCGATGCGGTTTGTGTAAGTGGTTTGAGTGTGGGTCATGGTTATCTTTCGATGGCTGTTTTATTCTCTTCTATAGAAGCCACTCTTATAGAGGAGCAGCAGTAGTTCCCCGATCGAACTGTCGATCCTGAGCGTAAAGTCGTCAAACTCACGTCCAGGACCCATTTGGGTATTGACTTTGGTCGTCTATTGGTTTATTCAAATACCTTAACGTACATCATGCTGCTTCCCATGTGTACATAATAAAATAAATGAACATTTAAAAAAAAAAAAAAAAAAAAAAAAAAAAAATTTTTTTTTTTTTTAAAAAATTAAATAAAATAAAAAAATAAAAAAAAATAAAAGGGGGGGGGAATTTGTTTTAAGTTTTAACTTAGATAAAGTCCAACATTAAGGTACTTTCTTATGACTTTCACTAATACTGACTTATACTTTTTTGCTGTATTGGGACTTTCCAAGGGTTTTTCATTTTTTTTTTTTTTTTTTTTCATCCTACAGTTGGGGACCTAGCAGGCTTCAGGAATTAGAGCTCTGTGGTAGCATTAGGCGTTCTAGGCTTTTTCTTCTAAACTACTGTTAGGGCTTTCTTTACGAATTTTTAAATTATTCGATAGAAGATATTTAAAAACATTCTGCCTTGTTCGCTGACATGTGGATAGGCTTAATATCAAATTGGCTTTACAGTACAGTAAGCGTGCCTTTACATTTAAAACGCATAGTTTAAGCATTATTTTACAAACAAAATACAGCATAACATTTTGTAAAATTCAGCATTTTAAATTGGAATTAAAGACATACTGACCAATATTGACATATTTCTTCCACTTGGCTCCTGAGTTCTTTATTCCTTGTAAAAGAATACAAGAAGGCACGAGGCCTTTTGGTTTTGGGGGAGGGGAAGGGAGCGGTCATGCTTTAACTATATTTTCTATGGGGAACCTAGCTAGCCACATTCGCCGACCCATTCAACAATACAATATATAATCACTCGTCCATCTCCTTGCACGCAGCGACCACCAAAATACCGCATTTGCTCTATGAAAAAGTCCTACTTAAAACCCGAAAGTGATGCATGATTTTTATTTACAATGTATGATTTTTTTACAATGGATATGATGGGAATGGGAGAAAAAAACCCGAAAAACATATATACACGAAAACAAGGAAAAAATCCCCCGTTTGGTTTCCCTCCCATCCCCCCCGTCTAGAAAATTGGAGGCCGACTGTTTTCCGGGTCGAAAGAAACCGGAAACAAGCCGGACCTACCCTAGGTAGGGCGGGAATCCTAATCTACAGAGATAAAAGAAATAAAGGGTCGGGCGCGGTATGGGTCGATACAAGCAGATAATATGATTTTTTACATATGAATTTTCAAGATCTTCAATAAAAGCGGGCTGGGATTCGGGTTGAGGTACAAAAATAATTGGGAGGGGGAAGATCTTGAGAAACTACCGACTAGATGACGGGGACAATGACACACAACATACTGCTAACTAGGTTACAAGGGGAAAAAAACAATTCTACTTACCAGGGATGGGGTCCCTAAGGACCCGTACCATAGACGCCATGGGCCGGCAGAGGAGGGAAGGATGACTCCAACGTTGCCCCCTTTCGTACGACCAGGCTCGCTGCAGTCACCCACCTTTTGCTGAATGTTATGCGATCCAAGCGTTTTCTATCGCATCTGATTTTGACCCTCAGCTGATGCCGAAAATACAAAACCAGATCACGATGAGAAAAGTTTGCATCGTCATACAATCCCTTGTTTCGCGTCGTCCAAATCACCATTCTAGCTACAGCTAGGATCGCGAGAAACACCACACGCTTCTCACCGTGAAACGGAGGAAGAACGTTGTCTACGACGTAACCAACGTCGAGCAGCACGAGCTGTTTGGGTTCGATGCGAGCCGTCCACTCCCCGACGTGATCCCAAAACGGACGGACTCGCTCGCAGTAGTAGAAGGCGTGCTCAGCCGTTTCTTCCAAGCCACTGCCGCAGCGAGTGCAATCAGGCATGTCTGCCAGGCCCGCCTTGAAGTTCAAGCCGCGAAGGGATAACGCATTCCGAACAAGTCGCCAGGTGAGCGAGAACTCGGAGTTGTTCAAGAAGCTCGATCCTGGCGCCCAATTCCAGTGAGAGCGGATCTCCTCCGCCGTCCAGCCGTGCCGCTCGCTGAGAGGATCAGAAGCGGAACCCACCACTAATTCCCGATACAGCTCCTTCCGAGGCCATGAAAGGTCACTGGACCCAAGAAGGTTACGAAGGGCCTTTCGGCACTCGCGGACAAACAGTGCTTCGCCCAAAGGCTTACGTCGACCTTCAGCCTTTGGGTCTGACTTGAGGCGAGGAAAAGTCCGACTCGCCTTTCGTCTCCACACTGAGTCCCCCGTCAAGACACGGCCCAGATATGCAAGTCTTTCAGCAAGCCAGTGGCTCTCCAGATCAGGCATACCCAGACCCCCGTTGCGAGTACGTTGGATACAGACCTGCCTACGGACCATCGGCCTTGCACCTCCCCAGAGCAATCTGGAGAGGGATTGTTGCAGTGCCAACCGACGTGCCTTAGGCAGAGGAAGTACAGCCAATCGGTAAAGGATCAGGGGAAAGACGTACGTGGCGCACGCCTCAGCCCTGCCCTTTAAGGACAACCTCCTTGAAAGCCAGATTCCCACCTGAGCATTCACCTTAGCTTGTACTTCCGACCAATTTCGCTCCAGTTGGAGGTCGGGCCCAAACCACACCCCAAGGATGCGGATGGGTCCGTCACTCCAGCGGAAGGGCCCTGGAAGAGTATTGCTACCCCTCCAAGCACCAAGCCGCAAACCTTCGCTTTTGTCAAAATTGACCTTGGCCCCTGCAATCCGCTCATACTCGACAACCGCCTCTTTCACAGCCTCTATATCCTTGCGGCGGGATACAAACACTGTGACGTCATCAGCGAACGCGGAAACCCTAGCCGCAATGCGGCCAACGAATGGGATACCGCGCAGTGCCGGACTTGTCCCCTCATCCCTAAGCCTGCGCAGGAGGGGCTCCAACGCGAGGACATAGAGAAGAGGAGACAGAGGGCAGCCTTGCCGGACCGAACGCTCGATCGCGATCACCCCCGAACGCCTTCCGTTCACCTGCACCACTGCCTGAGGGTTGTGGTACATCATGCTAATCCATCTGCGGAACTCCGGTTCGAATCCGGCAGTCTCCAAAACAGACGCCAAGAACCGATGGTCAACCCTGTCGAAGGCCTTGGACTGATCTAAACTGATCAGCGCGGATTCGGTGTCGTCTTTTATCCCCTCTAGGACCTCGCGAATCAAGTGCAGGTTGTCCTGGATCGATCTTCCCTTCACAGCAAAGGTCTGCTCGGGGCCGATCAGATCGCTAATGACAAGCTGTAAACGATTCGCTAAGACCCGGGCCAAAATCTTTAACTCTGTGTTAAGCAGAGTTATGGGCCTGTAATCGTCTAAACCCTCCCAAACATGCCTGCCACCTTTCTTCAGCAATGTGATCACGCCCTTGGTAACGCTACCAGGGATGGCTCCCTGGGCGAACCAATGGTTGAACATATCCGTCAGAATAGGCACAAACATGTGCGACATCCTCAAGTACACTTCGTAGGGCAAACCATCTAGTCCCGGCGACTTGTTCAGGCCGACCTGCTTCAACGCGTCACGGACTTCGCATTCAGTAACCACACCCTCGCAGCTAGCCGCTTCAGCCGCCCCAAGGCGGGGGAAGTCGGCCAGATAGCTACGAAACTCCCGGAGCGGGAGATCAGTGCAGCGGGCAAAGCGATCCCGAAAGTGCGCCCGAAAGGCGTCACGTATCTCACGACCCGATCGCAGCAGACGCCCGTCCGGGGTCTTCACAGATGCGATGTACCGATCGGGGAACCTTCGCACTTCTTCTTCACGCGCAGTCGCGTTCGATTTCACAGCTTCGTTGAGAACTCTTTTTAGCCTAGATCTAACTACTGATCCCTTGTAGCGCTCGCTACTCTCACGCTCAAGGTCCCTCCTAGCTAGCTCTACACCTAGGGAGTCCCCCCCCAGCCACCGCCCGGGAGAGTCTATCATCTATAGATTTCGCCTCCGCGGTCCTATCTAAGTTGAGCCGTCGACCGTATTTGGTGGCGAAATCTCTAATCCTGTGCTTAAGAGAAACCCACCACCTATTCCCGGTAACCGCCCCCACTAACGCCCGCTGAATTAGGGATTCCAGCCGATCCCGGAAGTCCCGTATCTCCAGTAAGGAGGTATTGAACTTCCAGTAGCCGGCTAGACTAGGCCTATTTGCTAACCGCAGACTGACTCTAATGAGTTTATGGTCAGTCCACGCTATCAAGTGGAACGTGGGACAACTAACAAAATCAATGTCAGCTCTTCTCACTAACACTCTGTCCAAGTAGGAGCCTACTTTGGCAGAGGGCGAGCTATCTAGCCACGTCCACATCTCCCGCCCTGGGTGATCAAGACGAAACCTGTCGACGAGACCGTGACGAGTCACGAAGCCGACAAGGCTGCTATCACACCTTCCCGCACGCCTAGCTCCCCGCCCGACCTTATCTATCTTGGGATCAAGGATCGCATTCCAATCACCCATTAAGACTAGCCGCTTCGTATCGTCCAGGAACGGCGCCAACCGACGAAAAAAGGAAACCCTCTCCGCAACGATATTGGGCGCATAAACCGCAACCAGACGAAACTTGAAACTTTTCACGGCAACATCGGCCACAACCAACCGGCCCCCGTCACCTGCAAAAACAACGTCAACATCAGCATCAAGGCTGCGTCCAACTAGCAAGGAGACCCCAGCGCTGAAGTTGCTGCCGTATGCTGAGAAAACGTTAAAGTCGCTTTCCAGCACCCGACAGTCAGCCTCGCAAGTGAAGTGAGTCTCCTGCACTGCAGCAACATCCACTCCGAGGTTCCTGAGTTCACCAAGCAAGCGCGCACACTTGCTTGAATCCCTCAGTCCCCTCACATTCAAACTGGCAAGGTTTAGAGCCATCAATCCGACTTACCTTACTCAGTGTCGACTATGGGCCGGAAATCCTTGGGTGTGAGGATGCCGACAGCCTGACGCAGGGAACCGGTGCCGAGTTCAGTTGTAACCCGGTTGTCCCTGGTGATTCCGCCGACATCTATCGGGAACCGCAGCTTTAGGGACCTGTAAAGGGACGGGTGAACCAAAATTGGGACCCTGCCCGAACAAAAAGGAATACATTTTTTAAGGGAGGAGTGCTCCAACTCCGCCAGCTTTATGCCCGTATCAGTCTGACAGACCGTACTCAGGTACTTCCATACGCCCCTGGTACGGTCGCCAGCTGACCGGACAAAAGTGGTCACCATGGCTGCACTCCTAAAGTTCGAAGGGTTTGTAATGTTTAAATCATTTATCTTTTCCAAGCTGAGCAGCGGCTTTAGTGCCTTCCGGAGCTGGAAGTCCCCAACTGCTTCCAGCTCCACCGAACACAAAGCCGCTGCCCGCTGTATCTGTCCAATTGAAAGTTTCTCCTCCTGCTGATTTGGTTTCTTTTTTCCGGCAGTGGGGTCAGGTTTTCTTTTAGGTGAGGGAATCGCGGGGAATAGTTCCTGGGATGATATGTCTCTGGGACTAAGTGTGGGAAGGGATGGGGTTCGAGCTAGGCTCGAGGGTTGTGCCCTTTCTGCCGATTGTGATCTAGGCAGGGGGATTCTATAAGGGCGATGGTATTTGTGCAGAAAGTGTTCTTGTTGTGGTGAGAGAGGTGAAGGAGGGTCCATTTGTTTGGGAGGAGACTGTAGTGATATTTTTGGAGGGGGGAAAAGTGGTGGAGGTAGTGTTGAAGGTGATGGTGATGGTAGAGATGGAGGGGGTGACTGTGGTTGTGGTTGTTTTTGGGAGGAAGGGCCTGCCTCGGGCTGGGGTTTTTCCGGGCACATTTTTTTCGCGGCCCCTTCCCCACTGTCCCTCCTCCGTTTTAAATTGGTGTAGGTCTCCATTTCTTCTGTATGGTTTGTTGTTTTTTTCTTTTTCATCTTTTTGGATGCTGGAGATGCTGTGGTTGCTAATGGTACTGGTGCTGTTGATGTCGTTGGGGTTGCTGGTGTTGCTGATGACTTTGGTGTGGTTTTGGGTGCCGGTGTTGCTGATACTTTTGACGTAGTTGTTGCCGGTGTTTTTGGCGATTCCGGCGCTGCTGGTGGTTGGGCCTTGTCTTGTCTCTGAGAAGGGGATGCATTTTGATTTTTTTCTCCCTGTTTAGGGGGCCCCTTTTTCTTCCGGTTTACCTCGGTCCAGCCCTCCTGTTCGTTTGTTTTGGGCTGGACCTGACTCGTGCCCTGGGCCTCCGTTTGTTTACTGATGGTGGTGGTGGTGGTGCTGGCGGTTGCTGAATCTGTTGTTGTTGTTGTGGCTGCTGTGTTTTCATTTTTCTGTGGACAAAATCTGGCAATGTGCCCAATTTGTCTACAAGCCCAGCATCTTGGTCTACGCCCTTCCACCATCACCATCATTTGCCGGTCCCCGCTGATTATAGTCTCGGGGATGGCCTTGAAGCCATCCCTCGTCAGGCACAGCCGGAAGGCGTACTCCCCGTAGGCTGTCCCGGCCGGGGATCTGAGGAGGTTAAATTCCTCTACCTGGCCAAATGCGCTTAGATAGGCGGCCAAAACCTCCCCAGTGATGACGGCCGGGACGTTTGATACCGTGACGCGCAGCCTACGGGTCCCCCTATACTCCGGCTGTAGCCTGAAGTGTTTGGTGACAATGTTGTTTGCTGCCGCCTTCGCTGCCTGTTCTTCAGTGGGCAACAGGACATCCCATGTCGCAAAACTTTTACGGCAAAAGTATTGGCATGGGATGCCTGCCTTCCTCACTAGCTCTTCGAAGATGTCTTTGTTGAGCCCCACAAGCTTTTTCGTTTTGAGGTCAGAAACGACCAGCGAGAGGATCCTGGGTGTTAACTTTTCGACCAACTCAGGGATGGGCAGTATCTCATTCCCCTTGAAATACTTGGCGTATCTGCCCACCCTGTCTCTCTCGAAATCAGCAGGTCCCCTCTGCTGGCCCTTCCAAGCTGTGGGGCTCTTTTGGGCCGGCTGTATCGGGCTGTCTTGACTGTTGATGATTTCCTGTGTCTCAGCGGGGACCGGCAATGAAGGCCAGTTTGCCCCTATAAGGCTTTCCTGTGTTGAGTCTTTTTTTGGGGGGGTATCAGAAGTCGTGGACCCCTCCATGGCTGCAGAAAAATTCTCAGCCAGGAGGGTAAAATTTAGCCTCCGTCTGTTGCAAGAATGGAGGGGGGTTCTACTTTAGGACGAGAAGGCAAATAATACAGTGAAAACAATCAATACAAAAACACTTGTAAAGAAAAGACACTGAAAAAAAATACCAAAAATAAGTAGAACCCCTGAAATAAAATTTAACAGAAAAACAAGTCGAACGTATAACAAAGGTTGAACGAAGAACAAGTGACGAAAGACAAGTAAATGACAAAAAATTAAATATGTCAAAACAAGTCAAAATAAAAAAAACCGTCACTTGCACAAAATAAATTAACTTGGACAAAACAAAACAAGTCTTACTTAACGAATAACAGGTATAACGATGTTCAACAATTCAATCTGAAAATAACTTTAGCAGAATGACCTGAGGAGCAGGCTTCTTCCTTGGCTCCTGAGTTCTTTATTCCTTGTAAAAAAATACAAGAAGGCACGAGGCCTTTTGGTTTTGGGGGAGGGGAAGGGAGCGGTCATTCTTTAACTATATTTTCTATGGGGAACCTAGCTAGCCACATTCGCCGACCCATTCAACAATACAATATATAATCACTCGTCCATCTCCTTGCACGCAGCAACCACCAAAATACCGCATTTGCTCTATGAAACAGTCCTACTTAAAACCCGAAAGTGATGCATGATTTTATTTACAATGTATGATTTTTTACAATGGATATGATGGGAATGGGAGAAAAAAAAACCCCGAAAAACATATATACACGAAAACAAGGAAAAAATCCCCAATTTGGTTTCCCTCCCATCCCCCCGTCTAGAACATTGGAGGCCGACTGTTTTCTGGGTCGAAAGAAACCGGAAACAAGCCGGACCTACCCTAGGTAGGGCGGGAATCCTAATCTACAGAGATAAAAGAAATAAAGGGTCGGGCGCGGTATGGGTCGATACAAGCAGATTATATGATTTTTTACATATGAATTTTCAAGATCTTCAATAAAAGCGGGCTGGGCTTCGGGTTGAGGTACAAAAATAATAGGGAGGGGGAAGATCTTGAGAAACTACCGACTAGATGACGGGGACAATGACACACAACATACTGCTAACTAGGTTACAAGGGGAAAAAAACAATTCTACTTACCAGGGATGGGGTCCCTAAGGACCCGTACCATAGACGCCATGGGCCGGCAGAGGAGGGAAGGATGACTCCAACGTTGCCCCCTTTCGTACGACCAGGCTCGCTGCAGTCACCCACCTTTTGCTGAATGTTATGCGATCCAAGCGTTTTCTATCGCATCTGATTTTGACCCTCAGCTGATGCCGAAAATACAAAACCAGATCACGATGAGAAAAGTTTGCATCGTCATACAATCCCTTGTTTCGCGTCGTCCAAATCACCATTCGGGCTACAGCTAGGATCGCGAGAAACACCACACGCTTCTCACCGTGAAACGGAGGAAGAACGTTGTCTACGACGTAACCAACGTCGAGCAGCACGAGCTGTTTGGGTTCGATGCGAGCCGTCCACTCCCCGACGTGATCCCAAAACGGACGGACTCGCTCGCAGTAGTAGAAGGCGTGCTCAGCCGTTTCTTCCAAGCCACTGCCGCAGCGAGTGCAATCAGGCATGTCTGCCAGGCCCGCCTTGAAGTTCAAGCCGCGAAGGGATAACGCATTCCGAACAAGTCGCCAGGTGAGCGAGAACTCGGAGTTGTTCAAGAAGCTCGATCCTGGCGCCCAATTCCAGTGAGAGCGGATCTCCTCCGCCGTCCAGCCGTGCCGCTCGCTGAGAGGATCAGAAGCGGAACCCACCACTAATTCCCGATACAGCTCCTTCCGAGGCCATGAAAGGTCACTGGACCCAAGAAGGTTACGAAGGGCCTTTCGGCACTCGCGGACAAACAGTGCTTCGCCCAAAGGCTTACGTCGACCTTCAGCCTTTGGGTCTGACTTGAGGCGAGGAAAAGTCCGACTCGCCTTTCGTCTCCACACTGAGTCCCCCGTCAAGACACGGCCCAGATATGCAAGTCTTTCAGCAAGCCAGTGGCTCTCCAGATCAGGCATACCCAGACCCCCGTTGCGAGTACGTTGGATACAGACCTGCCTACGGACCATCGGCCTTGCACCTCCCCAGAGCAATCTGGAGAGGGATTGTTGCAGTGCCAACCGACGTGCCTTAGGCAGAGGAAGTACAGCCAATCGGTAAAGGATCAGGGGAAAGACGTACGTGGCGCACGCCTCAGCCCTGCCCTTTAAGGACAACCTCCTTGAAAGCCAGATTCCCACCTGAGCATTCACCTTAGCTTGTACTTCCGACCAATTTCGCTCCAGTTGGAGGTCGGGCCCAAACCACACCCCAAGGATGCGGATGGGTCCGTCACTCCAGCGGAAGGGCCCTGGAAGAGTATTGCTACCCCTCCAAGCACCAAGCCGCAAACCTTCGCTTTTGTCAAAATTGACCTTGGCCCCTGCAATCCGCTCATACTCGACAACCGCCTCTTTCACAGCCTCTATATCCTTGCGGCGGGATACAAACACTGTGACGTCATCAGCGAACGCGGAAACCCTAGCCGCAATGCGGCCAACGAATGGGATACCGCGCAGTGCCGGACTTGTCCCCTCATCCCTAAGCCTGCGCAGGAGGGGCTCCAACGCGAGGACATAGAGAAGAGGAGACAGAGGGCAGCCTTGCCGGACCGAACGCTCGATCGCGATCACCCCCGAACGCCTTCCGTTCACCTGCACCACTGCCTGAGGGTTGTGGTACATCATGCTAATCCATCTGCGGAACTCCGGTTCGAATCCGGCAGTCTCCAAAACAGACGCCAAGAACCGATGGTCAACCCTGTCGAAGGCCTTGGACTGATCTAAACTGATCAGCGCGGATTCGGTGTCGTCTTTTATCCCCTCTAGGACCTCGCGAATCAAGTGCAGGTTGTCCTGGATCGATCTTCCCTTCACAGCAAAGGTCTGCTCGGGGCCGATCAGATCGCTAATGACAAGCTGTAAACGATTCGCTAAGACCCGGGCCAAAATCTTTAACTCTGTGTTAAGCAGAGTTATGGGCCTGTAATCGTCTAAACCCTCCCAAACATGCCTGCCACCTTTCTTCAGCAATGTGATCACGCCCTTGGTAACGCTACCAGGGATGGCTCCCTGGGCGAACCAATGGTTGAACATATCCGTCAGAATAGGCACAAACATGTGCGACATCCTCAAGTACACTTCGTAGGGCAAACCATCTAGTCCCGGCGACTTGTTCAGGCCGACCTGCTTCAACGCGTCACGGACTTCGCATTCAGTAACCACACCCTCGCAGCTAGCCGCTTCAGCCGCCCCAAGGCGGGGGAAGTCGGCCAGATAGCTACGAAACTCCCGGAGCGGGAGATCAGTGCAGCGGGCAAAGCGATCCCGAAAGTGCGCCCGAAAGGCGTCACGTATCTCACGACCCGATCGCAGCAGACGCCCGTCCGGGGTCTTCACAGATGCGATGTACCGATCGGGGAACCTTCGCACTTCTTCTTCACGCGCAGTCGCGTTCGATTTCACAGCTTCGTTGAGAACTCTTTTTAGCCTAGATCTAACTACTGATCCCTTGTAGCGCTCGCTACTCTCACGCTCAAGGTCCCTCCTAGCTAGCTCTACACCTAGGGAGTCCCCCCCCAGCCACCGCCCGGGAGAGTCTATCATCTATAGATTTCGCCTCCGCGGTCCTATCTAAGTTGAGCCGTCGACCGTATTTGGTGGCGAAATCTCTAATCCTGTGCTTAAGAGAAACCCACCACCTATTCCCGGTAACCGCCCCCACTAACGCCCGCTGAATTAGGGATTCCAGCCGATCCCGGAAGTCCCGTATCTCCAGTAAGGAGGTATTGAACTTCCAGTAGCCGGCTAGACTAGGCCTATTTGCTAACCGCAGACTGACTCTAATGAGTTTATGGTCAGTCCACGCTATCAAGTGGAACGTGGGACAACTAACAAAATCAATGTCAGCTCTTCTCACTAACACTCTGTCCAAGTAGGAGCCTACTTTGGCAGAGGGCGAGCTATCTAGCCACGTCCACATCTCCCGCCCTGGGTGATCAAGACGAAACCTGTCGACGAGACCGTGACGAGTCACGAAGCCGACAAGGCTGCTATCACACCTTCCCGCACGCCTAGCTCCCCGCCCGACCTTATCTATCTTGGGATCAAGGATCGCATTCCAATCACCCATTAAGACTAGCCGCTTCGTATCGTCCAGGAACGGCGCCAACCGACGAAAAAAGGAAACCCTCTCCGCAACGATATTGGGCGCATAAACCGCAACCAGACGAAACTTGAAACTTTTCACGGCAACATCGGCCACAACCAACCGGCCCCCGTCACCTGCAAAAACAACGTCAACATCAGCATCAAGGCTGCGTCCAACTAGCAAGGAGACCCCAGCGCTGAAGTTGCTGCCGTATGCTGAGAAAACGTTAAAGTCGCTTTCCAGCACCCGACAGTCAGCCTCGCAAGTGAAGTGAGTCTCCTGCACTGCAGCAACATCCACTCCGAGGTTCCTGAGTTCACCAAGCAAGCGCGCACACTTGCTTGAATCCCTCAGTCCCCTCACATTCAAACTGGCAAGGTTTAGAGCCATCAATCCGACTTACCTTACTCAGTGTCGACTATGGGCCGGAAATCCTTGGGTGTGAGGATGCCGACAGCCTGACGCAGGGAACCGGTGCCGAGTTCAGTTGTAACCCGGTTGTCCCTGGTGATTCCGCCGACATCTATCGGGAACCGCAGCTTTAGGGACCTGTAAAGGGACGGGTGAACCAAAATTGGGACCCTGCCCGAACAAAAAGGAATACATTTTTTAAGGGAGGAGTGCTCCAACTCCGCCAGCTTTATGCCCGTATCAGTCTGACAGACCGTACTCAGGTACTTCCATACGCCCCTGGTACGGTCGCCAGCTGACCGGACAAAAGTGGTCACCATGGCTGCACTCCTAAAGTTCGAAGGGTTTGTAATGTTTAAATCATTTATCTTTTCCAAGCTGAGCAGCGGCTTTAGTGCCTTCCGGAGCTGGAAGTCCCCAACTGCTTCCAGCTCCACCGAACACAAAGCCGCTGCCCGCTGTATCTGTCCAATTGAAAGTTTCTCCTCCTGCTGATTTGGTTTCTTTTTTCCGGCAGTGGGGTCAGGTTTTCTTTTAGGTGAGGGAATCGCGGGGAATAGTTCCTGGGATGATATGTCTCTGGGACTAAGTGTGGGAAGGGATGGGGTTCGAGCTAGGCTCGAGGGTTGTGCCCTTTCTGCCGATTGTGATCTAGGCAGGGGGATTCTATAAGGGCGATGGTATTTGTGCAGAAAGTGTTCTTGTTGTGGTGAGAGAGGTGAAGGAGGGTCCATTTGTTTGGGAGGAGACTGTAGTGATATTTTTGGAGGGGGGAAAAGTGGTGGAGGTAGTGTTGAAGGTGATGGTGATGGTAGAGATGGAGGGGGTGACTGTGGTTGTGGTTGTTTTTGGGAGGAAGGGCCTGCCTCGGGCTGGGGTTTTTCCGGGCACATTTTTTTCGCGGCCCCTTCCCCACTGTCCCTCCTCCGTTTTAAATTGGTGTAGGTCTCCATTTCTTCTGTATGGTTTGTTGTTTTTTTCTTTTTCATCTTTTTGGATGCTGGAGATGCTGTGGTTGCTAATGGTACTGGTGCTGTTGATGTCGTTGGGGTTGCTGGTGTTGCTGATGACTTTGGTGTGGTTTTGGGTGCCGGTGTTGCTGATACTTTTGACGTAGTTGTTGCCGGTGTTTTTGGCGATTCCGGCGCTGCTGGTGGTTGGGCCTTGTCTTGTCTCTGAGAAGGGGATGCATTTTGATTTTTTTCTCCCTGTTTAGGGGGCCCCTTTTTCTTCCGGTTTACCTCGGTCCAGCCCTCCTGTTCGTTTGTTTTGGGCTGGACCTGACTCGTGCCCTGGGCCTCCGTTTGTTTACTGATGGTGGTGGTGGTGGTGCTGGCGGTTGCTGAATCTGTTGTTGTTGTTGTGGCTGCTGTGTTTTCATTTTTCTGTGGACAAAATCTGGCAATGTGCCCAATTTGTCTACAAGCCCAGCATCTTGGTCTACGCCCTTCCACCATCACCATCATTTGCCGGTCCCCGCTGATTATAGTCTCGGGGATGGCCTTGAAGCCATCCCTCGTCAGGCACAGCCGGAAGGCGTACTCCCCGTAGGCTGTCCCGGCCGGGGATCTGAGGAGGTTAAATTCCTCTACCTGGCCAAATGCGCTTAGATAGGCGGCCAAAACCTCCCCAGTGATGACGGCCGGGACGTTTGATACCGTGACGCGCAGCCTACGGGTCCCCCTATACTCCGGCTGTAGCCTGAAGTGTTTGGTGACAATGTTGTTTGCTGCCGCCTTCGCTGCCTGTTCTTCAGTGGGCAACAGGACATCCCATGTCGCAAAACTTTTACGGCAAAAGTATTGGCATGGGATGCCTGCCTTCCTCACTAGCTCTTCGAAGATGTCTTTGTTGAGCCCCACAAGCTTTTTCGTTTTGAGGTCAGAAACGACCAGCGAGAGGATCCTGGGTGTTAACTTTTCGACCAACTCAGGGATGGGCAGTATCTCATTCCCCTTGAAATACTTGGCGTATCTGCCCACCCTGTCTCTCTCGAAATCAGCAGGTCCCCTCTGCTGGCCCTTCCAAGCTGTGGGGCTCTTTTGGGCCGGCTGTATCGGGCTGTCTTGACTGTTGATGATTTCCTGTGTCTCAGCGGGGACCGGCAATGAAGGCCAGTTTGCCCCTATAAGGCTTTCCTGTGTTGAGTCTTTTTTTTGGGGGGTATCAGAAGTCGTGGACCCCTCCATGGCTGCAGAAAAATTCTCAGCCAGGAGGGTAAAATTTAGCCTCCGTCTGTTGCAAGAATGGAGGGGGGTTCTACTTTAGGACGAGAAGGCAAATAATACAGTGAAAACAATCAATACAAAAACACTTGTAAAGAAAAGACACTGAAAAAAATACCAAAAATAAGTAGAACCCCTGAAATAAAATTTAACAGAAAAACAAGTCGAACGTATAACAAAGGTTGAACGAAGAACAAGTGACGAAAGACAAGTAAATGACAAAAAATTAAATATGTCAAAACAAGTCAAAATAAAAAAAAACCGTCACTTGCACAAAATAAATTAACTTGGACAAAACAAAACAAGTCTTACTTAACGAATAACAGGTATAACGATGTTCAACAATTCAATCTGAAAATAACTTTAGCAGAATGACCTGAGGAGCAGGCTTCTTCCTTGGCTCCTGAGTTCTTTATTCCTTGTAAAAAAATACAAGAAGGCACGAGGCCTTTTGGTTTTGGGGGAGGGGAAGGGAGCGGTCATGCTTTAACTATATTTTCTATGGGGAACCTAGCTAGCCACATTCGCCGACCCATTCAACAATACAATATATAATCACTCGTCCTTCTCCTTGCACGCAGCAACCACCAAAATACCGCATTTGCTCTATGAAAAAGTCCTACTTAAAACCCGAAAGTGATGCATGATTTTTATTTACAATGTATGATTTTTTACAATGGATATGATGGGAATGGGAGAAAAAACCCCGAAAAACATATATACACGAAAACAAGGAAAAAATCCCCAATTTGGTTTCCCTCCCATCCCCCCGTCTAGAAAATTGGAGGCCGACTGTTTTCCGGGTCGAAAGAAACCGGAAACAAGCCGGACCTACCCTAGGTAGGGCGGGAATCCTAATCTACAGAGATAAAAGAAATAAGGGGTCGGGCGCGGTATGGGTCGATACAAGCAGATTATATGATTTTTTACATATGAATTTTCAAGATCTTCAATAAAAGCGGGCTGGGCTTCGGGTTGAGGTACAAAAATAATTGGGAGGGGGAAGATCTTGAGAAACTACCCACTAGATGACGGGGACAATGACACACAACATACTGCTAACTAGGTTACAAGGGGGAAAAAACAATTCTACTTACCAGGGATGGGGTCCCTAAGGACCCGTACCATAGACGCCATGGGCCGGCAGAGGAGGGAAGGATGACTCCAACGTTGCCCCCTTTCGTACGACCAGGCTCGCTGCAGTCACCCATCTTTTGCTGAATGTTATGCGATCCAAGCGTTTTCTATCGCATCTGATTTTGACCCTCAGCTGATGCCGAAAATACAAAACCAGATCACGATGAGAAAAGTTTGCATCGTCATACAATCCCTTGTTTCGCGTCGTCCAAATCACCATTCTAGCTACAGCTAGGATCGCGAGAAACACCACACGCTTCTCACCGTGAAACGGAGGAAGAACGTTGTCTACGGCGTAACCAACGTCGAGCAGCACGAGCTGTTTGGGTTCGATGCGAGCCGTCCACTCCCCGACGTGATCCCAAAACGGACGGACTCGCTCGCAGTAGTAGAAGGCGTGCTCAGCCGTTTCTTCCAAGCCACTGCCGCAGCGAGTGCAATCAGGCATGTCTGCCAGGCCCGCCTTGAAGTTCAAGCCGCGAAGGGATAACGCATTCCGAACAAGTCGCCAGGTGAGCGAGAACTCGGAGTTGTTCAAGAAGCTCGATCCTGGCGCCCAATTCCAGTGAGAGCGGATCTCCTCCGCCGTCCAGCCGTGCCGCTCGCTGAGAGGATCAGAAGCGGAACCCACCACTAATTCCCGATACAGCTCCTTCCGAGGCCATGAAAGGTCACTGGACCCAAGAAGGTTACGAAGGGCCTTTCGGCACTCGCGGACAAACAGTGCTTCGCCCAAAGGCTTACGTCGACCTTCAGCCTTTGGGTCTGACTTGAGGCGAGGAAAAGTCCGACTCGCCTTTCGTCTCCACACTGAGTCCCCCGTCAAGACACGGCCCAGATATGCAAGTCTTTCAGCAAGCCAGTGGCTCTCCAGATCAGGCATACCCAGACCCCCGTTGCGAGTACGTTGGATACAGACCTGCCTACGGACCATCGGCCTTGCACCTCCCCAGAGCAATCTGGAGAGGGATTGTTGCAGTGCCAACCGACGTGCCTTAGGCAGAGGAAGTACAGCCAATCGGTAAAGGATCAGGGGAAAGACGTACGTGGCGCACGCCTCAGCCCTGCCCTTTAAGGACAACCTCCTTGAAAGCCAGATTCCCACCTGAGCATTCACCTTAGCTTGTACTTCCGACCAATTTCGCTCCAGTTGGAGGTCGGGCCCAAACCACACCCCAAGGATGCGGATGGGTCCGTCACTCCAGCGGAAGGGCCCTGGAAGAGTATTGCTACCCCTCCAAGCACCAAGCCGCAAACCTTCGCTTTTGTCAAAATTGACCTTGGCCCCTGCAATCCGCTCATACTCGACAACCGCCTCTTTCACAGCCTCTATATCCTTGCGGCGGGATACAAACACTGTGACGTCATCAGCGAACGCGGAAACCCTAGCCGCAATGCGGCCAACGAATGGGATACCGCGCAGTGCCGGACTTGTCCCCTCATCCCTAAGCCTGCGCAGGAGGGGCTCCAACGCGAGGACATAGAGAAGAGGAGACAGAGGGCAGCCTTGCCGGACCGAACGCTCGATCGCGATCACCCCCGAACGCCTTCCGTTCACCTGCACCACTGCCTGAGGGTTGTGGTACATCATGCTAATCCATCTGCGGAACTCCGGTTCGAATCCGGCAGTCTCCAAAACAGACGCCAAGAACCGATGGTCAACCCTGTCGAAGGCCTTGGACTGATCTAAACTGATCAGCGCGGATTCGGTGTCGTCTTTTATCCCCTCTAGGACCTCGCGAATCAAGTGCAGGTTGTCCTGGATCGATCTTCCCTTCACAGCAAAGGTCTGCTCGGGGCCGATCAGATCGCTAATGACAAGCTGTAAACGATTCGCTAAGACCCGGGCCAAAATCTTTAACTCTGTGTTAAGCAGAGTTATGGGCCTGTAATCGTCTAAACCCTCCCAAACATGCCTGCCACCTTTCTTCAGCAATGTGATCACGCCCTTGGTAACGCTACCAGGGATGGCTCCCTGGGCGAACCAATGGTTGAACATATCCGTCAGAATAGGCACAAACATGTGCGACATCCTCAAGTACACTTCGTAGGGCAAACCATCTAGTCCCGGCGACTTGTTCAGGCCGACCTGCTTCAACGCGTCACGGACTTCGCATTCAGTAACCACACCCTCGCAGCTAGCCGCTTCAGCCGCCCCAAGGCGGGGGAAGTCGGCCAGATAGCTACGAAACTCCCGGAGCGGGAGATCAGTGCAGCGGGCAAAGCGATCCCGAAAGTGCGCCCGAAAGGCGTCACGTATCTCACGACCCGATCGCAGCAGACGCCCGTCTGGGGTCTTCACAGATGCGATGTACCGATCGGGGAACCTTCGCACTTCTTCTTCACGCGCAGTCGCGTTCGATTTCACAGCTTCGTTGAGAACTCTTTTTAGCCTAGATCTAACTACTGATCCCTTGTAGCGCTCGCTACTCTCACGCTCAAGGTCCCTCCTAGCTAGCTCTACACCTAGGGAGTCCCCCCCCGCCACCGCCCGGGAGAGTCTATCATCTATAGATTTCGCCTCCGCGGTCCTATCTAAGTTGAGCCGTCGACCGTATTTGGTGGCGAAATCTCTAATCCTGTGCTTAAGAGAAACCCACCACCTATTCCCGGTAACCGCCCCCACTAACGCCCGCTGAATTAGGGATTCTAACCGATCCCGGAAGTCCCGTATCTCCAGTAAGGAGGTATTGAACTTCCAGTAGCCGGCTAGACTAGGCCTATTTGCTAACCGCAGACTGACTCTAATGAGTTTATGGTCAGTCCACGCTATCAAGTGGAACGTGGGACAACTAACAAAATCAATGTCAGCTCTTCTCACTAACACTCTGTCCAAGTAGGAGCCTACTTTGGCAGAGGGCGAGCTATCTAGCCACGTCCACATCTCCCGCCCTGGGTGATCAAGACGAAACCTGTCGACGAGACCGTGACGAGTCACGAAGCCGACAAGGCTGCTATCACACCTTCCCGCACGCCTAGCTCCCCGCCCGACCTTATCTATCTTGGGATCAAGGATCGCATTCCAATCACCCATTAAGACTAGCCGCTTCGTATCGTCCAGGAACGGCGCCAACCGACGAAAAAAGGAAACCCTCTCCGCAACGATATTGGGCGCATAAACCGCAACCAGACGAAACTTGAAACTTTTCACGGCAACATCGGCCACAACCAACCGGCCCCCGTCACCTGCAAAAACAACGTCAACATCAGCATCAAGGCTGCGTCCAACTAGCAAGGAGACCCCAGCGCTGAAGTTGCTGCCGTATGCTGAGAAAACGTTAAAGTCGCTTTCCAGCACCCGACAGTCAGCCTCGCAAGTGAAGTGAGTCTCCTGCACTGCAGCAACATCTACGCAGAGGTTCTTGAGTTCACCAAGCAAGCGCGCACACTTGCTTGAATCCCTCAGTCCCCTCACATTCAAACTGGCAACGTTTAAAGTCATCAATCCGACTTACCTTATTCAGTGTCGACTATGGGCCGGAAATCCCCAGGGGTGAGGATGCCAACGGCCTGTCTTAGAGAGCCGGTGCCGAGCTCAGTGTTCACTCGGCCATCCCTAGACACTCCGCCAACATCCAGCGGGAACCGTACTTTTAGGGCTCTATAAAAGGAGGGGTGAACTAAGATAGGGACCCTCCCTGAGCAAAACGGCAAGCATCTTTTCAAGGAAGAGTGCTCCAATTCCGCCAGCTTTACACCCGTGTCGGTCTGGCGGACCGTATCCAAGAACTTCCATACGCCCTTGGTACGGTCACCAGCCGAACGGATGAAAGTGGTCACCATGGCTGCACTCTTAAAATTAAAAGGGTTGTTAACTTTTTTCTTTTCCACTTTTTCCAGTTGCAGTAACGGCTTTAACATCTTTTTTAATAGATGGTCCGTTACTGCTTCTGCACCAACGGTGCAAAAATGTTTTGCCTTTTGTTGTTTGTCTTTCTCGGCATCGTTTGCCGCCTCTTTTGGATTTTGGGATGATGTAGTCTGGGGGTTTGTTTGGATGGGAGTCCATTTTGGGAAGAGTTCTGGAGAAGACATTGGACTCAGGGATGGTAACGATAGTGACCTGGGTAATTTTGGGGGGGACGGCCTTTCCAGGGATTGTGCTCGCCTTATATGCACAATTTGATGTCGGCGGGGATGAAGTGGGGGTGTTTCTGTTGGTAGAGGAGGTTGTGGTAGTTGTGGTGGTGGTAATGGGGGTTGTAAAAATTGTGGGGGTTGTAGCGAGTCAGAGGGAGCATTCTGAGGAATGCAATATTGAGGAGGGAACATTGGCGGAAGTGGTAGGGGAGGTGGTGGTAAGGAGAGTGGCGGAAAAGGAGCCAGCAGTGGTATCTGCATTGGAACTTGTTGGGGGAGGGGCTGCTTTTGGTGATGTGCATTTGAAGGGCCTTCTAAAGGGTCTTCTGTGTCGGAAGGTCCTGCACGCACTTTTTTGGCAGCCCCCTCCCCGCTGTCTCTTCTTCTTTTCAAGTTTGTTGTTGTTTCCATGTTTTCATGGTCTTCCTTGGTTTTTTTTTTCTTTTTCTTTTTAGCCAATGTTGGTGATACTGGTGTTGTTGATGTTGCTGTTGTCTTTGTTGTTGTTGTTGTTGGGGTCTGTGGCCCTTTCTTAGTTGTTGGCGTTGTTGCTTGTTCCGCTGTTGCTGCTGCTGCTACTGGTTCCGGTGGCTTGGTCTGCTTTTGAGGTGAGGGTGAAATTAAGCCTTTTTCCCCTTGTTTGGGGGAACCCCTCCTCCTCCGGGTCACCTCGGACCAGCCCTCTTTGTCATTTGTTTTGGGCTGGTCCTGACTCGGATCCTGGGTCTCCGCTGTTTTGCTGATGGTGGCTGTTGAAGCTGTTGCTGCTGTTGTTGTTGCTGTTGTTGTTGCTGCTGCTGCTGCTGCTGTTGCTGCTGTTGCTGCATTCTCTGGCTTCTCGGGGCAGAACTTCGAGATGTGGCCAATCTTTTTGCAGGACCAACACCTCGGTCTCCGCCCCTCCACCATCACGATCATCTCCCGGTCTCCGCTGATTAGAATCTCGGGGATGGCTTTGAAGCCATCCCTCGTCAGGCACAGCCGGAAGGCATAATCCCCGTAGGCTGTCCCGGCTGGGGATCTGAGGAGGTTATACTCCTCCACTTGGCCGTACGAGCTTAAATAAGCGGCCAAAACCTCCCCAGAAATGAGGGGCGGGACGTTACAGATGGTTACTCGGAGCCTACGGGTGCCCCTATATTCCGGCTGTAACCTGAAATACTTCGTCGTTATATTATTAGCCGCCAACTTGGCGGCTTGTTCTTCCGTAGGAAGGAGGACATCCCATGTCGCAAAACTCTTGCGACAGAAGTACTGGCATGGGATGCCCGCCTTCCTCAACAGCTCCTCAAACGTCTCTTTCTTGAGCCCCACTAGCCTTTTGGTTTTGAGATCCGAAACGACCAGCGAGAGGATCCTAGGTGTGAATTTTTCAACTAATTCAGGGATGGGCAGAATTTCATTGCCTTTGAAGTACTTTGCGTACTTCTCTACCCTATCCCTTTCATAGTCGGCAGGTCCCCTCTGCTGGCCCTTCCAAGGTGTGGGGCTCTTTTGGGCCGGCTGTATTGGACTGTCCTGTGATGTGTCCACTATTGTTCTTGGAGAATCAGCAGGGATCGGTAGTGATGGCCAATTCTCTCCAATTAAACTCTCTTGTGAGGGTTCCTTTGAGGGTTCAATGTTGTCTTCATTTTTTTTGGAAGTGGAACCCTCCATGACTGCAGTAGGGCTTGCAGCCAGGAGGGTAAACTAAGGCCCACACCTGTTGCAAGTGTGTGTGTGTGGGGGGGTTCTACTGTTCAAAAAAGTAAAAATTATAAAATTAGACAATAGTACAACACGCCGGAATAAATACAAAAAGATTAGAACACGTAGATACCCCCTGAAAAATTAAAAAACACTCAAGACAAAACACTTAAGAAAGGAAAACAAGTCCGACCACAAGAGAAACAAACGTCGGATAACGAAAGCAAGTGACAAATCCAAATTAAACCAAAATTGTCACAAGTAACAACTTCTCAGGTAAGCTTGAAAAAAGAAAAAATCAAGTCCAACGGAAAAAAAAAAACAAGTCTTACCGAGATAATAACAATTTTTAACTTTTAGTAATCCAAATCGTAATAATCAAAGTAACGGCGTGAATAACGAGTAGGCTTATTCTTGCACGAATCAAAGTAACGGCGTGAATAACGAAGAGTCAGTGCCACTTGGCTCCTGAGTTCAAATACGTCTTCTTCGTTTGGACTTTTATTTACTACTGATATTTTAGGTAGCTTTGGGGGCGGTCTAGTGGGGTGAAGGGGACAATTCGTTTTTGTTGGGTTTTTTTTTTTTTTCTTTCTTTTTCCTTTTCTGAGGGGGGGGGGCTGTAGTAGCATTCTAGGCTTTTTCTTCTAAACTACTGTTAGGGCTTTCTTTACGAATTTTTAAATTATTCGATAGAAGATATTTAAAAACATTCTGCCTTGTTCGCTGACATGTGGATAGGCTTAATATCAAATTGGCTTTACAGTACAGTAAGCGTGCCTTTACATTTAAAACGCATAGTTTAAGCATTATTTTACAAACAAAATACAGCATAACATTTTGTAAAATTCAGCATTTTAAATTGGAATTAAAGACATACTGACCAATATTGACATATTTCTTCCACTTGGCTCCTGAGTTCAAATGCGTCTTCTTCGTTTGGACTTTTATTTACTACTGATATTTTAGGTAGCTTTGGGGGCGGTCTAGTGGGGTGAAGGGGACAATTCGTTTTTGTTGGTTTTTTTGTTTCATGAAAAATCTCTGGGAAGTTGAATAAATCCCTACTATTTACCGGGTCAGTAGAATAACTACCTGAAGGTAAAAAAATAAAAATATCTGTTGTATTGTTCGAATGAGTGTTATCTAAAACTATGATTCATGGAGTTTAACAGAAGAGGAGAAAAATATATCGTACATTATTGGGACAGATTTGAAGCATTAAAGCCACAGGCAATGAATTGATGACTGCATTGGAGATTCCCCATGTTAAGGTACACAAACCCTTGAAGTTTTTGTTACGAAACTTTGGGGTATAGCGCGAAATGTTAGCTACCCTTCAACTAAACAAAATTTGTACGTGATTTTCTTGTGTTTAGAGTCGAGTCGGAGAGTGTCAAAAGAATACCTTAAAGAAGGAAACTCCCAACACTTGGCCGGGCAAAAGAAATCGGAAAAATCCGCAAAAACCAACTCCATAGAATGGCAACAGTTGACAAAGGCGATGTTATTATGGTAAATTCTTTTAGACATAAACACTCTTTCACAAATATAATCCTAAATAAAAACCTCCAACCGGAAAAATCAAATAAACTTAAAGAAAAGAACAAGCAAACATAAAATGGGTTTAAAAATAGATACATTTAATGCGATGGTACAACACGGGAACATAATGGCGGCAACTTTATTTGATTCTATTTGATTAATACATTTTTAATTGGAAAAAAGTGTGTGTGTGTGAGAGAGAGAGAGACACACACACAGATCTCAACTGATCGTGTCTACTCGATTATTTAAAGTTTCATGTTTTTAAAATACAATAATCAAATGAACTACATGCTGCTTGAGTCACATCAGATGTGATTGTATTTTTAATCCATGAAACTTACTTATGAAGCTGACATGAGAAAATGAGATGAGTTTTCTTTTAGGTTTTATCTTGCTCTACAGGCCAGTATTAGAGCACTTTTGATTTTAAGAAAAAACTTTAGCTGTGTGTGTGAGTTATTATAAAACCTTAAAATACTGTAATAAAAGATTAGATCCCCCCAAAATAAGGCATCAGTCATGTCCATTGCCTGAGTCACACGATAAAGAGGCAATGTTACTAAGCTAAGCTATTTTTGGCAATGTCCACGCATTTGTTGAAGGGACTTGCGCTTGAAAAATTTGCTTATCGCGAAGAAGCAAAGTAAATAACTTGAACATGCAATCAAAAATTTAGTTTTTCGGCAATAATACTTGTGTATGTATATGTTATATATTTGTACGAATACTTTTATATCTTATTGACTAATTGTGTAACGTTACGCCCTCACCCCCACCACATTAGATCAGTCTTCTAACCATTCCACTTCTTAGCCGGCCGGTGATCAACTAGTGGTTCGAGGTGGGTAACGCACATTTCTTGCCACCACAAGAATACGATCGGGGGGACAGGAGAAAATAAAACAGACGAACAAACACGAACAAAGCTTGGGGTTAACCAAGAGCAGAAGGAGGAGTATGCAACACTACATGCATGTGCGGACTAACGCTAGCGTGGGTTACTAGCGAAAATTCCACAAAGCAACTGGAATGCCGGCATCTCTTGACTCTATCTTCTTCGCTAGACCCTATCTTCTCTGCTACTGTCTCCGGAGTCGACTGCATCTGTCCGTGGTTCCACGCCAACTCTTCTGCTCACTCCCTCTCTGCTGTCCCGTCGCCAACTGCTTGCCAGCTCCTTTTGTCCAGCCAACCCTCTTTCGCGTACCCTTACCACTTCCGGATACGGCGAGATTTCAGGTCCAAAAATCCTTTGTCTAGTTTCGCGCCGAAACAGACAAAGGAATCGTCTGCTCGGGCCACCCATATAGTGCTACAATTGTATTAGTTACTATATTTCTATGCGATATTTTGAAGACTCCTTTTTAAGGGAAAAATTGGTCTATCTATGCCCGAATAATGATATAGTAGTAAAGTTGAAGTTTAACGTATTTTATAGGAGGTAGCTTTAAAAATCACATTTAAGCAACAACTCTCAAAGCAGCAATTATACGACCACTTGCCTCCCATCTCACAAACCCTCCAAGTAAGACGAACAAGACATGTGGCACACTAAAGGAGATGTAAGGACCACCTCATAAGAGACGTTCTCTTATGGACTCTCACACATGGTCACACCAGTGTTGGCCAACCAGCAATGACTTCAGATCAGCACTGTGCAGACACTGGATGCAATCTGAAAGGACCTGCCAAAAGCGATTGATGATAGTCAAGGAACTCCTTGCTGTTAACCCGACTTGAATATGAAGACAAACGAGTATATGCGATGTGCAGAAAGAAAGAAAGAAAATTACCGTGGTGTAGTTGGCTTGAAGTTCACCAAGTGTCGTTGGATTGTAGATCTCTTTTAGATTATCCAGGTTGACTCTTGTTTGCCATTTTACCTAAAAGGAAAAATTCAACGAAAACTTTACAATAGAAATGATTGATGCGATTTTCTTTGTAATGGTTGGCACAAAGTTATCTTGTAAATTTTTAAGTAAAACAAAAAATAAAACTGTTCTGAAGACTAAAATAGGGTTTATTTAAAACGTATTGGTTGACTATCGTTCCCAATAGATCCAGGATTGTAATTTAGTATTTTTGGCACAAGGCTAGAAGTATGGAGCACCTAGTGAGAATCTATCTCGCTGGTGTTCTGATAGCTGTGCTTACTAACCATTACTTTGCAAGTCAACCAGTTATGTCTGTATTTATGTCAAATAGATCTGCACAAGCAGGCATTATAAAGTTTATAGAAATAATTAATAATAAAGTTATTAACTTAGAAATAAATTATTAAAACTAAAGTTATAATAAAGTTTGCAGAAATAATTTTTCATAAAATTAGTATTGGCGGCCTTAAAAATGATATTTGAATATATGTATAAGCGAAAACTTTCATTTAATTAGTGATATGAGTTGGATGCAGAATATTGAGTATGTGTGTGAAATATATACATATATTCTTAGTCTAACACAATTTCACGGTCCTGGGACACCCAGTGATAACTAAAGTGACTACGATAATTAACTAAACTGTTGTGCATGTCCTGGGTATGACACTGTTCGATGATGAGGCTTTAGTTTTGGAAAATGTGGATTACCAATTCATTGCCATTACTTCCAAGTCCACTCTGCTCTGGAGTGGTAACTCCTTTTTAGGGTCCAATCTATGGGTCGAATAGAACTTTGTCAATTAAACAAAGCTCAAAAAAACGGCTAGTTATTGTATTGTTACTGTTACATGGCAATATTTAGAAGCATTTACCTTTGGGCAAATATGTAATATAATGGCCGAGGGATTTCGTTTTATGCCTTTTGGGTTTAGTTAGGCTGAGAACCTTTTGGCTCGGTGCATGGCTTACTTAGGTGCAACATTAACGCATGTGTTCACGTGCGTGGGCAAAGCGGACGTGTCACTCAGATGTCACAATAGCCCGAGATAGGGAAACGGGGCTAGCGAGTGCGAATGACGTCACGCACCGGAAGCGCGCGGAGATTTTGGGGAATTTTTAAAAAGTCAGTTAGAGTTGAGACTAGACACCGGACGAGAAGGGTTGACTTTCGCTTGCACGTGGAGGCCTTGGTCAGGTGTCGCACGAGATGGGATGAGGGACAGATGAAAAAGTCAGAATAGAAAGATTGTGTCTCTCTCTCTTTATGTCGAAAAACCTTTAAACTCAAAGGTAATAAAGTTTCGTACCTGAACTGAGAAGTCGTAAGGGTTTTTCGTGTTTCGAGATTCCTATGTTCTATGTTATATATATGAACATATGTCCATTTCGCATAGCCGTATCTGGCTATGGTACATATAATGTAAAATAAGAATAGTTGAAACCATTCAACTGTTAGCCCAGTCGGCTGGAGCTGTAGAATACACCGACTGCATCTCTGCAGAAAGGTGAGACTTCCACAACTAGTGTCCTGTTTATGACCTTAAATAGACTGATAGTGAGGCTTCAGTAATGTTGGAGCCTTGGGAAATGCAGAGTACCCCTTTCATTGCCATCGCTCCCAAGTCCACTCTTGCCTGGAGTGCTAGCTCCTGATTGCGTCTTATCTATGGGTCAAATAGAACTGAACTGTAGTTAAGTTAAACTGAATTGTTTGCAATTATCTTTTTTACATTTAACTGTATGTAAACAAAAAACTGCACTTTGTTAAACTGAATTGTTTGAAACAGAACTGTTTATTTGTATAAAACGGATTTGGTATTAAATAACCTACAATGGTTGATATGCTATAAAACCAAACCAAACAATATATCTTTAATATATATGTATAAGGAAGATTTAGCATTAGATAACTTACTATGATTGATATTTCATAAAACCAAACCATATATATTTAATATATATGTATAAGAATAGATTTAGCATTAAATAACCTACATGGGTTAATATGCCATAAAACCAAACCATATACTTAATTTGGAAACTCTTGTCAAAATGACTCGGTTCGACATTAAATGACCCGAAAAGGGTTGATACGCCGTAAAACAAAACTAACCAAGCATTTCACTGTAGAAACAATAACAGTACTTAATCGTGAGTAAACAAATTAGCATTAATTCATCGATGCACTCCCTAGGATATCGGTGATATGTGAAATGCAATCAAGAATATGAAATCGTGTCGCCGTGTCCAGTCTCCGCGACGATAACCATTACACTACAGGCAAGAAGTAAGGCAATATAAACCTTAGCAGTACGAGCTATGCGTCTAAAATTCTTAGTGATTCTAAAGTCACCTTTCTTAGGTAATGGGAGGATTCAGCCTCGCGTCCCTTTCTCCGTAGTGTTTGTATACACAGCCTTGCAAAATTGAAGTACGTAGTCGAATTTCCTCGTCTCTCGTACTTCAGGCGGTATTTCTGCTTTGGGTTTGTTTGTTTTTTCAATACAGCGGCAATTTTTTTTCCTCCGTTAACAGACCGAGTTTGATATCCAATTGACTATTAATTTCTTTACAATGTTTTTCAGTGATTTTTAGGAGGCTTTCCAAACAGATTTTTGAAATTTTCTTTCTACTTCTGAAGTCTTTCTTCTTGGCTGGTATTTTTATCTCGAGGTGCTTTTCCTTCCGCTTACTTTATTTACTGAGTCTACCATACTATTCATTATAGTCTATCTTCAACCGAGTTTCCAATTTCATTAATTTGGCTTTGAATATATTTTAGTTTTTACGTAAAAATTTTTTTTAATATTATCGCCTTTTTCCTACGCTTGTGACCCCCATGGAACTCTATATTTGTCTTTTGGTTTATTTGGTATGCGCTCGACTACTGCTTTTATATGAAAGTTTTCATATCTGTCATATTCATATCTTCGAAAATTACAATGCTGTACAGTTTGAAAATGAATAATACCAAATGTCAATGTTTGATTCTAATCACTAGAAATATTCAAATTTGGTTTGATAGAAAATTAGATTTTCTCTTAATGTGTAAGAGGGTATATATTCATCGGCGATACCGTATTAGAGAAGGATATTTGTGTTGACATTACAAATATAAGCCTGTAAGAGATCTTTGACTGTGTGTGTGTGTGTGTAATATATATATATATATATATATATATATATATATATATATATATATATTATATATATATATATATATATATATATATATATATATATAAATATCTATATCTCAACTTGTCCTTTAATAAACAGTTGTCAAAAAGTTTGTTTTAAAAAAAAAAAGTCTAGCATAGAACATTAAGATGGTGAACACACAACCTTTTTGTAAAATAGAGAGGATTAGCTATACGCTAAGTCCGACTTCCTTTGACAAGATACAGTAGGGGAGGTTACCAAGTAATGATCGCTGCCATAGATTCTCGGTTACTTCTAATATTAGACCATGCTGAATATATAAACCGTATCCGATGGTGAGGCTCTTGTTCTTGAACTCTGGTGAGTAGAATCACCCCGTGGCCATGACTTCAAGGTTCGCGCTGAATCGGAATGGCAATACCAGTTTGGATTGGATCTTGGTCTAAACTATGTGAAGTATCAGGTTACAGCCTCACCAAGTCAATAATGGGGAGACAGTTGCAAATAGATTTTGAGTAGAGCTGCCACAAAGCGAGATTGACAAATGAGCCAACTGTGTGTGCGCGCGTACACACACACACACACACACACACATGCACACAATAAGTACGTACACATGCGAACAGACAGCCATACATATATGAGTGGATAGAAAAATACTCTCTCAAACGAGAGATAATTTTTCTCTCTCATTTGAGAGAGTATTTTTTTATCCACTCGTATTTGTATGGCTTTCTGTTCGCATATGTACGTACTTATTCATGTGTGACCAGGTGTGCCTTTCCTTTGTCAGATTTGGCTTCCTTCCAAATTTTTCTCGCTAGAGGAAGTGCACAAATGGTGTATGAATATGGACTGCGACATTTCAATAAGCTAATATCAGTCACATTGTTACATTCACTTTCAGACTAATACCCTTTGGGGAAAGGTATGAACTTCCTTATCCCTCCAGCTATGGGTCAAATAGTACCCCGACTGTTCTTCTACAACAATTTTGATTGGTGTCATTAAACCAAGAAACTAAGCTAATTGGTGTATCCCATTAATTGGAACTTTTTCTCACCGGATCAGAACCGACTCTTTGAGAGTTTCCCGTTCTTAAGGGAAGAAGCAAAGGACATTTCAAGGGACTCCACTTTTCCTAAAATTGTCAACCAAGGATAGTGCCTAGTAATATATCACAATATTAGCTTCCTTCGACATTTTTGGGGGCATGGAATAATCAAATTGCATCTAATGGAGAGATCAGATCCCCTCTCCCGAATAAACTGCCTAAGAGTGTCAAACGGCATCCAATAGCGAGCCTCTAGTTCTGGAGCTCTGAGGAGTGGAGTAACTCTTTCTTAGTCATTACTTCCTGGTCCACTCTGACCCGGATGGTAATATCTGTAACGGTCCCATCTATGAATTTAATTGATCTCTTTGAAAATAAGTATTAAACAGGAATACTATATGATTGTGAGCAAAATGTTCGTATTAAGAGTTAGTTGAAGCTATTGTTCTTTACAAAGGACTATTATCGTTAGTGACTTGAAACCAATAGATCAATCTTAAAATTATTGGTATTAAGCATGAATACTTAAAACCATGTAAATGCCAGCTACAAAAAACTGTCTTTAACACTAGATGATACAAAAACGTCCGTTCAACCAACCATCTTCTAAAACATCTCTCTACGTAGGTGCCTTTTCTGAACATTAAATATATATCTTCGATCTTTTTATACTCACAGCCGCAAATTTCTGCTGAAATGTTCCCACTTTAGCAATTTGTTCGTCAACCATCTTCCTCGAAATACGAAACTGTTTGAGAATTTGTGTGGCTAGCTGGTCATATAATGGGTCACTTAGGTGGGCTGCATAAAGCTTTGAGGATACGATGTCGGTTCCGCTTACAACGTCTCCGCTGCCAATCTGGGGACAAAAGAAGTCAAAGTTTAAATTTTGAAAAATCAAATCGTTTTAACCTTATTATGGCTCAAAACAAAAATGTAGTTTTATAACCCAGACGAAACAAAGAAATATACTAAAAAGCTGCAGTAGTTAGGCACTCGGCAAAGATAAATAGGACTATATGAAATTGGTTCATGCCTTTTCCAAAGACAGTTCATTCAGTTTACGCTCCCATCCAGAATACACTTTTATTTAGTGTAGGGAAACTAAACTGAATCTAATTATCGGGCTCAAGATCTGAAGAGTATGGAGTACTCCTTCTTTGCCATTATTCCAAACTACACTCTGGCTGGGAGTGATAATACCCATTATGGTTCTATATTGTGATTAATATGCTGGATTGTGACATGGTAGTAAGCGAGTTCGGACTCCAGTCGCGTTTTTGTGTTCACTTTCGGACTAATACTTTTCGGAAAGGTATGAACCTCTTGTTACTCAAGAGCTCAGTCGGTTGGTGCTGTAGAAACCACTGACTCCACCTCTGCAGAGAAACTAGACCCCCACGAGTGTCCTGTATATGACTGAAGTATCTGGTGGTGAAACTCCAGTAATGCTGGAGCTTTGGGGAATGCAGAGCACCCCTTCATTGCTAACGCTCCCAGGTCCTCTCTGGATCGAAGTGGTAGCATCTGATAGTTCTTTTTGAACCACAGATAGGACCCTATTTAAATTGGGTGCAAACAAATCACTTATACTGAATTGAATTGTTTAGAAATAGAACTTTGATCATTTAATTGTATGTAAGCAAACGTCTGTTTATAGAATTGTTAGTGATACATAGCAATACGTGGAAACATTTTAACTGTGTGCAAGCAAATCAGTAATATTCAATAGAATTGTTAGTGATACATAGCAATACGAGGAAACATTTAACTGTGTGCAAAAAAATGAACTCGGGCTCGTTTAAAAATGTTATCAAAAATGTATTTGCAAATCCTGTATATGTATAAACAGGAGTTGTTATTAAATAACCAACAATGGTTGATATGCCATAAAACCCAACCCACCTAATTGCCCAGTCGGCTGGGGCTGTAGATTACACCGACTGCTTCTCTGCAGAGGGGTAAGACCCCCCAACGAATGTCCTGGATATGACACTAAACAATCTGATGGTGAGGTTCCAGCAGTGCTGGAGCTTTAGGGAATGCGGAGTACCACTTCATTGCCATCGCTCCCAGGTCCACTCTGGCCCGGAGTGGTAGCACCTGATAGGGCCCTATCTATGGGTTAAATCGAACTAACAGCATAACAGCATACTTATGCTAAAATGAATTGTTTGAGTAAACTAAATAGCTTGAAATAGAAATGTTTTTGACAATTAAACCGTACTTACATTTAAACTGTGTGCTTATGCTTAACTGAATTATTTGAAATAGTTTTAATGTCGAAAAACAGTTCTATCTATACTTAACTGAATTGTTACATATAACTGCTTGAATAGTTTGAAATGGAAATGTTTTTGACAAACTGTGTACTTATGCTAGACTGAATTGTTTTAAATAGAACAGATTATTTACATAAAAATGGATTTGGCGTTAAATAATCTACAAAGGTTGATATGCCATAAAACCCACCAAACCAACCTACCTAACCTTATTCCTCCAGCTATCGATTAAATAGTACATATATTGTTCTTCTAAAACAATGGCTTTAACATTGAATAACCCATGAAGTTTGTTACGCCATTTAACAAAGACACCAAACCAAACCCTCAGTCACAGATCTGTTTGAGAATTATCACTATTAGAAAAACTTGATACCATATAAATGGTTTATGTTATTGGCATATCAACCATTGTAGGTTATTTAATGCCAAATCCAGTTATATATGAGCGTTTAAATTTCCTTCGCTTGCGCTAGTTTCCGCGCAGCTGAGTGGTAGAATCTTTGGCGTTTGAGTCAACCGGGTTTCGATCCCAGCTTCGGGAATCTAGCCACACTGAAGAGTTCTGATAGAACGAAACAGGTCTGTCTGTGGATGACATATATATGACAAGAAAAATTCACTTTCTCGGTATCATAAATTTACTTCAGGTAAATATATATATATTCTTATAAGTCCAATTTATAAGCTTTATGAAAACCATCTTCAGATGAAATATTTAAGATTATAATTAGATGTTATATTACATCCGACATGAATAGAATTTGAAGAAAAATTTTTTTTTAATTAAAAGGATCTATTTTTATTTATTTGTTAAACAAGAAAAAAAATTTTAAAAGTTGGAGATTTTGAATTGGTAAAGAATTTATCTTTAATAGATATTATGTTAAGGTGCCCGTGGTGTAATGGTTATCGTCATAGGAAATGGACACGGCGACACGAGTTCAAATCCTGGACGAGACTGATTGCATTTCACATGGCACTAATACCCTTGGAAAAGGTATGAATCCAATAATTCCCCCTCCCGCTATGGGTAAATAGTAGGGCAGACTAGGTTCTTCAGCCTTGGTTAGGCAACTAGTCTAGGAGAAGGAAAACTGAATTCAAACCTGTTAAACTCCGCTTAAAAATTGACCTTGTGTCATATACTGCCCGAGCGGAGGGGTTGGGTAAATATGATGTTAAGGTAACTAATAATTCAAAAAGATAATCGAAATTTTCAAGTTCGATTCTTAAGCTTGTGGTTATTTATTGTAAAAAATGTGTACTAAAAAATCTGTATTATTGGGGTCGTTCCTACTCGTTAAAGGTCCTATTATTAATTTTTCTTTTATTTTTCTATTATATCTTTTCACCAAAATATTATCAATTATTTTAATTGTATTTATATTAGAGAATTATAAAATTGATTGATTCAATACTCTATTAGTGTTATATATAATGTGTGTGTCAACTAAGTTCCAAATATTGGTATCTATCATTAACAATTCAATTTAGCATATGTCAATTTTTTGCACACAGTTGAAATGTCAGCTCTTTTTGACCCATGGATAGGGTCCGATCAGGTGCTACTACACTGGAGCCTCACCGTTAGAATATATAACTGTGTGCCAATTATTTGTATTAAGTATAGTTAGGAAAAGCCTTTGTTTTGTTTTGTTATTTACTCCTTGAGTTTTCACATCAACGTTAGCTGACGGTCTTTCATTGGAATTTGAGTAACAGCAAGTCTCCAGGACTCTTCTCAGTATTCTGGCCGTTCTCAACAATACTGTACTTTGGATGGTCTCCACTCGTCCTCCAATTTCCAAGTTCTCCAATCCCTTTAATAATCCTTTAGATACTGTACCGAAAGCACCATCCACGATTGGTATAAACGTCATCTTTGTGTTCCATAGTTTTTCAATTCCTTAGCAAGGTCCTGGTACTTATTCTTCTTCTTTACTTTCTTTCAGTTTTCTGTGGTCAGCCGGTACAGTAAAGTCCACAATTTTGCAAGTTCTCTTTTGTTATTGGCATAATGGTTAGTGTTCGCCAATGGCCCGGGAGACCTGGGTTCAATCCCAGATCGAGTCATACGAAAGACTTTTAAAATGGTACTTGATTCCTCCTTGCATAACATTCAGCATTATAAGGTACGGATCAAGGGTAAAGTAGATAAATCCAGGGAAAGGAGTAGCGCCCTCCCAATACACCTTGGTGTAGAAGCTATCGAAAAGGGAGCCTTCGGGTCACCCTCGACTAAGGTCGCCAACTTGACTTACTTACTATAAGGCCTGGTCTTCTGGCCGAGATTAGGTGATCCGTTTGTATGCCAGTGGACCATAGGAGTTTGTGTGTCATTCTCCATGACAGCAGCTGGGTTGTGCATATACTATTTGTTCGTATGGTCAAATTTAAATTTCTTGCACATCTCCCAGTGGATCACCTTGCCCACCCAGTCGTGTCTCGTCTTATACTCCAATGTTAATTTGCTGCATTCGCTTATATGATTGATGGTTTCGTCTCTATCACCACATAACCAACATTTTCTATTTTGTTGCGTCTTATCTATTCTCGCTTTGATTTGATTGGTTCTTATGGCGTTCATTTGTGCTGCTATTTGGAGAGATTCTGTTTTTCTTTTAAAGTTTCCTTAACCTGGACGTGGTTAAGATTTTTCGTGTTAAGTGTTGTTTATGGGCGCTTTAAACGGCTAAAAGTTATTTTTCTTCTCATTTTTGCTTCCTAGTTGGTCATCGTGTTGTCAGTATCCGTTTTGATAGCTACAGTTAGTCCTCCTTAGTGTTTTTCTCTATAGTCTTCGTGTCGTTGTATCGATGCGTCAACACTGTCTTCAATGCTGGCAAGTCCTCTTCCTCACTCCTTTCTTGATACATAGTCTGTCAATTGTCTTTAATTGGAATCATTTTGAGATGAGGCTTTTAATCTTGAGAATTAATTTTTATTTATTACGGACTTTTCCCCCTCATCTTGGTAGTTTTTGTGTTGTTTCTTCTTTCACTACGTTTCGGCCAAATTTCACCTCTGGCCTTCTTCAGGTGACTTTACCGCGACCTCGGATAGGAATGCTGAGTCTTGTAACCGTATCCCCAGTAATTACTGTATTCCATACGTAGTGAAAGAAACAACACAAAAACTACCAAGATGAGGGGGGAAAAGTCCGCAATAAATAAAAATTAATTCTCAAGATTAAAAGCCTCATCTGAAAATGATTCCAGTTAAAGACAAGTACAGAAAATTCGGTACGGACCCGACTCTGGAAGACCAGATAAGGATTTATAAGACCCAAAAATCCATCCTTGATCGCCCTTCGGATAGAAGCGTTGAGTCTCTTCGGTTCCAGGTGAGCATTGTCAGAAGATAGCGGTTTCAAATCCTACCCAAGCCGGTCAGAGGTTTACTTGGTCAAAAATGTGGTGCGATAGACAACAACTATGGAAGGTAGTAATTACTGGGGATACGGTTACAAGACTCAGCATTCCTATCCGAGGTCGCGGTAAAATCACCGGAAGAAGGCCAGAGGTGAAATTTGGCCGAAACGTAGTGAAAGAAGAAACAACACAAAAACTACCAAGATGAGGACAAAAAGTCCGCAATAAATAAAAATTAATTCTCATAGTCTGTCAATGTCGTCTCTGGGGTGTAATGCTTTATGCATGGTTATTAGTTTCCTTGTTCTTTGGTCCACTTCAGAAAGGTTCCCGAATATCTAACGAGGGGTATAGCTATTTGAAACTATATAACTGTCAACAAACAAGTTATTATTATCAAATCGAAACCATATGATTGTGTATAAATTATTTTATTTGATAGGTATAAGTGAAATCATTTTACTAAGCAAAAATATCTTAAGAAATAATTGCACAAATGTAAACATAAACGTACAGTGAAGATGATTCCCTGACCTTCTGGCATAAAATAACCCTAGGATGGTTGACATGCCGTTAAAATCAACCGATAATCTGCGTCAGACGTAAATTGAATTCTGTTCACCAATTCCTTGGAATGTAAAACTAGTTTATTCAATAGAATTACGGAAAAAAGGTTTGCTGAGATTACTTTAGTTTTACAAGAATACTGTCGTAGGACAGTCAGTAAGATTCGAACCCACTTGCTAAGGTCTCATTCATACATATCGAGAATTCGAAGCCAGTAACACTGTTTGGCTTGAAATTACGTCTTTTTTACTTTCAGCGGGGTTGAGAATACGCTGATATCCCTCCAGAGGGGTAAGCCACCGCCCCAACCTAAAAAATCAAAACTGCATTTGACGGTGAGGCTCCAGTTTTGGAGCTTTGTGGAGTGCCCCTTCATTGCCGTTACTCCCACGTCTACTCTGACTAGCAGAAGTACCTGTTGCGTTTGTGGGTCAAATACATCTGTTGAAAATATGTATTCGATTGGACCGTGTGCAAAAATATTTAAAACTGAAGAAATAAATTCGCAAAAGATGTAAATATTACTTTACAGTGGATTGGATTCCCAAAACTTTGAGTATAAAATAATACTCGATGGGTTGACATGCCGTTAAAATCAATCTCTCGAACGAACCTATTTGCAACGGTCTCATTCATACACATCGAAAAATTAAAGCAGGCAAACGTTTTGTTCGGAAATTAATTAATTACTCCAAATATTTACAATTTAATATATTTAATATTCACGCAATATTTAAACTCTTAATATTTGATATATACTATTTAATATAATATTTACATTTAATATCTTATATTGACTCAATATTTAAACTCTTATACCCCCACCCTGTTCACTCTAATGCGAAATTGTATTACCTCCAGGGATTCAATCTCTGAGTAAAATTAGATCTTTCACAAAAATATGAATATACGATATTCTCCGAACCACTAGGCAAAAAAATTACGTTAGATTGATCGAAATGCTGTTAAATAGATTTAGATAGACTTATTGTATCTATGTCAGATGACCAATGCATTAGAATCCGAAGAACAAAAATATTTTTCAGGAAAATTTCTTCATTGACTGTGCGCTATATTAAAAGGTGACTAAGCTATCGATCATATGGAAATCAGACCTGACCGATAAAATGAAACGCAGTTCTGCTGTATGGATGCACAACTTGGACGCTAACAAAACGGCTGAAGAAGAAGCTAGACGGCAATTACACAAGAATGTTGAGAGCAATATTGAACAAGTCCTGGCAGTAACACCCCACAAGGCACCAACTATATCGCCACCTGCCTCCCATCACGAAAACTATCCAAGTTAGACGAGCTCATAAGTGATGTACTCCTATGGACCCCCACATATGGCCGAGCAAAAGCAGAACGACCAGCTCGAACATACATACAGCAGCTATGTGAGGATACGGGATGTAGTCCTGAAGACCTGCCAGAGGCGATAAACGATAGGGAGAAGTGGCGAGAGAGGGTCAGGGATATCCGTGCTAGCGGCACGACATGATGATTAATGCTATATTCAAACCAGCTGTAAGTAAAGTTAGCGACCGTAGTCGAGGGCAAAAGCTACTACACCGAGGCGTAGGGGAGGGCGCTACTCCTTTCCCAGGACTGCTCCATTTTACCCTTGATATGTACCTTATATTGCTGAGTGTTAAGCAAGGAGGTATCAAGTACCATTTTTAGTCTTTGGCATGACGCGACCTGAGATTGAACACGGGTCTCCCGGACCATTAGCGAACACTCTACCCACTAGGCCAATGAGCCGGTCAGCTGTACTTCGCTAAACTAATTAACCTTAAGTCGCATCCTCCATGAAACGGGTGCCCAGTCGGCTGGTGCTGTAGAATACTTAGGCTACATTAATGCAGATGGGTAAGACCCCCCGAACGAGTGTCCTGTATATGACACTAAACAATTTGATGGTGAGGCTTCAGTAATGCTGGAGCTTTGTGGAATGCTGAGTATCCCTTCATTGCCATTTCTCCCCGGTACACTCTGGCTCAGAGTGGGAGCACTGGACAGCGACCTCTCTATGGGTCAGATAGGACTAAACTGTGTACTAAGGATAAACTAAATTGTTTGAAATGGTACTGGTTTTTTTTTTTTGTTTTTTTACATTGAAACTGTGTGAACAAAAAAAAAGCTATATTTTTACTAAACTGAATCGTTTGAAGTAGGACTGTTTATAAGTATAAAATGGATTTGGCACGAATAACATTCAATAGCTGGTATGCCAAATCTAAGAGATGGAGGGGTTGGGTGAATACATACATCTAAACTTCACATGGTCCGTTATTTGAGAATAGATTTAACAGGTCAAAAATAGAAAGAGTATCTAATAAATGTGTATTATATTTTACATACGTGTATGACGTTACGAGAAGTGTTTTTCGCATCTGTTTTCACTGTGACTGGCAGTAAAGGCATTATTCCAAAATTCTTTCTAAGTCCAATCAGGAAATCTTCAAGTGATTGATTCATTGTCCAGTTGAAGTCAACAAGGGACATTCCTCCGGCTGTCTTTATCAAATAATCAACATTCGGGATCGAGTTTTGTCTTATAAAATCTGCAAAAGTTTAAACAAAAGTATTTTATCATCAAAAGAAGCAACACTGTTTGAAGTATATGTCAAGTTTGAAGATCTAATCCCAAATTGGAAGCTTTTGGAAAATTCTGTCGGTCGGAATGTCGTATCTCGTCAAATCATTGAAGTTGACCAGCTTTGAGACTTCAGTGTTGTGTTGGTTAACGGTTTTGGAACAAGAGCGACTCAAACCTACCCCAGGGCAGTGAACTAAGCAAAACTAATTCAATAATTGATTTAACCTTGTACCGAATTAACAATGATCTATATGGAAGAACGTGACAATTCTAAGTAGATTTAAACGGTGTAAATCATATCAGACCCGAATTTAAACAATCCACAAAAAGAACAGGAGTGCAATAAGTACTGTTACTAAGTATTTTTTCCTTCCTGTAGGTATTGACCGACCGTTGTCGAAGGTAATCTGAAGGCTCCCTTTTTAATAGCTAGTATACCGAGGTGTAGTGGAGGGCGCTACTTCTTTCCCCAGATAGCTCCTCTTATCAAGGATAAGTACCTTATGCTGAGCGTTAAGCAAGGAGGCATCAAGTATCTTTTTTTTTTTTTTTTTTTTTTTTTTTTTTTTTTTTTTTTTGGTTTTCAGTATGACTCGACTTAGGGATTGAACCTAGGTCTCCTAGACGGTTGGTAAACACTCGACCCACTATGCATATATATATATATATATATATATATATATATATATATATATATATATATATAAAATCTCGCTGACTGAGCGGTAAGATACTAAGTCTAACGAAAAATTGGGCGGGTTTCGATACCAGCTTCTTACGTGTCTAGTCACACTGAAGAGTTATAATACAACGAAACAGTTTGTCTTTGGATAACAATATATATTTGCTCACATACACACACACACACATATATATATATATATATATATATATATATATATTCCCCTTTCACATTTTTTTCACAAGATTTATTTACTCGTACGTTTCTTTTTCTTTCTCTTATTCTTGGTTTTTCTCGATTCTTTCTCGTTTAATATTATGCAGCTTTTCTGGCCAGATAGTGAAACAAATTTCAACTCAGTAGGACAGAGGATTGTGCAGATACTACACTCTGATCATAGGTACAGAAACGTAACTGATAATCGTGTAAATCATTTTCTAGATACATCAACTTGCACATAGCAGGTCTATAAAAGAAACAGTTTTAAAGTATATTGAAAAAAAATTACTGTTGAATAAGAATTTTGTCTATACTCTTGCCAGACAGGTTGTTAAAAACTATAGATGTTGAGAAGCTATTTTGTTTGACTGAATTAAGCAAGTAATTGTTATTGCGTGACGATATTTTCGAATCCATTTCAAGAAATCACATTTACTGAACTATCAACTATCGATTAGTCAAAGAAATTTTAAACGGATTTATTGAAAACAAGAATCTTATCATTCATCAAATATTTTTTGTGAGGTGATGTTAGTATGTCAGTCGTTGCAGAACTCAACCACATAAAATTGGTGATCATCGTTATCAGTGGAATCTTCTAACATATTTTATCTAATAGTATTTGGACTGAAAAAAAAATCAAGGTGGGGGTCTTATTTACAATAGTTGTATAATGCTAAACTGGACCCTTGCTTCGTGTTAAGTAAACAGAATCTTTAGCTTTTTTTTTTTTTCTTGTAGACCTCAAGCCGAAAATTTCCTTGCCAAAATTATTTCCTTTTTCCTATGACATTTCCCAGTAACGAGAAAAGCAAGACTTTAAAAGAGTGTTTAGATTTGTTATTAAAGCAATGACCACCAGGTGGCTATAAAGGTTAACCTATCGACATTTATAAGTCGTTTAGAAAAAACTTTTGGTGTCTTGTTAATGTTTCTTTTGACATGATAAAAAACTTTGTGACGCATCAATCGGCTTATGTTGATGTGCCGTCTTCTAATTCGAAGAAAACACCGATTTTTGCAAATCGGTTACTTGAAGGGAAAAATGGAACTAGGAATAAAAAATTAAAAAAAGTAACGAATAGTTAAGATTTTTTAGGGTTTTGTTTGTTTGGGGGAGTGAGGTGTTTTGTTTTGTGGGGTTCACCCCTCAAAAAATCTTAATTAAAACCAGTTCAACACCGCTTAAAAATTGACCTTGAGTCGAATCCTGCTTGTACGGTGGGGTTGGGAAATGCATTTTAAGAAAGTAAAATTAAGGTATAAATTCCATTTAGCTGCAACGGAGTTTTGACGACTTGATAAAATTTTTATCATTTAACATTTTTTTTTCTTGTCATTTGAATCATTCTCTTGGCTACTCAAATAGATTTAGTTGATATCGTATTCATATATGTAGATTGAACAATACGTCTGGAGCCTAATAATAAAAAAAGAACATTTATTTATCAACATAATTTCTATATTGTCAGTGCTCTAAATTTACCGTTGACGATGAATCACGAACATCTAAAATTCACGCTTAGCGTTGTAAGATAATTAAATCGGTGACCAGTGTTCAAGTCTTGGACGATGCTGTTGGCATTTCATTTCGCGCAAATGCCCTTAAGAAAGCTGGGTAGAGAAAGGAACGGATTCATGCCTAAGAGTTAATAGTAAGGTAGAATGGTTTTCATGACGTGACTGCAACACACTTTATATGGGCATACAGTCGTAGGAAATGGAACCAACGATAACGGCTCAAATCTTAGATGAGGCAGTTTTTCACCTAGCTGTAATTCCATTTGGGAAAAGCCATGAACCCATAAGTTCTCCATCTTGCTATGGGTGATTAGTAGAGAAAACGTCTGTGGGGTGTACCTTGGTTAGGCAACGAGTATCGGAAAAGGAAAAGTTTGAATTGAAATCAACTTTACTCCGCCTAACTATTGATTAAGTCACATCTTACTTGGAGTGGATGGGTTGGGTAAAATATATACAGTCAAAGCTGCATCGTCCAAATCCTATAAATTGTTTTATTAATTAGGCCTATTTGGGGGGGGGTCTAAGTTGAATGTGTACATTTGTGAACACTCATTTTCTTATTGATTATCATTGGTTTTCTTTATATAATTTGTTCTCAATTAACAAGCGCACCATGTATACAATAAATATTACTGATTAAAATTCAGCCAATGACTGTGGTCGGTTACCGACGTATTTTCGTTATACACACATCACTTGCTATAATGCGATGGTTATGGAACTGTTATCACTGGGTGCCAGCCTAGTGTTGGTTGGTTGGTTGGTTTTTATGCCATATTAACCATTATTGGTTGTTTAATGCCAAATCCATTTTTTTATACATATAAACATTTGTATTTCGAGCAATTCACTTTAACATAAATACACAGTTTAGTTCTATTTGACCCGTAGATAAGACTATCAGGTGCTACCACTCCAGGCCAGAGTAGACCTGGGAGCGATGGCAATAAAGGGGTACTCCGCATTTCCCAAAGCTCCAGCATTACTAGAGCCTCACCATCAGATTGTTTAGTGTCATATCCAGGAAACTCGTTATGAGAGTCCTACTTCTGTGCTGAGATGAAGTCGATTTATTCTGACTGGGCCACCAGGCTTGTGTATTGAATTCAATTCTCATTTATAAATTATTTCTGAGAATAACATCCTCGAGGAAAATAACACTTACTCACAGAAAAGTCTCTGGTTTAATATAATCAGGGTTTTTTTTTCAATGATTATATCAAAGAGTTTGATCTGTCAGTGGGGCCGCGAATATACTGACTTTATCCATTGCAAAAAGGTAAGATCCTCCCTTTAGAAAAAAAACTATCCAATAGCGCTAATGATGATGTTCTAATTCAGTTCTTTGGAGAATTAAGTATTTATTTACCTGACCCCTCCGTATGGCAGGATGTGACACAAGGTCGATTTTTTTAAGCGGAGTTTGATAGGTCTAAATTCAGTTTTCCTTCTCCCATACTGGTTGCCAAACCAAGGCTAAAGAACCAAGTCTTCCCTACTATTTACCCATATCTGCATGGAGAATAATTGGATTCATGCCTTTCCCAAGAGTATTTGTGCAATGGGAAATGCTATCAGCTTCGTCCAGGACTTGAACTCGTGTCACCGTGTCCATTTCCTCCAACAATAGCCATTGCACCACGGGCACCTCCTTGGACAATGAGTCGTATCGATACTGCTGTATGGATGCACTACTTGGACGCTAACTAAACGGCTGGAGAAGGAGCTGGACGGCAATTACACAAAAATGTTGCGAGCAATATTGAACAAGTCCTGGCGGCAACACCCCACAAGGCACCAACTATACAGCCACCTGCCTCCCATCACGAAAACTATCCAAGCTAGACGAGCCAGATAGGCAGGACACTGCTGGAGAAGCAGGGACGAGCTCATAAGTGATGTACTCCTATGGATCCCCACATATGGCCGAGAAAATGCAGGACGACCAGCTCGAACATACATACAGCAGCTATGTGAGGATACGAGATGTAACCCTTAAGACATGCCAGAGTCGATGAACGATAGGGAGAAGTGGCGAGAGAGGGTCAGGGATATCCGTGCAAGCGGCATGACATGATGATGAGCTGTATTCAGAATAATTGTTTGGAGCCATAATAATTTACAAAGCTCAAGTAGCAAATGGAATCATATAATTGTTTGAAATACTAAAAATCAAATAACAGTAAATTATTTGTATTGGATAGGAATACATGAAACAATATAACTGAACAAACAAATGATTGTTATTAAATAGGAATAGTTATTTCAATGTTTTAACTATTAACAAATTACTAATTTTGATTTATATTATCCTTCGTCTTTTTAATTTTATTTTATCGCTTCTCACTCTGTTGATCACTTTGACGACAGCGAGAAACAATACATATCAGAAATAAGTGTAGGATTACATCCCTTGCCTGCCAAATAATACTACTAATGACCGCTCGGTGGCGTGACCAAAGTCACATATAAAAGCACTCGCCTAAGTCGGTCTTGCCCCGACAATAAGAAGAACGCATGAGTGTGGACATTCCCGTCCACACCCAAGATAGTGGTGGGGGTCTTACGCCTTCCAACAAACTGCATGTCATATGGGGGCATGATACCATACTTTGATGTAACTCTTCACATAATTTCAATTCTCATTGGTACGTAATTAAGGGCTCTCAACTTACACCAAAAGGTCTTTTAGGACATTTCTTCTAACAACTCTTTATAAACTCTTTCTTATATCTCATTTCGTTCTTGTTTGTTCAGGCAATAAACTGTTAATTCGTCATGAATTGTTTTGTATTGATTAGCATGAGGAAACTTTAAACCATTATAAATTTTCCTCTGCTACGAATCTCTGAATTGTTTTCTCACACTTAAATAAGTTATGGTACTCGTATACGACAAATACACAACCTTTAAGCACTCAATACCATAGATCGCTCACTACACACAGATAAGCTCGCTGTAATCAACGACAGAATCGCCCCTTCACCTGCTTCACCATCTAAGCTTAGATTTCAGTACCTCGGGCTTTCGCATAAGTTAAAATAATCTAATGCTTCTTTCGGAGATCACTTTTTGTGCTTTTGGCAACCAATACTCTCGGGGTTCGCCTACTCTTTCAGCTAAATGGCAGTTTATTTTATTAGAGTTTGCTTTTTGGTGGGGTGGTGAAGCTGCTTATTATATTTAACGGTGACATTTTTTTCCTCAAAAGAGACGACGGAGTGATTCAAAGCATTAAACTTTTGTAGTTTGCAACCTTCTACAGTACAGGACGTTTATCTTCTGCCAACCGTCAAATTGTGGTTAGATTGATTACATATGATAGGTTTCCGAGGCAAAAGGCATCCAGCTTCGAATTTCACTGATAGCTTATTCTTTGAGTCCCATCTGCGCTGTTTGTTTACGATGGTAGTTTTTTTGTTTTGTTTTTTTGTTTTTTTTAAATTAAGGTGAAAGAAATGCTTGCTAAAAAATCAACACTGGTTGAGATTGCTTTATCTAATAAAAAAAAAAATTACTGTTTAACTATTTATGTTGATCGCCATTAAATAAAGATCACCAGAAAGTGAGAGAAATACTTTACTACAAAGTGAGTTGTTGCAAATAAAAAATCAAGATGAAAGAAATACGAGCCAAAAGGAAATTATTGTCGACATTGCTTCATCTAATAAAATATAGGAACATTTAATTCGCTTTACTTAAATTTTCAACATCTATATTTTTTCTCTTTTTTAATTAGCTTTTCTTTTTTTTTATTATGAATAATACCAATTAGCTCAATTTATGCGATGAATATTCAATGCATTTCATTGTTAATTTTTACAAATTAATGATATTTACAAGAAACACAAAAAAATAACGCTTGTTTATTTAAATATTTGTATTGAAATATTTTCGTTTCTCCTGAACAATTCATGACAATTCATCATTATTTTTATTGTCTCTGCTTTAGATCTTTTTAGCGAATTGTAAAGTCTTTTTTTTTTTTTCTTTCTTTCTTTCTAACTCACTATTTAATTTTATTCTTGTTATCGGACAATCAGTTTTAATATTGTCGCGAAAAAAATGTCAGCAAAAATGTAAACTGACGTCGCTTATGCGTCTCTGAACTGTTATCTCAAATAAATGAAGGAGCCACTTCATCTAAAATGTCTGATAAAGCGGGGCGGGAGGCTGTACACAACAGAAAAGGAAATATTAGTTGATAGTAGCCGTTAATCTTGATCTTTCTCCAGTGAAAAAAGCTGGAAGAAATAGAATTATGGAATTAGTATATTTAAAGTATGTTTCTCTTTTCTTTTGCTCTGTCACTTGAGGCGACTGCACTTCTGCAGAAGGGGTAATACTACCCTCCCAATGACAGCAACTGTTGGAAATGGGTGGTGACCCGTAATGATTCAAGACGGAATCCATGAGGCTGTAGAATACGACTGCTTCTCTGCAGAGGGGCAAGACCCCCCCCCACCAACGAGTGTCCTGTATATGACGCTAAACAATCTGATGGTGAGGCTCCAGCAATGCTGGTGCTTTGGGGAATGCGGAGTGCCCCTTTATTGCCATCGCTCCCAGGTCCACTCAGGCCCGGAGTGGTAGTACCTGATAAGGGTCTATCTATGGGTTAAATAGAACTAAACGGTGGTTGGTGTTTACTGTTTTTATGCATTTAAACTGCGTATTTATGCTGAACTGAATTGTTTAAAATAGATGTTTTGACATTAAAACTGCGTACTAATGCTACACTGAATTGCTCGAAATATAACTGTTTTGACATCTAAACTGTGTACTTATGCTAAACTGAATTACCTGAAATATAACTTTTGACATTAACACAGTGTATTGCCCAGTCGGCTGCGGCTGTAGAATACACTGACTGCACCTCTGCAGAGGGGTAAGACTTCCCCCAATGAGCCTCCTGGATATTACACTTAAGTCTGATGGTGAGATCCCAGTAATGCTTGAGTTTTGGGGAATGTGGAGTATCCCCTTCATTGCCATTGCTCCCAGGTCCACTCTGGCCCGGAGTGGTAGCACTTGATAGGGCCTTGTCTATGGGTTAAATAGAACTAAACGGCATACTTATACTGAACTGAATTGTTTGATTAAACTGAATTGCTTGAAATAGAAATTTTTTTAACAATTAGACCGTACTTACATTTAAACTGCGTGCTTTTGCTAAACTGAATTATTTCAAATAGAACTGTTTTTGACATTGAAACTGTATTTACACTAAACTGAATTGTTTGACATGGAACCGTTTTGACATGCAACTGTGTGTAAATAAAATCTGTACTTATGCTAAACAGAATTATTTGAAACTGAACTGTTTTTGTCATTGAACCTGTACTTTCATTATACTGAATTGTTATATAACTGCTAGAATAGTTTGAAATAGAAATGTTTTTGACAAACTGTGTACTCATGCTTAACTGAATTGTTTGAAATGGTACAAATTATTTTCATAAAAATCGATTTGGTGTTAAATAACCTACAAAGGTTGATATGCCATAAAACCCAACAAACCAAACCATCAAGACGGAATCCTGGTGGTTGATCTGTCCGTGACCCGGTAATTAAGTTGTCAAGTAACTAGCAACATTCTACTTTGGCCCTTATTGGGCGAGACAAATGATCAGTCATGTTAAGCCCTAGCTCCTATATTCAGTCATGACCGTATTCTTCAATCTGCACTTGTGGCAAACACCCAACCGTTTTGATCTTATAAGAGCTAAAAGGTGGTGGGTGAGGATCAATTTAAAAATCAAAGTACCAACAAACTTAGCAAACAAATAATGTTAAATTCTATAGTAATACATGAGGATATAACTGTCCCGGCAAACGATTTGTAGTAAATAGAAATACTTGAAACCATTTAACTGCACGAAAATGAGCTTGGGTTCTTTTAGAAATGTTATCTACAAAATGTGTATACAAATCATATCTTAATATATATGCAAGACATGATTTGGCACTAAATTACCTACAAGGTTCGATATACCATAAAACCAAACCATATCTACTGGTGGAGGTAGAAAAGAAAAAATGTTGAGAATGAATTGCTTTCACAACAAAAAATAACACTATGCTCCATAGAAGACGCTAAAACTGCCCTCCAAAGCCTGGAAGGTGGTAGACCTCAAAAGAATCATAAGGAGAGAATGAAGAACCATAGAAACGAACACATTTTCACATTTTTAACACCTTTTACAATTCCTAATTTAGAGAAAATAGGCTTACATAATAGAGTGGAAAAGTATGTTCCAAATCTTTGATGTTTTTAAATGTCAAAAATATGACCACCATCAGGAGCGGTGTTCGTGATGCCAGACATGTGTGAATTGGAAGTAGATAATCCACCACACTCAGAAGAAAAAAATTGATAAACAACTGTACGAATTGTCGCAAAAATCATCTGGCATACTCTCGCGAGCGCAACTTTTGGAAAAATGAATGGAGATAAAATATGAAAAGAACATCCCCTTCCCAAAGGCTAGGAAAGTTGTAAAGGGATAAGGAACAACCCTGTGCCTGAGTAGTTGGAATTACATTTTTAAAATACCAGTCAGCTGGGAAAATTTGAGGTTCTTATAGAGAAAATACGACACCTGAAGACTGGCTAAAATTTCTTATCAGAAGTAAAAATGAAATGCATAAACGAAACTAGACAAATTAAGAATCCAGAATCACTGTTTTTACAAAAATGTAATAAACTAATATTCCATCTCCTCATGCATAAAACCAACTCAAAATGCTCAAAAATCACCAGGAAAACTTAACCTAACATAACCAAACAAAAATATAGATCTATCTGCCCTCCAATTTTCCCTGAAATAATTTCTAGAGAAAGACTAAAGAAAAACAAAAAATCCACCAAAGAACAACACCTGGTCAGAAAAACAGCTTCCCAAACATAAAATGCAACCTAAAGAAATCATGATATAAGCATCAGCTCGAAACCAAAAAACTGATTCGAACAACCACAAAAAAATGGAAATAAAAAAAATTTATAAATCCAGTAAAAGTTAACAAAAACGTAACGCTCATTAATATATAACCACCCGTGTTAAAATGGAGTTGACGAGGGTTAAAAAGAAAAATTTACTACTTCTAAAAGATTTGTCCAGATTTAGTTGGTTTACAAAAAACTTTCTTTAAAACAAGACTATGGAATACAGGGGGAAATATCAGATATATAACTATATACAAGAATCTGATCGAAAAAACTGTAAAAGAAACTTTAATCCTTATTAGAAGCAGAATTCCACTCAGCCAAATCAATAAAACGAATCTTCAGGCAGTTACTGTTGAAGCAACTCAACATAAACTACCTGTATATGCTCAATGTTTATCCCACCAAATGATCCATAAGCAAAAATGACCTCCAAAATCTAATAGAGAAAACACCAAAGTCTTTGATTTTGCTGGGTGGCTTCAATAGCCACAATACAGCAGGAGGGCTAAGATACAAACATCAGGAAAAAACCGTGAAAAAATTCAAATGAAAATGATTTATGTCTACTCAGCAAAAGAGCATGATCATATCAACCCCCGCCTTTTTTCAGGAAACTATTTAGCACTTGACCTGATCATATGTGACCCAATAGTATATGTTGACTTCTCTTGGGATGTAAAAGATTATACTTATGAAAGTGACCACTTCCGTATCCGCCCGGAAAACTTCAAATCCAATAGCAAAAATATACCCTACTGGAAACTGAACAAAGCAAATTGGAACAAATTCAAAAACCTCTACAAAGAAAATTTAATGAAAAATAGCAAAATAGTTTCAGCAAAATGTTTTATACGAATCGCTCAAGCAAAGGAATGTGTAATGGCTCATAGGTAGTGTGTATATTTGTAATTAAGGATGGATTTGACCAACACTAACTCCAATTTGACAACTCAAAAAAGCTGGCGTCTGCTAACCCACTTGACACGCAAAGGCCAGCCAGCCAGCAAAAAACATACATCCACTCACCTCCTGACCATTATCTACTGGAGGACGAGGACAAGTTTATAACAAAACAAAAAATTTCTTATGAGAGAGAAGGTCTCTACAGAGGAAGAGAATGTGTGCCTCTTCTAACTTACCGACTTCCTTTATAGATTTTGAAAAGGAAACGCTGGTTATAGCGATCAGAGAATGGGAGTTTGGCAGTAGTACAGATGCGGGAGTTAGGAACGCGTGGTCGAAAGGTATTCAGTTTTTATAAGCTTATCACATCGTTATAACTTGTTATAAATTGTACAATAATATTATGTGAAAGACAATTTTGTTGCAATTAAACTTCGATTGTTACTTTTGATATCTGTTTACTTTTGTAGACATTTCGTTTCACTTAGAAATGTTCGTTCGCAACATTCCAATTCGGACTCGGAAACATACTCTCTGACAAACATAATATAACACAACAATTGCATCCCTAAAAACTCTATACGTAACAAACAGACCATGGTTCAACTGCATCAAAGCAATCATACAACGGAAGGAATCTCTTTGAAAATTGATCTAAGAGACTACAACTCCAAACTGGAACATTTACAAATTACATAGAACTATGGCTCGTTAAATCACGAAAAAAGTTAGTGGGCAAAAATGTCCACAAACTCCTATGTCAAATCAAATTTGTTTGAGATAAATTTCTGACAAAAAACAAACTACCCTTATCAAGCATCTTTTCAAAAACAACACTATAACTGACAAAAAAAGATATGGCAATTGCACTTGCCGAAACACGAAAAATCCAAGTGAAAACTGACAACAAATATTCTTAGTCTTAAAACAAACCCCAAAAAATATAAACCGAACTTTTAAATGAAAAACTACTAAGTTACCATAGTCCTTTTCTGTTTACAGAATTCCTCCATTAAAAAAAAAGCGGCCAAAACACGGCAATAAGAACTGATGAGGCCCACTACGAATTTTTGAGACAATTAACATTTGAATCTTTAGAACTTATCAAAATATATAGCAATATATTGCTACACAGTAATTTCCGAATGTTTGGAAACGTATTAATACCAGTCCCAAAACCCGGAAAGGGCTTTTCTGAGAAAGAAATTATAGACCTCTTTCACTGACCAGCTGCTTGTGTCAGACGATGAAGTGAATGATAGATTTAGCATCTGGGATCTAATTACTGAGCTTCGGAAAGAAAAGAACAATTGACCATTCAATTTGCCTCGAGGCGACAAGGAATGCATTCGTTCGTAACCAAACACCTCACTGCGGTCATCTTTAACCTGGACAAGGCTTATGATACAACGTGGAAATATGATGTTGTGATGGGCTGTACAACCTCAGTCTGAGAGACAAACTCACACTTCATTAATGGCTTCTTTTAGGACAGAAAGTTCTAAGTTCGGTTTGTATTAGCTCTCTAAGATTTAAGAAAAAATCATGAGGGAGTATCCCAAGGCAGTATTTTGTCGGTAACACCCGTTGGCATAAAAATAAATTACACTTAGTCAAGATATCGACAAGTAGATTATTTCATTTGCTACAGGTCTAAACAAAATACATGCCATCAGATGTAGATTGCAGCGGTGTCTTAAAACCATTAACAAATGGGTAACTGAAAATGTTTTTAGATTTCCGCACTAAAATCAAATACATGTACTTTTAACAGAATAGAAAACTGCATAGCGAACTTGCTTTAAGACTCGAAGAGACTGAAATACCTGTGGTAAATCGACATAAATTTTGGGGGATAAAACTCGACAAAAAACTTCTGAAATATCTCAAAAATAAAAGTAGCAAAGTAATAGTGTGTTGGCTCATAATCAATGGGGAGCGGATTGACAAATTTACGAAAAAACTTTACATGGATTACGGTAGCACCGTATACAGATCGGCAAGAAAAATTTTTAAATACTCGATCCTTCAATCAACAGAAGCTAAAGACTGATACTTTCAAGACCTCACCAATCAAAAGTTTATATGCGAAAGCTGATGAAACACCAAAGCTTAGTTGAAGAAAATTAGCGTTACAATCCAACACAAAACAGACCCTGCTCATCCAACCCAGTCTGTTATAAAACATTCTATCCACAATACAGAAACGTCTATCAACAAAAAGAGCTCTTAGACCATTAGGACTCCGAATAAAAACCCCAATCAAAAATACAACTGGAAACAATACACAATTTCATTCCGATCATTGTACTTTGGACTATTCAAGTCCTAAAAGTAATATTAAACTTATGCACATTCCACAAAATCAAAGACACATCCTCTCAACTTTCAGAAGGAACTCAATAAAATTAAAGACAACAATCTCAATCAAACAATTATTTATACACGTCTTCAAACACGAATATATAACAGGATATACAACAATATGTCAGAAAATTATGAAGAAAGGCTTACGAACTAAACCGATATTCACTGCTGAAGTTTTTTTACCATGCATATGGCACTCGACATTATCTCAAAATACAAACAAAAAATTTATTTCATGGTTCATAAGTTCTAATTGCACAGAGAAAAATGCACTTAATACCCTATTAATAGTTAAGATCATTGACATTCACCAATAGATTGTTGAGGTCTTGAGAACACCAAACACTTAGACTTCCGTGAATTGTAGGTGCGAGTATTAAGATTTTCTTGATCTGGATACGATGCTGTTGTAATCAATTTTGGGTCGAATTAACATCTATGTAAATTGAACTCAATATCAGTCAAGAGATTGTGATATATTGAATCCTAAGTCATGTTGGAATTACTGGATATGACAAAGCCGACTCAGCTGAAATTTTTCATGAATTAAGAAACTGACCCACACATTAAAAAAATTTCAAGCAAAAATGTCAACAACGTTTGAATAGTAGTACAGCGAACAAGCTATAATCAATTAAGTCACGACTAGGAGAATGGAAACTAGGATATAGAAAAGAGGGAGATTAAATACTGACCAATTTTCTCAAGACTTATACATTTTTTTAAAAACTCAAACAAGAGGAATAACCACCGTGCATAACATATTAAACTCCCTGCACTGTAAAATTTTCTTATAGTATGAAGAGATTTTGCTTTCATCAGGGGGCACTTTTTCAGCGGAAATAACATGAAAGCTCTATTTGAAAATGTCAATATAGAGAGCATTTTATCCGTCTTGAAAGGAACAAAAACTATAAATCAGTTGTTTCAAATGTAGGTATATAAGATACGTCTATGAAACAAGACATATTTTTAAAAAATAAATAAAATAGCTTTTAAAATAAAATTGTCTAACTTCCATCTCGCATTCTAGCAATTTGTTTAAAAACCAAAATATCCACCCACAAACTAATCGTTTACAAATATGTAACAAAGGTGTTGGCATTAAGCAAAATAACCAAATCAACCTTTTTGGTGGGGGAGGATCTTTTGGGTTTTTGTTGTTTTAACAGTAAATGAACTATTATAGATAAAACGCAGTACACTTATTTAATCGTCGAACATTTTGGCTTCATACAATATTCTTTAAAAAAAATCTAGTTTAAACTATTTAAATTAATGGTATAAATATTTTCAAGCCAAGTAGAGGAAAATATAAAGTAACATTATATTTAAGAGGAAAATGGAATTATTACTTAGTTACCCCTCCTCGAGCTTTTTATGATAGCCTTATTTTCTCTGGTATAGATTCCACTAATTCAAAGCAATATTCTTTATCAAAGCGGTTTCAACTTTCCTAAATGGCAATCAATAGAACTTCAATAGCTTTTGCTCTGTGACAAGATGCATTAAAATTTGAAAAATGACTTCACCATCAAACCAATTTTAGCGATGAAATAAGATTATCTAGGATTTTAATATGTATGGATTCTTGAGATAATATTGCCATCTCCTCTTGTCCTTGAAATGACATGCAATCCCAGATCATGAATGACTTGGAAAATGTATTTTCTTCAGTCATCTTTGTTACATTTAAACAACACCAAACAGAAGTTTCAGCATCATCGCCTTGGCCAATGCAGATTCTTGATTTATCAGTGAATATCACTTTCATCCAATTTTCCACACGCCATGATTGTTTTTCCTTAGTCCACATTAACTTCATTTTCTTTTCGTGTGTTAAAGTCGAGTTTCAGTCGCCTTTTTCCCCCTCCATTTCATTGGACCGATTTCTTGCAGTTCTGTCACAAACATTGACTGCTGTTTCGACCCAATTATTCTATTGTTCAGTTTCTATTTTCAAGGCATATTGCCTTAAGTTGTCTATCCTAATTTTGATTTCTTTTGTAGTTTATCAGAATGTTTTCCTTTTTTTTTTTTTTTTAACCACCCCTATTTCTTTTATATTTACACGAGACATTTTAGGCCCAGATGACCGGGAACAATCCACATCTTCCACGACAACCACAAGGCCTCGTGCCTTCTTGTATTCATTACAAGAAATAAAGGAGTGCTTTCTTGACTTAATTTAACTATTCTTTCTATTGTTTCCACTGCCTATAAGTTTGTTTTGCTTTTTTCCGGGGGTAGGATTTTTTATTTATTTTTTAGCCAACAGCCTTGTTTGCTGGGGCTGTAGAATATATCGACTACATCTCTGCAGACGGATAAGACCCCCAACGAGTGTCCTGATATGACACTAAACAATTTGATGGTAAGGCTCTAGTAATGGTGGAGCTTGGGGGGATGCGGAATATTCCTTCATTGCCATTGCTCCCAGGTCCACTTAGGCCTGGAGTGGTAACATCTGATAGGGTCCTATCTATGGATCAAATAGAACTTTTTGACATTTTAAACTATGTGCAAACAAATGACATGCTAAATTGAATTGTTTGAAATAGAACTGTTCAATATCATTTGTTTACAGTCAAAGCGGTTAGAGTGTTCGCCAATGAACCGGGAGACTTGGATTCAATCCCAGGTCGAGTCATACCAAAGACTCAAAAAATGGTCCTTGATGTCTCCTTGCTTAACACTCAGCATTATAAGGTATGGATCAAGGGTAAGTGGAGCAATCCAGGGAAAGGAGTAGCGCCCTCTCCTACACCTTGGTGTAGTAAGCTATCGAAAAGGGAGCCTTCGGATCACCCTCGACAATGGTCGCCAACTTTACTTTTTACTTTATAGTTAAATGATTAATGTTTAATTGAATTGTTAGTGATACGTAACAATACTTGCAAACATTTAACTGTGTGCAAGTGAATGTGCAATGGAGAATAAAATAATTAGTGTTAAAGAGCAATAATTTCAACCACCTTATTTTGCGAAGAAATGTTTAATATTTAATTGAATTGAATGTTGGATAGCAATAATTGAAACTATTTAACTATGTACAAATAATACGAATATTAGTGTAAAAAAAATTAGTTGTGCTTTAAAAATGAAATTGCCGACCAAATAATCTTACATATCACGTATATTTATTTAAATGTGTGATACAAACGACTGAGGTTAAATTGTAACTGTTATATAGCAATACTTAAAACCATTTAACTGTGTGCAAAAAAAATTAGTTTAGGCTTGTTTAAAAATGTTATCAACAAAATGGTGTTTATAAACCATATATATTTAATACATAATTATACACAGAAGTTGACATTAAATAACCTATAATGGTTTGTCATAAAACAAAACCGATTTTTAGCCAAGTTTCCTTTCAATCAGGTATGTCAGACCACTTGTTTAGATCTTAACGAACAGTTTAACCGTAGACCGATTTGAATATCTCGGATTCTGTTAACATTTGTTTTGTTTAACAATTTCTCATTGTGGTTCGGAAAAAATGACCCTTTAAATTAAGTTTAAGAACTACTTTAGGAAACCAGAATGTTCAGCTATTCGATTAACTTAACTGGTAAGTTTTTTTTAATTAATAAATGAATAATTCTTTTTTTCCCCGGGGTAATACACTCTATCCACTACACATAAAGATAATTTAATTTTTAGTCAATCTTGACAATAACAGTCGTGGTTCGTCTATCCAGAATCAGTCATGACAAAGTGAATTTCAAAGATGTATAATATGTAATCGTTTCTAAGATATTTCCTGATAGAATTCTGCCATTGAAAACATGGTATATACTATATATTCATTATAGAAAGGTGATTAACATTCAGAAATATAAAATCATTGTTTTGATTGTTCATAGAACGTTTCGGGTGATTCCTTCTTTGGCCTTCTTCAGGTGTAATATGCATTCCGTCTTTCTTTGATAGCTCAAAGCAAAAATGATATCAATTTTTTTTCTTTTTTTTTGGGGGGGGGCGGTTAACCCAAATGATATAGCCCAGACAGCTGGAGGGTTTGAAGAATGATAGAGGCATCTCAACTCTTGAGAACCTTGATATGAAAACCAGGCTCGAGTCTTAGAGCTTTGGGGAATGTATAGGACGTCTTCATTGCCATTACTCCCAGGTCCACTCTCAACTGGGGTGGTAGTACCTGGTATGGAACTAGTGTCCAGATTATAACACAAAATCATCTCCAGTCTTAGAGCTTTGGGGAATGTGGAGGAACTGTTAATTGTCATTACTCTTATTGTAGTACTCTGTGGGTCAAATAGAGCTATTAATCCTTTACTGTACTTGAAACCATGTAATTGTGTTCAAATAAATGATTGGATTGGTTTGTTTGGTTTATGGCATATCAACCTTTGTAGATTATTTAACGCCAAATCCCTTTTTATGTAAATTATCTGTTCTATTGAAAACAGTTCAGTTTAGCATAAGTACACAGTTTAATTGTCAAAAACATTTCCATTTCAAACTATTTAAGCAGTTATATGTAATAATTCAGGTAAGTGTAAATACAGTTTAATGTCGAAAAACAGTTCTATTTGAAATAATTCAGTTAAGCATAAGCACGCAGTTTAAGTGTGAGTACGGTTTAATTGTCAAAAACGTCTCTATTTCAAGCTATTCAGTTTACTCAATTCATTTTAGCATTAGTATGCTGTTAATTCTATTTAACCCATAGATAGGGCCCTATCAGGTGCTACCACTCCGGGCCAGAGTGGACCTGGGAGCGATGGCAATGAAGGGGTACTCTGCATTCCCCAAAGCTCCAGCACTGCTGGAACATCACCATCAGATTGTTTAGTGTCATATCAGGACACTCGTTGGTGGGGGTCTTACCCCTCTGCAGAGGTGCAGTCAGTGTATTCTACAGCCCCAGCCGACTGGGCAAAAATAAATGATTGATATCAAACTGAATGATAAGAATTACATTGTAAAGCTAAGAACCATACAGTTAAATGTATACGAACAAATGAGCTTAGACTCGTTTAAAAATAATGTTCCCAACAAACTATTTGTTTACCAATTGTCGATATGCGTAAACAGTTTGGGAGGTGCCCGTGGTGTAATGGTTATCGTCGTAGGAAACGGATACAGCGACACGAGTTCAAATCCTGGACGAGACTGATTGCAATTCAACTAGCACTAATACCCTTGGGAAAGGTATGAATCCAATTATTCTCCCTCCTGCTATGGGTAAATAGTAGGACTGACTAGGTTCTTCAGCCTTGGTGAGGCAACTAGTCTAGAAGGAAAACTGAATTCAAACCTGTTAAACCCCGCTTAAAAATTGACCTTGTGTCATATCCTGCCTGAGCGGAGGGGTTGGTAAATATATGATAAACAGTTTGGGGCATTAGATAAGTTAAAAGGCCGTTAAACACAACCAACCAAATATGATGGGTGATTATTGCCCAAGAATAAATGTCTCAAACACTTATAAACGTTGTCTTTAATTGGAATCATTTTGAGATGAGGCTTCTTAATCTGAGAATTAATTTTTATTTAACTTTTATTTAACTTTTTGTCTTCATCATTTACTTGGTCAAAAACGTGGGGCGATAGACAACAACTATGGAAGGCAGTAATTACTGGGGATACGGTTACAATGCTCAGCATTCCTATTCGAGGTCGCGGTAAAATCACCTGAAGAAGGCCAGAGGTGAAATTTGGCCGAAACGTAGTGAAAGAGGAAACAACACAAAAAACTACCAAGTTGAGGACAAAAAGTCCGCAATAAATAAAAATTAATTCTCACTTATGAACGTTATTGACCAATGTTTAAATTTGAATATCTTCAGGGAGCATGTTCTATAATTTACTAAGAATTAATCTGATGTTGAGGCTCTCGTCTTAGAGTTTTGGTGAAATATGGAGTCCTCGTTCTTTATTATGGCTTTCAGATCCATGCTGACCAGGAGTTGCAGTAACTGTTAGTCTCATCTTAATCTGTTCAATTTTCTTGCAATAGATTATTTACTTTTCGAAATTTTCACACCACTGTCAGACGATGGTTTCTCACCAGAATTTGAGTGACAGCAAGTCTCCTCAGGACTCTTTTCGTTATTCTGGCCGATCTCAACAATGCAGTCGTTTGTATGGTCTCCGCAGACAAAATCCAAGTATTTGATAATCTTTCCGCTTCCTTTTAATTTTCACTCTATGGTCTCTCAGAACGACAAAATCAATTGATTATTACTTTTCTAAAATTAATTCTTAGTCTGGTTTGTGCATATCAATTTTTTAGGTTTTTCTTACTTACAAACAAGGGAACATAAATTTTTATCAACCCCAACTTCATTAATCGTGGTTGTTATACATCAAATAATACTCCAATGCCAACTTCGCTTAAATATTACAAAAACAAATGTGTAAAATGGACAAGTTCCAGTCATTTTTACTTGCTTGAGATAATGAATTCGATAAAATAAATTATCATTCTTGAAACAACCCAGTTGACTGGGGCAGTAAAATACACCAACTGTATCTCTGAAGAGGGGGTAAGACACACGCACATACACACACACTAAAGAGTGCCTTGAGATCACATTAAACCATCTGATGATGAGATTCCAGCCCAGGTGCTTTGAGGAATATAAAGTACCCCTTCCTTGCCACTGTTTCCATGTGCACTCTGACTCGAAGTGGTAGCACCTGAAAGGGTCCTATCTATGGGTCAAATAGAACTGTTGACAATTAAACTGCGGGCTAACAAATAACTTTTAAACTGAATTGTTAGAAATAGAACAGTTTGACCATTTAACTGTGTATAAAAAGATGACTGTTTTATTGACTTGTGTTAAATTGGTCCGAGTATTGCTATTTAACTGAGCCAATGAATGAGTAATGTTGTAGAGAATCATTAGCTATACTTGTCCCTGGAATTAATTGTTAGTGTTACATAGCGATGCTTGAAACTATTTAACTGTGCGCAAATAAAACTATTTAATAGCAATATGTGAAACCATGTGAGTATAAACGATTAATATTAAATAAAACTATTCGTTTTAGAATATTTGGAACCATTTCATAGTGTTCAAACGAGTAATAGTTATGTGCAAATAAATTATCTCCGATTCATTTAAAAATGACAGAACCAACAAACTTAGAAATCATATGTATAACCATTTAACCGGATGCAAACAAATGAAATCTGGCTAGTTTTAAAAGGTTATCTACAAACTATGCGTTAACAAATCAAATATTATATATAGTATCTGGCATTAAATAACCTATGATGGTTGATATGCCATAAAACACAACTCAACCCAACAATATATTGAAAATGGTTGGAAGCAGAGCTAAAAGTGCTTGAAACCTCGAATTTTTCGATTCAATCCGGACTTATCTTTTTTCTTTCTTTTATTTCCATTGAAAAAAAAAAAATGAATACATTTTTCCTTGTCTATTTTCTTTTAACCAAAGAAGCTTTTAATGGAAAAAAGTACCATCCAACTATAAATTGTTTAAAAACGAGTCTGTATAGATGCCGACTGAGTAACCTCATGAAATATTCAGTTCAGTCATAATCGTAATATTTCTTCTGATTCGTGGCCAAGTCACATTTCTTTCTGACAGACTTCGTTTATACATAAAATTCATTTGTCGATGTATCCGCTTTCAAAGTGAATATTTCTTTTATAATTTTTATGGGGGGAAACTAAACGCAGGTTATGTTGGTGAGTGTTTCTTTTATTTCAAACGGATATAAAAACAAATATTTAAACTTGGAATTATAAAACCTGTTGGTGGTTACATCAGTACATTACTTACTTTCCGATATACACGACGTGAATGCCTTTTTTATCTTTACTACGGCTTCAATGTCTTCTGGTCCTGTACTTGACGATAAAAGCTCTGAGTGAAAAAAAAAAAAAAAAAAAAAACATTTAAAATATCGCCGAAACTACATTGTTGCAATTTCAGAATACAAGCGCACACACACACACGCAACACAGAACCATTATACTTCTCACTTCGCCTAAGAACACTCATTAACCTCATCTCGCAAACCGTTAATATTGGAGTTGACCTAATCTTTTACGAGGTCCACCACATGTAAGACCTTGTACAGAACTGTACTTAGTGAATGTCGATGGCATGTTTATGTTACTTGTAACTAGAAAGGAATACTTGAAACAGCAAAACTGTTATACTAATTATTTGTATTAAGAATGGTTACTCGAAGTTATTTCTTTATTGGTAACTTGAAATCATGTAATTTCTTGATATGCTTAAAATTGTATTCAGATTAATTTTAGATAGGAATTCTTACAATCATATAATCGTAAATTATTAATATTAGATTGAATTACGTAAAACTATATAACTGTGTTGATTACAATTCAAGATTTACAAATAAATCAAATTTCGGTATCTTCCCATCAGTTCTTGATTTGCCGTTAAACAAATATACCAACTCTCTCTCTCTCATACACGCAATATATATGTCCTCCTGTGTGTATTTTTTAATGTAAGCATAAACTTTAAAATTAACTCTTTGTCTCATTCAGTGGGCACTAACCATGATAAGAGTATATACAAATCAATACGATGAGAAGGATGTAGACTTATTCAACTTCCAACAATTGCCCAGCAATCCAGGAGCTTTGGTGAATGCAGAGTACCCTTTTATTGCCATTGCTCCCAGGTCTACTCTGGCACGGAGTGGTAGCACGTGATAGGGCCCTATCTATGGGTTAAATAGAACTAACGGCATACTTATGCTAAATTAAATTGTTTGATTAAACTGAATAGCTTGAAATAGAAATGTTTTTGACAATTAAACCGTACTTACAATTAAACTGCGTGCTTATGCTAAACTGAATTATTTGGAATTGAACTGTTTTTGATAATAAAACTGTATTTACGCTAAACTGAATTGTTATATATAACTGCTTGAATAGTTTGAAATAAATGTTTTTGACAATTAAACTGTGTACTCATGCTAACCTGAATTGTTTGAAATAGAAGTGATTATTTACATAAAAATGGATTTGGCATTAAATAACCTACAAAGGTTGATATGCCATAAAACCCCACCAACTTCCAACAAGTCAGACTTAACAAGACATTTTATAGTGGGTGGGGCGGCATGCACGAATCGAGTCATTTGTAGCCCTAACTAAAAATGCTTGATCCCACTACTAGGTCAACAATAGCCCACTAGTCGCGATGAAAAGGATATCTGATTCTCCAAAGTCAATCACCCCCATCCTAACAAAAATGAAAATGTACTCGACAAAGGTAAGCAGTGACACTGCTTTTTAACCACTTTCTAGTAACGTTTAACAAAATTGTAGAAAACAACTTACCAGTAAGTTTTCTTCTCACTGGATGACTCATTATTGTTACCTTCTGCCAGATTAAACTTGGTAAAATATTTTAATATTAAAAGCAATAAATCTGAATGCTGCACACTGGTTTTCTCTTCTTCAGACATTGCCGTGACACATCGACTAGCAAACCTACATGAGTGAGTTCGAGTCTCATTGGGTGCCCCTTTCATATGGCCTTGTGCCACATCTAAGCTTAGTAAATTTCCATTGCCGTGACACAATATAACCCTCTTCCCTCGCGTTCTGCCTTGGAACGGACTTAACTGAATTTAGTATGTTCACGTGATCATTTTCTTGATATTTGAAAACGTTGACTGTATTCCCAGCTTAGAAGTAAGACCCCTCTCCAAAAAAGGATACCCTGGGTATGATCGGAAATTGCATCTGAAGCTCCAATAATGGAAAGTGTAGCGTACCCCACTTCATTGCCATTTAAGGGTCAAACTGACCAGAAAAGTATTGGGGGGGGTGCCTTTGGGTTTGTATGTGTAATGAAAACTTTAAGACTATCAAACAGCCTGGGTTGAGGTATACTTGTAAAATCTTCACCTGTAAGTCTTTCTGTTTTGTCCTTAATATCTTCCCTGAAAATGCTGACAATTTCATCTGGTTTCACTGGGTGAGACTCTATCCACGAACCGCAGGCATATTGATAAAAATCTTCGCATGGGTCGACTGACCTGTTCATCGACTGCAACAAGCGGGCGGCTGTAAAAAAATATTTTCAGACATGAATAGATGTTTTTATATAATTAGAATTCTTAGATCAGGTAAATTATTCAATAACACATTAATCTACCAATTAATAATTCTTATTCGTTTAAATTGTGGGAAAAATTTTGTCGAAGGTTACATTTTTTTCTTTTTTATTTATCTATTTTTTTTTTTTTTTTTAAATTACAAGATACTTTTTCTTTGTTGCAGTTTGCTTGGGCCTAGATTTATTTAGAAAATATTGTAGTTTGTATATATGTGGGCTTTACTTGTATGTATCACTATGCAGTGAAAAAAAACGTCATGACAGAAATATTTTTATTTACTAAATGAAACTATCGGCAGTCAAACATGTTTTATATTTGTACGAATATTTCCAACACAAAAATAAGAAAAAAAAAAAATAAAGGTTAATATTTTTTGTTCGAAATTATTTCTGTGATATTGAATCTAGACTAGTCACGATGAATTTTTTTTTTTTTTTTTTTTTTTTTTTTTTTTTTTTTAAGTGAATAAAAGAAATTCCCGAAAGATATACCGGACGGGAAAAAAAGCAATCAATGAATACTCGTCTCTGTGATATTTACTGAAAAACTGGAGAAAAGCGTTTTCTATCGACTTTTATAGGATTCTCATAGGACTAAATTAGATAAAGAAAAAATAGTTGATTTCCCTAAAATTCTGACTTAAAAATAATTTTTTTAATCAATCTAAGTTGGAAAAGATTTCTCAAATTATTTTTGCTTAGGATCTTTCAACTTTAGCGCGATAAGTCAAATATTCTCATCCGGGAAATCTCAAAGTAGTTTTAAGAAAGGTGCCTAAAACGCCGATGGGTCAATAAATACAAAAGCAGCTACAAAAATAACAGCTTCACGAGCATCATTGCCATCACTCCCAGGTCCACTAAGACCCAGAGTGGTAACACCGGAAAAAAGTCATATTTATGGGTCAAATAGAACTGTTTGACAATTAAACTATGTGCAAACAAATCACTTAAGTTAAATCGAACAGTTAAAAATAGAACTCTTCGACTACTTAACTATTAATAAACAAATTACTGAAGTTTAATTGAATTGTTAGTTGGTTTGTTGGGTTTTATGGCATATCAACCTTTGTAGGTTATTTAACGCCAAATCCATTTTTATGTAAATTATCTGTTCTATTTAAAACAATTCAGTTTAGCATAAGTAAACAGTTTAATGGTCAAAAACATTTCCATTTCAAACTATTCAAGCAGTTGTATGTAACAATTCGGTTAAGTGTAAATACAGTTTTAATGTCGAAAAACAGTTCTATTTGAAATAATTCAGTTAAGCATAAGCATGTAGTTTAAATGTAAGTACGGTTTAATTGTCAAAAACATTTCTATTTCAAAGTATTCAGTTTTACTCAAACAATTCATTTTAGCATAAATATGCTGTTAATTCTTTTTAACCCATAGAAGGACCCTTATCAGGTGCTAACACTCCGGGCCAGAGTGGACCTGGGAGCAATGGCAATGAAGGGGTACTCCAGCACTACTGGAACCTCACCATCAGATTGTTTAGTGTTATATCCAGGACACTCGTTAGGGGGGTCTTACCCCTCTGCAGAGGTGCAGTCAGTGTATTCTCTTTAGTCCCAGCTGACTGGGCAATGAATTGTTAGTGATACATAGCAATACTTAACACTTTAACTGTGTGCCTAAATTGAATTGTTAGTGTTACAAAGCGATGCTTGAAACCATTTAACTGTGTGCAAATAAAACTATTTGTTAGGCAGAAATATTTTAAACCATTTTAAATGAATGCAGACAAATGAATAACACTGAATAGAACTATTTGTGTTAGAATATTTGGAACCATTTAACTGTGTGCAAACAAATCAACTTTTACCCATTTAAAAGAGTGCCTTCAAACAACTGTCTTACAAAGCATAACCATTTAACTGTAAGCAAACAAATGAGATCTGACTCATCTAAAAACGTTATCTTCAAACAATGCGTTTTCAAATCGTATGTATAAAGAGGATTTGGTATTAAATAACCTCCCAAAGGTTGATAGGCCATAAAACCCAACCAAACCTATATCCATCCATCGTATCTTCTCCTTCTCTCTCTCTCTCATATATGTTTTAAGTTTAACGTGCATGCAAAATAGAATCCGCCGACTGATTTTGCTTTTGATAATTGGAAACTAATCTCCTAAGGAAAAGGCATGAACATGCAACCTCATTACTAAACATCTTCCAAAAATTATTTTGTATCAAATATGCAGAGATTGTTCACTCACTAATAGATAAGTTAGTATTTGGTCTAACCACACTTTATATTTCCTTGTCGACGTGTCTTGCTTAAATCAAGACTTGAAAATTATGTATTAGATAAAAAAAATACTTGATATCCTGTAACTGAATGCAAAACGCGTAAAAACTACACATTCTAATTAAAGACTGACACTGTATGCGATTCCCTAACCTTGAGGTATAAAAATAACCCCGGACAGGTTGATTAATTGATTTCGCAATATGCCAATCTATACTATTTTAGAGCCCAGACAACTTTTGGGGAGAAGGATACGCTGTTATATCCATTTTTAGCAACAAATCACAAACACACACATATTGTTAGATTTGGGTCTAAATAACCCAAAAGGGTTAAGAGCTTAATGACATTAGTTCCCGTATATCTGATGCCGACTCGCATTAAGATATAGAGAAGGTGATTATTTGGAGAAATCCAAGCAAATGCATCGAGAGTAACTGATGCACCATCAAATACAACTGTAGTGATCAAGTTAAGCTGTTAACACGGGGTTTCCTATCATTCATTGCAGCAGGTAGGTCATCTAGTTTGCATCCTCGGTTCATTTAGAGTGAATATAAATCCTTGCTGGTCGGCCAAGACTAGATATCCATGTGCAGAAGTTCATAAAAGAATGTCACTAGAGAGTTCGTCCTTGATTCTCCAGCAATGTCTCGCACCCTCTGTTCGTCCTACTTGAATAGTTTGAGATGAAAGGTAAGTGGCCGCACAGGAGCTATTTTGTGAGGTGTTGCTTCCAGGATTTGTTCAAGACAATGTACAGCATTCATGTCTACTTCCAATTATGGTTATTCTTGTTTTGTTAGTCTCCATGTGGTGCATCCATATAGTAGTATGGATACGGCAACAGCTTTGAGGAAAACCCGTTTTATGTTATCGGATAGATTAGATTTCCATATTATCGAAAGTTTGTCAATCGCATTCCATGCCTTCACGAAACGGATGTTAACATCACTTTCGGTAGATGAGAGGTTGCTGCCGAGGTATATGAACTGGTCAACTAATTTTAATGGCCACTTAGAGTGAAGATGTCTCCTTTTTTGTTTAGAACGCATTAACTGTTTTATTAGCATTCACGTAGAGTCTAATGTCTCTCGCTGCTTGCTCCAGACTATGTAGTAAGAATTCTGCTCGGGATGGTGTATTTGCAAGAAGTGCTTGGTCATCAGCGTAGTCTGCATCTCATAGTTTTTCGGAATATCGTCGGCTTCTTGCTTTTTTCAATGCGAAACCATCTCTTAGTAGATTGATATTCGAAGGACGTCATCTTAGAGTATAACCAAACATGGTATTAATGTCTCTCTTTTCAAGACTCTGTTGATAATGTCCATCAGGTGAGCAAACCATTGCATTCGTGTTTCTGTAAATATCATTATAGCGTTAACAGTTTCTTTCGGGAGATCATATGCAAGTAGAATTTGCTCCATCTTTCCTTATCCCGGTCAGCTCGGGCTGTAGAATACCCTGACTGCTTCTCTGCAGAAGAGTAAGACCCCCGCACCAAAGAGTGTACTGGATATAACACTTAACAATGAGGGTGAGGTTGTAGTAATGCTGGAGCTTTGAGGAATGCGGAGTACACCTTCATTGCCATTCTTCCCAGGTCTACTCTGATCCAAAGAGGTAGCACCTGATAGGGTCCTATCTATGGGTGAAATAGAATTGTTTGACATTTTAAACTGTGCAAGCATGACTCGTGTTGAATTGAATAGTTAGAAACAGAACTGTTTTACCATTTAACTGTGTGTAAACAAATGACTGTTTTATTGAATTGTTATTGATACATAGCAATACTTGTAACTATTTAACTGTGTTCAAATAGATAATTAGTGTTAAAAAATACTTGTACCCATTTCACTGTGTGCAAAGGATTAATATGACCGAATTATAAATGCTAGCAATAATTGGAACCTTTTGAGTAGAAACAATAAAATATTTTTGAGTAAATAAATTAGTTCTAACACATTTTAAAAATATAAAATAAAAGTACAAACTGTAAACGTGTAAAAAATAAAAAAAAAATTAAAAAAATAAATAAATAAATAAATAAAAAAAAACTGATGTTAGGTTACCATGTTAGTGTCACTTAGCAATAGTTGTGTTATATAATTTGGTGATGTACGGATACGAAAACAAGCGGACTCTGTCGCTTCAGATACGAACGGTTTAATTTCTGACTTCGGTTCTTCGACACGAGGAGAGAGAGACACGATTCTTACTATGCTAACCATCTATCTGACCCCATTTCAACGCGCGGCGCATCTTGTGTTGTTTAAAATCTGTCAATAGAGATCCGAAAAACCAACTACATCTTCAACGGCCCAAATCCAACTCTATGCCTCAAAGTCAGAAGGGGGTGTCCTCGTGGTGTAATGGTTAAAGCGATGGACTGCGGAATCGTTGTACGCGAGTTCGTACTTCAGTCACGCTATTACGTTCACTTTCGGGCAAATACCCTTGGGAAAGGTATGAACCCCCTTATCCTCCAAGCTATGGGTAAAATAGTACCACTACTGTTCTTCTAGGAGAATGGCTTTGGCATTAAATAACCTAAAAAGAGTTGATATGCCATTAAATAAAGAAACTGAACCGAATCAAAGTCAGAAACTCGACTCTCTGCTTCCATGGTCCAATCTCAACTTCTCAACTGACTCGTTTTCAAAATCCTCGAATTCTCAGCACCATCTCTTCCGGGCATGATATCATCAACACTCCAGCCCATTTCCTGTCTGGGGGTTTATGACAATGCTGATTGTCATATCCTTTGCGCACGAGCGTAGACTGCACCAACTGACTATACACCTGGGCTCTAACCCGAATAGTTCAAAGCCCAACCAAACTGAATGATAAAATATAATTAACAAAAAATGATTAATAAAAAAAAATCATTCCTTAATCATATAACATTTGAAACCATTTAACTCTTTGCAAACAAATGAGCCCCAGCTCGTTTAAACATGTTAACTACAAAATATGCCTCTGCAAATCATATATTTAATATATGTGGAAGTAAATAATGAGTGCAGTCCGACAATATATAAAGAAAAATTAATAAGAAGCTAATCCAAGTAGGAGAGATTTATTGAGAAGCAAAGTTGACACTATAACGTTTCGGTTCAAATGAACCATCATCAGGACTATGAGGGGTGATATTAATGATGTTAAAACAACGATGGATGTTTAAAAGTTCTAAATACAAAAACCTAGGGAAAATTTGTATAACAAGAAAGTTGACACAGATTCTTACAATCCGTCAAATCATCGAAGGAGTTCGTGCAAAAAATCTGGAGGCAGCCCAATTGTTTGTAGATTTCTCAGTCATTTGATTCTATACAAAGAGAGAACCTGGAGCAAATACTATTAGTTTATGGTCTTCGCAGAGACACTGTTACACCCATAATAATTCTCTATAGAAACACGAAAGTTAAAATTCGCTCACTGGATGGAGACGCAGATATCTTCGATGTTGTTGTTGGAGTTCTGTAAGTTCTCGCAGCAAGTATCCAACCCTTATCTTTTAGTTGCTAGAAGGCGGTGGCTGAATGTTAATTGCGTTGAGAGGATAGGAATTGGACCTGTGCTGAGAACCTGAGCAACGGCTCGAATCCCAGCTATATAACCTGGAGCTGGCAGCTGAAGGCATTGGTCTACACCTGAACGCAAACAAAACGGAGTACATGTATTTGAATCGAGGAGGAGCCATTCCCATTCTAAATGGCGGTCCTCAGAAATAAGTAAACAAGTTCAGGTACATCGGTAGCAGCGTCTCGTCTATTGAAAGTGACATCAGTATGCGCCAAGTGAAGGTGTGGCCTGCTATCGATCATATGGATGTCTGATCCATCCGATAAAATAAAACTGATTTCTTCCAAGCAGCGGTCCTGTCAATATGGATGCACCACGTGGACGCCGACAAAACGAATTGAGAAAAAGCTAGATGGGACCTGCACAAAAATACTACGAGCTATATGGAACAAATCCGGGAAGCAACGCATCACGAAACCACTGTACGGCCACTTACCTCCTTTCTCTAATACCATTCAAATAAGACAAACAAAACATGCGGGGCACTGCTGGAGAAATGGGGATGAATGTGTAAATTACGGTCTCCTGTGGACCCTCTCTCATGGACATCCCAGTGTTAATCAAGAACTTGCCTGCAACAGCTCTACACTGATACAGGGTGCAGTTTCGAAAACCTACCGAGAGCGATGGATAATAGGGACGGATCGAGAGATTCAAGGAAATCTTGTTGGCAGCATGACTTAATGATTTCTGCATTCATATCCCCACTGATGTTATTTGAGATTATGTCAAGTAAGGAAAGATAGCCCTTTGTTGAAGGTTCCGATACCCGATTTATGGTGGGTATTGGTTGGACTGGAGCAAGAAACAATCTTTGTGCAGAGGTTGCGATTAAAAGTAGCACACGTAGTTTTAGGTTGGGTTCTATCGATGCAATCAAGTGATTTTAAGGTACAAGGACTCTGAAGCAATTCTACACCTTCTGTAAATGAGGGAGCTATCCCCCTTGTTTGGTACGGGTGCCTTTAGAGTTGGGTACACATTACCATTGTACAGCGACCAGTCACACACGTGACCCCGTCAAAAGAATTGACCATTTATTACCATTTCTCCAAGCAGAACACACGTGTTGCCTGACAGCTGCGATTTTAGACTTTGCGAAGGGGGCATTCTTTGAGGCGAACAGAGGTAAGAATCACACACTGTATCTGTATTTGCCCGAATTATTGATCTGTGTGAAAGGGATTACAGAAGTTGTTTTCCATTTTGTTTTTAGTTTCACGGTCAAAAAAGGGTTTAAAGAAGGAACGAAGACCCATTACGAATAGACAACTTCTTTACCAGTCGAGCCTTTTACCTCATTTTTTTCCTCATGGTGCTACCGGAACACCTTCTATAGCACCTCTGACTGACTTCTCATGCAGATGACGAGACAAAGATGCAGCCATCCGTAGTATCTTTGTATTTTAATTCTAGTTCATTTGCTCGTATGTCTATATTGTGCTTAGCTGCAGATGCTGTCAGCTCTAATCAATGGTTTGTGTTTAAAGTCTTAACATTTAAATGTTGTTATGATATCAATGTTTTCTGCATCTATAGTTGATTTTCGAACTCTAGAGTCAGAGCTCAAATCTCGGCAGAAAGTTAATTTTTTTGCTTTTACTATATAACACCAATAATTTTATTTGCGCTCAGTAAAATTGTTTTTAAGTATTGCTATGTAACAATTCAATTTAACAATTGGACACTATCAAGTACAATCACTCTGGGTCAGTGGGCCTGGAAGTAATGGCAATGAAGAGGTACTCCGCATTCCCGAAAGCTCGAGGAATGACGCCTCACCGTCAAGTGCTATTTAGTGTCGTATCAGGGCACGTGTTGGGTTCACGGTGAAAGTTTCAAAATTTTTAAGGCTTTATATAGATCTTATTCTGAGACAATTCATCTTTTCATGATTTTTTTTAACGGAATACCTACTTCGTTATCCCCCGAAAAAGTGAGACCATAATGCTTAAACAGCTTTGCCGTGGCTAAGTAATTTTTTTCTTGTACTGCCCATTCATATGCAGGAAGGTTTTTGATTTTAAAAAGACTGCTTTGTATCGAAATCTGCTTAAAACAAGCAAGATAAATTCGTGGAAACAAGAAATAAGTAATTTCAAGAACGATTTTTCTTTGTTTTGAGATTTGAAGTGGGTGGTTTTTTAAAACTGGGAATGTCCGCTGGGATTTAGAGGAAAAAAAGTATGAAGTGTATGTTAAACGAACAGTCGAAGGACAGTATGAGAAGTAAAGTTTTCTTCGGTGATGTGCACAAACTCTCCACTCCTTAATAGCCTGGGTGGAAAGAGAACATATAAACCCAATTTTTGTGCACGCTGTACCAGCTTTTTTGGAATTTTAAAATCATGGTCGATAAGGTCATAAGATTGTCAAAAATTACTGATTATATTCTTGGTGACCGGTAGCTGCAAAATTCAAATAGACTGTCATTAGATACGATGCGGACCATATCTGAATTTTCACTGGCAATATATCTTAGAGTAATACCACTTTTCAAACTTTTTTAATATTGAAAATCGATTTCTGAAGCCTATTTAACGTCTTGTAGTCAATTTTAAGTTGACTGAAGTCAAATAAGTGAATTTCGTAAAACTTATGAGTTTGGAGAATATACCGTAAGGTAGGTCATGCCTTTTATCTTGTGAAACAGCTTTTCACCTGATTCTCTTGAGTTCAGCATCTTCAACAGGATCTAAATAAAATCAATAAATAAAGCACGAATGATACCCTATTAGGGAAGCTAAGAATAACTCTCTCTTTAGGGGGCGAGACCATCTACTGCTCCACCCCAATAAAAGGGAGTGTCCTGGGTATGAGGGCAAATTGTATCAGTTAGTGAGGCGCTTCGTCTGAAGATCTGTGGAATGAGAAATATTTCTTTTTTTTTTTTTTTTTTTTTTTTTTTTTCCCTCTCAGATCCACTCTCACCTGGAATGGTATTATCGAATAGGGTTTAATCTATGGGTCAAATAAAGTTTTAAAATTATTTGTGTTCGAGAGGAATACTTAATACCATCTCACTCTAAATTTAATCTATAAAGAATATTTACCTGAAGCTATGATTTACTTAGGATTTCTAAGTTACTTGAAACGATATAACTTTAAGAAAACAGGTGACTTTTCTTGAACGGAAAGTTACTTTAAACTATATAATTCTTGTTAGTACTTAAAACCATACGACTACATGCAAATTATTTGTACGTGGTAGGGCTAAACATTTCATGTAATGTATTCATGACTTTTTTACTGCTGGATCCAAGCTCGACAACACCGATGGAAGAAGTGTGGACTGCTAGAGGGACAGTTGAAAAATAAACCCCATTTGTCGACATTTCATGGATGTACGTTGGTCAGCCTATAAACTTTTCAGCTGACCGTCGTATTAGATTGGAATATTTGAGATATATATAGACCAACCCCTCCGAACGAGCAGGATGCGACACTTTTCAAGCAGAGTTTAACAGGTTTGAATTCAGTTTTCCTTCTCCTAGTCCGGTTGCCAGACCAGGGTTAAAGAGCTCAGTCTGCCCTACTATTTACCTATAATTGGATTCAAACTTTTCCAAGAGTTATTAGCGCTATGTAAAATGCTAACAGCTTAGTCTCGGGATTTCAACTCTAATCGCCGTTTGCCCAGTCAGCTGGGGTTGTAGAATACACCGACTGCATCTCTGGAGAGAGGTACCCCCCCTCGAAAGAGTGTCTTGGATATAACACTAAACAATCTGGTGGTGAGGTTCTAGTAATTCTGGAGTTTGGGGGAATGCGGAGTACTCTTTAGTGATATCGATCTCTAGTCCGGAGGGGTTGTACCTGATAGGGTCGTGTCTATGGGACAAATAGAGCTAAACTGAATTATGTGAAATAGAGCTGTTTTGACATTCAACTGTGTGTCAACAAATTACTTATACTAAACTGAATTGTTTGAAATCTAATTCAGCGTTAAATGACCCGAAAGGGGTTGATATGCCGTAAAACAACCAAACAACTTATCACCGTATCCATTTCCTAGGATGATAACCATTACCCCATGAGCGCCTCTTTTCACCGATATGATTAAAATAATGATTAACTTGACGGAGAATCTGCACGAATTGACTGAAAATTCTCTCTGCATAAAATGTTTAAAATGCAAATACATTTTTGCGTTCTGTTTTACTTGTAACCCATTGCTTTTAAAAGAAAGAAAAATACAAGTATTTGTTGTATAAATGTAAGATTTAAAATGTACTATATTTGCACACAGTGAAGCTCAAAGAATTCAACTAATCACGTGTCTAGGGAAGGCTTAAAACATGTACACATTTTGTATGCTTATTTTATACCTGCTGTGGAGTGACTCGAACCCCCTCCACGGAATGGACTGCTCTGTGGACTATATTAGAGCGGTGCTCGTTTTCGTCTGACAGTAAGTTTCTGGCAACAAACGACTAAGATTGCTTACTACCTCCTCGCTTTTTGCGGGGAACCCTTGAGCCTGTTCTGGACTTCGGTCCGGAGCGTGGCTCTGCAAAAGGAACAATGGCAGACTTGGGGCCTTTTATTAGGCTCCTAGTTTCGACTAGGCTACCCTCGGGTGGGCGAGCTGCACTTTTGTCTCCTTTGTCACCCATATATGGCACTAGACCAAGCGTCTAGTTTAAGCCGTAAACTGGCATACGTGCCAGGACCCACATTTGGGTTCGTGAATCTGCTTGCCTCATCAGGCTCACATTGCACTGAGGGAGCCGATGAGCAGCACTGACCAGCAGGGTTCGAGTCTCGGCTCGTTCCCGACCTCCCCTCCCCTTTATTCCCACTTTAATCAGCCTTCGGGCTTTTGACCTTGTGTCAAGTCGTGTCTGGTGGGAGGCAGCGACAAATATTCGACTAAGATTGCTTACAGTAGTCGGCAAACTATATTTCTCTCCGTGACTAAATATCTCTTATCTCACATCCGTCGACTCTTACAACTCACGACAAAACAATACCAAAAACATGATTGTTAATATATGGTCTCCAATTACATATAATGCAAAAATGTATCTTCATTTTAACTTAGCAAACATTTTAAACTTAGATACAATATTAATATCTAAAGAGCCTATATATTAATCTGAGAATTTATTTATTTATTGCAGACTTTTTCCCTCATCTTGGTAGTTTTCGTGTTGTTTCTTCTTTCACTACGTTTCGGCCAAATTTCACCTCTGGCCTTCTTCAGGTGATATACCGCGACCTCGGATAGGAATGCTGAGTCTTGTTACCGTATCCCCAGTAATTACTGCCTTCCATAGTTGTTGTCTATCGCACCACGTTTTTGTCCAAGTAAACCTCTGGCCGGCTTGGGTAGGATTTGAAACCGCTATCTTCTGACAATTTGGCCGAAACGTTGTGAAAGAAGAAACAACACGAAAACTACCAAGATGAGGGAAAAAAGTCCGCAATAAATAAATAAATTCTCAGATTAAAAGCCTCATCTCAAAAATGATTCCAATTAAAGACAAGTACTATATATTAATGTTTAAGAATGATTTTTGAACTACATTATCTCAACCATTAATAACGGCTGTCAGATGATTTCAGTAAAATCAACTGAAATTAATATGAAAGAAATGCGCAAAAATCATTCGTAATTGACAAACTTTTATCTATGAAATCTTAGTATGCCCTCGTGGCGTAAGGGTTAACATGCTGGACTGCAGCCTTGAAGTAAACGAGGTTGAACTCCACTCACACTAGAACGCTCACTTTTGGACTAATACCCTTAGGAAAGGTATTAACTCTATCCTCTCGGCTATAGGTTGAATAGTATCACTCCTGTTCGTCTAAAAGGATGGCTTTAGCATTAAATAACCAACAAAAGTTGATATGCCATTTAAAAAAAGAAACCATACCAAAGAAATTAGTGTCGGGTATAAAATGTTTTCAAGAAATTCTTTATGCAAATAATTTACGGTTATGTTATCAAGTATTCCTATCAAATACAAATATTTTTAAGCAGATCTACTTGACTGATAGATTGGACTTTAAGTTACAACTACTCTGAGTCAGTGAGCCTGGTAGTAATGGCAATGAAGGAGTACTCCACACTCTCCAGATCTTGATACTCACCACTAGATGCAGTTAAATGTCATACCACGGAAACTTGGTGGGGGGTGCGTGCGCACACGCAAAAATGTAACAGTATGAAAAGTGACTATATTCAACTTGGAATCTAACTAGTTTCACTCACTGCAATGAAGGGTTAAAATTACTGTACTCATTTGGTTTCATCAACTGTTTTTAATGACGTATCAACCTTTACTGGGTTATTTTATGCTGTAAAAAATTGTTAAAACATTGTCTTCAATTATTATCTTCAGAATCATTTTAAAAAGATAAACACTGGATACGTAGTTGCGATATCAATTTTTTAATAGCCAATTTATTAATGTAGTTAAAAATCATTGTTAGACATTATCACATTGCTGGGTCTTGAAACTTGTTGGAAACAAAGCAAAAGACGAGTCCACAAAAGAGGAAGTCAGAAACACGTTCTAATAAAAACACCACACATTTTATCAATGCATTGGAATGTGCCTCTTGAACAGTCCCAACTTTAGGAAGACGTGAAGTTGCATTGAATCAAGAAAGTAAAGATACCTTTTTGTTTCATAAATTGTACCCCACTCTCAATGGGGGAGGGATGGTTTCGCCGGCTTCGAAATTAAAGCTCCTTACTTATCCTCTGATGGCTACTGACTGATAGATCCCTTCTGAACATCTCAACTTTTGTGACTGTCTCTCGCGCTTACCCTTTGTTGTCGAGCAACATGTTCACCGAGGGTCGGAAGGCTGCCACAAAGAACCTCCAGGAGTGTGAAGACTGCTTACTACATCACAATTCTCAAACAGCTCGATCTGAGCTACTGATGAGACTATAGATAATTTTCATATGAATACCAACATGAAGGAAAAAGTGTGAATTTGACCTCACTAATCTTCAATTTGATATCAAAAGGCTAAATAAATGTTTGAAATGGATAATTTGCTCTTGAAGGCCTCGAAAAATGCATATTGCACTGATCTGCATATATATCAAAAGCTGAGATGATGTCGGTTTTGCAGTATTAAAAACCTTTCAAAATTCCACTTCCGGTAACTAAAAAAAGTTCACCGTTTTTTATAACACTTTTTTTTTTTTTTTTTTCTTTCGTAAACATTTCTTCATCCCATGTCTGGCTCGAACACCGTACCAAAGTTTTAAAAAAAACGTCACAAAGGACACGTTTCCGATAAGATTTACCTCAAGAATCAAATCGCTCTTGTAACTGACTTGACTGAAGAAACGGTGTTTTCGAGGGTTTTTTTTTTTTTTTTTTTTTTTTTTGTGTGTGTTTTTTGTTGTTGTTTTTTTTAATCAAAAAAAACTCTCAAGCAAATTGAAATATTTTTCAAATTTGGTTGGTTCAAAAACATATTCAACTATTGCTAAGCTTATAACTCCTAACCTCGGCGCATTAAAAAGACAACTTCCAGGAATATGGGGTTAAGAAGATTCGTACTTTCCACAGAATCCAAGTTTGTCTGATATACAAAAAATTAAGAGCTTCTTTAATCTACAGAAACTACGCTATTTGGCGGGAGAACGTTTGAGTCTCTTAAAACAAGGACAATTAGGCATTTAATACATCCAGTTAGCTTCCAATGAAGTTAACGTTTGCTTTTAGTGTTTAAAATAAGGATTGCTTATTTATTCAAATCGTCCGTGCTCATTAATTTGGAAGACTTTAACAGATCAATAATACTCAAGAGAAAGGGAATAATACAATGAAGGTCTTTGTTTAAAATACAAGTTTTAAACTAAAACTTTAAAAATTTTAAAATCATTTATGCCTCCATTGCAAAAATAAACTAAGATCTGAAACTTTCAGTCAACAAAAAAGATTTTTTTTTTCTTTTTAACCAAAATGATTAACAAATATTAGTGGGAAAATAGTTAAGAATTGTTTGATAAATAATACTAAAAATAACATTGCAAATCTGGCAAACATTTTTTATGCTCATATGAGGCACAATAAGTTTTCAAAAAAGAGGGTTTTTTCCCTTTCGATTAGCTTTACAATACACGGATTTTATACCCTCCCCCAGCAGATGAGTAAGAGTGTCCTTGGTATGACAACAGAATATGATCGTGACGTTCCAGTTCTAGAGATCTTGTGAGTGTGGAGTATCATTTCATTGACATTACTCCCAGGTTCACTTAGTCGGAATTTTAGTACCTGTTAGGTTCCCATCTGTGGGTAAAATAAATGTTAAAAAACTATTCGTATTTTATAGGACCATATGCAAAAAATCTTAACTACACAAAAATGTAGATATGAAAACGATTCTTTAATACCAGCACAGAAAATATCCCCACATCTTTATCTTTTACCTATGAGTTAAATAATAGCACTACTATTCTTTTGTGAAGATGGCTTTGGCATTAAATAATCCATGGGAATTGATATGCCATCAAAATAAAGAAACAAGCCTAAAATAACCTGAAACGATGGCCCAGTCGGCTAGAGCTGCTGAATACACCGACTGAATCTCTGAAAAAGGGTAACACCCCACCAATGAGTGTCCTGGATGTGACACTAAGCAATCTGATGGTCAGGCTCCAGAAAGCTGGAGCTTTGGAGAATGTGAAGTACCTCTTCATTGCCATCGCTCCCTGGTCCACTCTGGCCCGGAGTGGTAGTACCTGATAAGGTCCTATCAATGGGTTAAATAGAACTAAACAGTGTACTGACGTTTAACTGGATTGTTTGAAATAGAACTGTTTTATGTGTCAAAATGGATTAGGCATTAAATAACTGTGACGGGAAAATTATTAGAATCCTCAGACGGGAATTTATTTTTCGCACGTGTGAAGACGGGGCGGCCTCGTAGAATAATTCCTTGTTCCGAGTCCTTTCTCGGGCATATAGGAACTTGCATATTATGTGGGGGTTAATTTGGGGCGAGACAGACCACCGCTGGTAAGGGGTTTCCAAATTTCACATTACACACACACCCACCAGGCCACAAGCTCCTACTACCCCTAGAATAAAGGAAGGTATGAGCCTCTAGGTTTTGATATAATAATATTAACTATAGTAGTCGACAACTTTTTTTTCTTTTAGTCTTTCTTTAAATTGACAGAGAGAAAGAGAGAGAATAGTTGCAATGCTTAAGAAAAGTGTAGGGAGAAACAGTCTTAATGTTTACTTATCTTTTTGACGGGTTCCTTCGTAGAGAATTTTCTCTTTTACGGGCTGGCGGAATTTTATATATAGAGAGAGAGCTCTGGCTTGAAGGCATAGGTTCTTCTTGTCCAAGATTCTATTTCGCTTCTTCACCCGGAGTCTTGGCATGAGACTCGCCCCATCTGTTCACGATGACATCTCTCTTCAAAACTGATTTTCCTTTTTCCCTATTTCCGCTGACGAAAAAAAGGGCGCTATTTCCGCTTTAGGATTCTAGCCAATCATTTAGCCTCAATCTTCTTCCCTTCGGTCACAGAGTGCAAACATCTGTTGGCTTTCATTCTGTAGGCGATCCGTTCGGACTACTATCTCTTTCACCCGAGTGGGGTTACGGAGTACAGAGGGCCTGACCCGCATTCTTTACTTTCTCCGACAGGACGGCCGAAGTTGACCTACATTCCTTATTTCTCTTTTAACGGTCAGTCTTTAGCGGCCTATTAATTCAAACACGGAGGGGTAGTAGTAATTCCTTATTTCTCTCCTCTCAGTGGCAGACCACGTGACATAACCTACAATGGTTGATGTACCATAAAACCAAACTATACCCCCATTGCAGAGTCACGTTTGGTAATCGTGTTCATATTCTTGTTTTATACACAATTATATGGTAGTGAGTCCAGGGGTATAATGGGTAAAATGCTGGACTATATCACAGAACTCTAGTTCGGACCTTAGTTGAGCTATTACGTGCATTTTCGGACTAATTCACCTTTAGTATTAAATAACCCATCAAGGTTGATATGCCATTAAACAAAGAAACCAACCAAATATGGTTTCAGGTAATTAATTCGATGAATCATTTGTTTGGCCATAGTTATTATTTTTGTAGAATACACAAACTGCTTCTCTGCAGAGGGGGTAAGACACCCCACCAACGAGTGTCCTGTATATGACGCTAAACAATCTGATGGTGAGATTCCAGTGATGCCAGAGCTTTGGGGAATGCGGAGTACCCCTTCATTGCCATCGCTCCCTCGTCCACTCTGGCCCAAAGTGGTAGCACTTGATAAGGGTCCTATCTATGGGTTAAATAGAACTAAACGGTAGTTAGTGTTTACTGTTTTTATACATTTAGAATGTGTATTTATGCTGAACTGAATTGTTTAAAATATAACTATTTTTACATTGAAACTGCGTACTAGTGCTGAACTAAATTGCTCGAAATAGAACTGTTTTGACGTTTAAACTGTGTATTTATGCTGAACTGAATTATCTGAAATAAAACTTTGACATTTAACTCTGTAGAATACACTGACTGCACCTCTGCAGAGGGGTAAGACCCCCCCCCCCAATGAGTGTCCTGTATATGACACTAAACAAGCTGATGGTGAGGTCCCAGTAATGCTGGGGCCTTGGGGAATACGGAGTACTTCTTCATTACAATTGCTACCAGGTCCACTCTGGCCCGGTGTGGTAGCACCTGATCGGGCCCTATCTATGGATTACATAGAACTAACGCCATACTTATGTTAAACTGAATTGTTTGATTAAACTGAATAGATTGAAATAGAAATGCTTTTGACAAATTAAACCGTACTTGCATTTAAACTGTGTGCTCATGCTAAACTGATTTATTTGAAATAGAACTGTTTTTTGACATTGAATCTGTATTTACACTAAACTGAATTGTTTAACATAGAACTGTTTTGACATTTAACTGTGAGTAAACAAAATCTGTACTTATACTAAACCGAATTAACTTAATTAGAACTGCTTGACTAAACTGAATAGCTCGAAATAGAAATGTTTTTCACGATTAAACTATCCTTACATTTAAAGAGCGTACTTATGCTAAACTGAATTATTTGAAATTGAACAGTTTTTGATATTGAAACTGTACTTACTCTAAATGGAATTGTTATATATAACTGCTTGAATAGTTTGAAATAGAAATGTTTTTGACAATTAAACTGTGTACTTATGCTAAACTGAATTGTTTTAAATAGAACTGATTATTTACATAAAATGGATTTGGCGTTAAATCACCTACAAACGTTGATATGCCATAAAACCCAATAAACAAAACCAAACCAAACAGTTATTTCAAGTAATTAACTTTAATCTTTAGTAAACAATTATAGTTCTAAGTAACTATTCTCAATACGAATTAGGTGTATTTCATGCCATATGACTATATCAAACTATTTCATGCCATATAACTATATCATACTAAAAGAGCTATTTGATCAGTAAATGAGTACCAAATAGGTATTACCTTTCGCTGTTAATGCAATAAATGGAACACGATGCTCTTCAGAACTGGAACCTCACTATCAGATGCAGTTTAGTGTTATACCCCGATACTATACGAATTAATAAAAAAAATTTCACATATGCAAAAAAATTATAACAAACTAGGAAATACGAATCGACTGAAGGTAAAGAGGACTTTCTAAATCTGATAGATTTGTATAAAGTTTAAAGATAATTCAACCATTTATCAGGATATATCTTTTCAATGGGCAGATAATGTTAAAAAACATCGTGAAGATACAAGTAGTATTGAATTTTCTATGATAAAATCTTGTCCTGAGAAAATCTTATGGGATGGGTATTATAGTATTTATAAAGAACCTTATTTTTGTATCTGTAAAACTATAACTGGATTGTTTATACACTTGGAGTATCTGACATTTGGGTTCCCATGAAAGGAAAATTGGTTAATTGTAAGATCTGAAGTTGTCTTTGAAATGATTGTAATACTATCCAGTCGTGCTGATAGCACGGATGTTTCTCTTTCGTCCATCGCTTCCAGCAGGTCTTCTAGACAACACTCAGCGTCCGTACAGAATCATCGAATCAAGATAGGCTAATGGCTCTTTTTGGTTTGGCAGTTGTAAAAAAAATCTGGATTGGAACGACTCAATGAGGCTGTGCGTTGTTTTGAATAAATTCTCGAAGCAGCACCCAACAAAACAGCAGTTGTACGACTACTTACGTCCAGTCTCACAAATGAATCCAAGACAAATAAGACCTGTTAGGCAGGTAAGGACTAAATCATTAGTTACGTTCTACCATGGACTTTACACAGACACACCAGTATTAGTTGACCAGCAAAAAGCTTACATCCAGCCACTCAGTGCGGATATTGGATGCTGTCTTGAGGATAGCCTGAGTCAAAGGAATCAAAGGAGACTTGATGATGAACTCTGGCACAGCAATTATTAAATATATATACTATCTGATATTAGGAAACCCACCGGAAATACTATCTGATACTAGGAAACCCACCGGAAATAACGGATGAACCGATCACCAGAATTATTAATAAGCAATTAGACGTAAAACTAGGTCCTTTCACCAAAGAAGAACTAGACTCGGTTCTCAGAAGAATTAAAAATAGGAAAGCGGCGGGGCTAGACGAGATTCCCCCAGAAGTGTGGAAGACGAGACAATTCGACGATATACTGCTCCGGCAATGCAACGCAGTCTATAGTCAAAATAGGATAGAACGATGGACGAAGGGATGCATCCTTCCATTCCCTAAAAAAGGCGACCTCGGACTAGCCAAGAACTACCGAGGGATAACACTTACATTCATAGCAGCCAAAATCTACAATGCCCTACTACGAAACCGCATAGAACCCAAAATAGACAACATCCTTAGGAAAAACCAAAATGGCTTCCGGAGAAATAGATCCACAACCTCACAAATACTGACCATCCGTAGAATCCTGGAAGGCGTTCGGGCAAAAAACTTACAGGCGACATTACTATTTGTCGACTTTACCAAGGCATTCGATTCCATACACAGAGGGAAGATGGAGCAAATCCTACTAGCATACGGCCTACCAAAAGAAACCGTAGCAGCGATAATGATTCTCTACAGAAACACCAAAGTGAAAGTACGTTCACCAGATGGAGACACGGAATACTTCGACATAGTTGCAGGAGTACTACAAGGAGACACACTAGCCCCGTACCTCTTTATCATCTGTCTAGACTATGTGCTTAGGACTTCGATCGACAAAATCAGAGAAAATGGCTTCCAGCTGACTAAGAGAAGAAGCAAAAGGTACCCCGCAAAAACAATCACGGACGCCGACTACGCTGATGACTTGGCGTTACTAGCGAATACGCCTAATCAAGCAGAGACACTACTGCATAGTCTGGAACGAGCCGCAGCTGGCATTGGCCTCCATGTCAATGCAAACAAAACCGAATATATGCGTTACAACCAAACGGGCAACATTGCCACACTAGACGGAGCCTCTCTGAAACTAGTCAACAAATTCCCCTACCTAGGAAGCAGCGTCTCATCAACCGAGAAAGACATCGACACACGACTGACGAAGGCATGGACAGCTATCGATAGGCTCTCGATCATATGGAAGTCGGACCTAACTGATAAAATGAAACGCAGTTTCTTCCAGGCAGCGGTTGTGTCGATACTGCTATATGGATGCACCACATGGACGCCTACGAAGCGGCTGGAAAGGAGGCTGGACGGAAATTATACAAGAATGTTGAGAGCAGTATTAAACAAGTCCTGGCGACAACACCCCACGAGACTCCAACTATACGGACACTTGCCCCCCATCACAAAAACTATATAAGTTCGACGAACCAGACACGCAGGACACTGCTGGAGAAGCAAGGACGAGCTCATAAGCGATGTACTCCTGTGGACCCCCACACATGGATGTGCAAGAGTGGGACGACCAGCACGAACCTACATACAGCAGCTGTGTGAGGACACGGGATGTAACCCTGAAGACCTGCCGGAGGCGATGAATGATAGGGAGAAATGGCGAGAGACGGTCAGGGATATCCGCGCAGGCGGCGCGACATGATGATGATGATGATGATCTGATATAGGATGTCTTTGTAGTGGGTACAAGTAATTGTTTAGTGGATATATTACTCTCTAATTTGTAGTGAGTATGAATGAGTTCTCGTTCGTATTTTACGGGTACTACTTTCACGTTTAGTTTCACCACAAATACAACACAAATTTTACAAGCACGTAAACAAATGGAATATGACAACAAGGAACATTTAAGAAACAATTTAATAATCATAACAAACAGGATAAAAATAATCAGAAATACAATGTTCATGTTACGTACGAGCAGCCTTTGTAGAAAATACAGTTCTGGCCAGTTGAATGAAAATAGGATTGTGTGTGTGTGTGTGTGTGTGTGTGTTTTTATAAGTTTATAAAGTCTATCAAATAAATGGGTCCATAGTTGGCCGAAGTAAAGAAGATAAAAAAATTTGACTTTACTTATATACGTGTGTGTGTGTGTGTGTGTATATATATATATATATATATATATAAAAGTGATGGACCGTAAGTATGGGTCTTTGTTTTCTTAAGTCCGCGTATGAGTTTTCTTGTGATCTCGGCGACAACGTGTCGTATTAGTAAAAGAAGGTTGCATGCCTTTTCTCTTTGAGTCTTATGGCGTGGCTCTCAGCTGTCCGTTCATGACCTCGTAGAGGAAAGAATGAATGACCTGGTTGATTAAATTCTTCGTTATTCATGCTTTTCGGGGTTACTAAAGTGGATCAAAATTAGTTTTATTGCGGGTCCTCTGTTAATTAGTTTCTGAGCCGGATTTCCTAGAATGTTATGTTTTTAGCCGATTGGTTGAAAAATATAAAAATGTATCTTAATGTTAATGCGATTTTGATCTGAAATTTCTGGAATGTTCTTATGTATGTTTGTAGGGGGTGATTATTTCAAGGCTAAAAATGTGTATTCTATACCTTAAGACTGGCATTGTAATTCTAGCAAACACTGTGCCTATATCACTTGTAGTGGGGCAATAAATCTTCTCTTGAAAAGTCATTTCGCCCCGCCAGCACAGATATCCCTGACCCTCTCTCGCTACTCCTCCCTATCGTTCATCACCTCTGGCAGGTCTTCAGGGCTACACCCCTATATACTCACAGAGCTGCTGTATGTATGTTCGAGGTGGTCGTCCTGCTTTTGCACGGCTACGTGTGGGGGTCCATATGAGTACATCACTTATGAGCTCGTCTCTGCTTCTCCCAGCTGTGTCCTGCATGTCTGGCTCGTCTAACTTGGATAGTTTTCGTGATCCTATTTACCCAACCCCTCCGCTCGGGTAGGATATGACACAAGGTCAATTTTTAAGCGGAGTTTAGCGGAGTTTAGCGGGTTTGAATTCAGTTTTCCTTCTCCTAGACTAGTTGCCTCACCAAGGCTGAAGAACCTAGTCTGTCCTTCTATTTACCCATAGCTGGAGGGAGAATAAGGGGGTTAATACCTTTCCCAAGGGTATTAGCGCTATGTGAAATGCAATCAGTCTTGTTCAGGAATTGAACTCGGATCGCCGTGTCCATATCCTATGACGATAACCATTACACCACCATAGTTTTCGTGATGGGAGGTAGGTGACCGTATAGTTGGTGCTTTGTGGGGTGTTGCCGCCAGGACTTGTTCAATATTGCTCACAGCATTGTTGTGTAATTGCCGTCTAGCCTTTTCTCCAGCCGTTTTGTTAGCGTCCAAGTAGTGTATCTATATAGCAATATCGATACGACCGCTACTTGATAGAAACTGCGTTTCCTTTTATCGGTCAGGTCTGACTTCCATATGATCGATAGCTTATCGATAGCTGTCCATGCCTTCGTTAGCTGCGTGTCGATGTCTTTTTCGGTTGATGAGACACTGCTTCCTAGGTAGGTGAACTCGTCTACCACTTTGAGGTTTCTTGGTATCCTCTTAATACGATTTTCTTCAATTTCGCCATCAATTAGAGCCTTCTGTTTACCTTTTTGCTGCAAATTTCTGTTTTTTTTATTCTTTCCCGCTATCTCAAAGAACAAAAAATGAAAACAGTCTTTCGACTTGGAGTCGGACTTTTCTCATCGTGAATCATTAATCCCCGTTCTGCGCCTTATTGCACTTTCATTTCGTGTTTCTTATCTCGCTGTCATTCTGTTGTCCAAATGATATTGACATTGTGTTAAATGTCGTCCCCCTTTTTTTTTTTTTTTTCTACAGTTCGATGACTAGCAACATTTCTGTGATTATTTTATTATTGTTCTCCACATCGAAATCCCAGCCTAGCATTCATTTTCCTCCTCATTTAACATTTTATTCCTATCTTTCATGTTCAATAATTTTGGAGACTTGAACATATTGTTACAAACAAAGACCTGCCTCTAAACTGCGTTTCAAAGTTACACTATTTACCAATTCTCCAAGTCGGGCGCTGAATATAGCAGCGATCAAAAAGTCGGGTAGGAAAAAAGAGTAACGACGAGCAATAACAATAAACACGGAAAGTTAAAAATAAAATAAGATAAAGAAAATAATAGGAAGTAAAGAAACATGTTTGTCTTTATTTAATAGGCGGTTGACTTCTGTCCGACGGTCTAAAAGGTTGCTGGCAGCCTGAATTCGAAAAATCAATCACAGGAACAATGTAGATACAAGGGTAAAAAGTCCCAAAGAAAACGCAGTTCAGAATAAAGAGGAAATTAAACCGAACAAAGTTCAGGTGTTTTTTGTTTTGTTTTGTTTGTTTTTGTTTTTTTTTTGTCAAACTATCTCTTTTCTGTTTTACCTAAACGAACCGTTCTTTCGTACTCTGTTCAAAAACGTCCTCTCCCTGTTTTTGTTTTTTTTTTCCTTCGGTCTTCCCAAGTGAACAGTCCGCATTTTATTTGTTTTTTTTTTTTTTGTTTTTTTTTATTTCAATTGCTTAAGGCCTGTGTCACTCCGACTGCTCACCTACTTCCTCCAACATAGCTGTTCTCACCAATTGGAGAAAACTATTGGTTTAGTTTCTTTGTTTAATCACATATCAACTTTTTTGGGAGGGGTTATTTAATGCCAATCTATTCTTGTAGGAGGTCTGATATGGAGAGATAAAGAAGTCCATTCTTTCTCCAGGGTATTAGTTCGACAGAGAACGTAATAGAGCGACTGAAGTTCGAACTTGCAATCACTTTAACCACTACGTCACCGAGATTGAGAAAATAGGAAAGGAAAAATTCGCGTTCGTAACAATATCAATCAAAGGAGAAAGTGATTTATACAATGAATCGGTGATTGAATTAAAATGCAAACTTAAGATATTTCTTATGGAAAAAATCTGTTTCCGTTACTAAAATCAACACTAAAACCTCCGGCTACCAAAATAGGTAAATAAACTAAAATTGAGAAGTAAGCATTTTTTTTTTTTGTTTTTGTTCATAAAAAAAATGGAATGGCTTAATAAATGCCATTAACAGATAATTGTCAAATAGGGTGAGTTGATGATATTGGTGGAATATGAATTTGAATTATGCTTTAATATCTTCAGTCCTATGATTTTATTACCACTAAACAAACAACTTTTTGGAAACCAAGACTGTTTGTTATTGCTTCATAAATGTTATTATGAAAGTTATGTTTCTTAAAAATATAATGACTCTTCGTTACTTGTGAAATGTTAACTTGAACTAAATCTTAAAAGCCTAGCGCCATACTCGCCCGTTTGGTGGGGCATGCGACAAAAACCGTTGATAACTAAGCTGATTAATATTCGGACTGAAACTTCTTTTGGCTCTACAGCATTTTGACTCTCCTCTATTCCTTGTAAATTGTCTTGTTAATTGTTTGTAACTTATTGTTTTGAGTTTTTTGTATGTATCTGTTAGCACCGGATGCTGGTGCTGAATAAAATATATTATGCACTTATTCTTCTCTACGTATTAGTTGCTTTGGTGGTTTGGGTTTTATGGCATATCAACCTTTGTGGGTTATTTAACGCCAAATCCATCTTTATGAAAATAGTTCTATTTCAAACAATTCAGTTTAGCATGAGTACGCAGTTTAAATCTAAGTACAATTTAATTGTGAAAAACATTTCTATTTCAAACTATTCAGTTTAGTCAAGCAGTTCTAATTCCACTAATTCAGTTTAGTATAAGTACAGATTTTGTTTACACACAGTTAAATGTCAAAACAGTTCTATATTGAACAACTCAGTTTAGTGTAAGTACAGTTTCAATGTCAAAAAAATAGTTCCATTTCAAATAAATCAGTTTAGCATAAGTACGCAGTTTAAATGTAAGTACGGTTTAATGGTCAAAAGCATTTCTATTTCAAGCTATTCAGTTTAGTCAAACAGTTCTAATTAGCATAAGTATGCAGTTAGTTCTATTCAACCCATAGATAAGGCCCTATCAAGTGCTACCACGTCGGGCGAGAGTGGATCTGGAAGCAATGGCAATGAAGGAATACTCTGCATTCCCCAAAACTCCATCATCACAGGAACCTCACCATAAGATTGCTTAGTGTCATATCAGGACATTCATTAGGGGTCTTACCCCCTCTGCAGAGGTGCAGTCGATGTATTCTATAGCCCAGCCGACTGGGCAAGAACTAAATATTAAGAAAAAATATCTTCCGTTACACAAAAAAGCGAAGCGTAAAATTTTTAACCAGTATTAGTGATATTATGGATTACCAATGAACATTTACACAAATTTGCTTTCCAATCAGTAAAGAATATAGAAAGAGTATCTGTCTACTATCTTTCTGTTTATCCGAAAGTCTAAGGCTGATGTAAACAAACATGTTTTAATGACAACGGCTTTTCTGTTGATTTTGTTATATACAGTCAATCGTGCTAAAGTGAGAATGTAATATTCTGATATGCCCTTCCATTTTGATATAGAGTCTATGAGAAAGAAGTATACAAACTGAATTGCCAATTCTCAATCGAATTATAGTTTTATGGGAATCATAATAGTTCCTCAACTTAGGGATTTTCCTTTTTATGCATATGGATACAAAAAAAAACAAAGCCATGTTATTTATTTGAATTTATTTATTTGAATCTGAATTATCTTTTTGACGGTATCAGTAATTTGTCACCATTTGGTATTAAGGTTATGTTAAGTATGCTTCAAAGTCAAGAGATTGAAGTGGAAAGTTACCACTTATCAGTTGATATCTTTACATAAAAAAGAAGTCTACTTCTGAAAAGACGAGGAGTCACTCGAGATAAGGTATTATACAACTTAAATACTTATTCAAACAGGCAATTTTTTTAATGACATATCAACTCTTTAGGGATTATTGAAGGACAAAATTTGTTAAAAATTCTAGTTCCAAGAAACCATTATTAATATCATATAACCGTGTGCAAATTATTTGTATCAAATATTCTTGTGGACTGCTATCGATTCGCTATCGATCATTTGAAAGTCTACTCTATCCGATAAATTAAAACCAATTTTCTTCAGAGCAGCGATTGTGCCAATACTATAATATGGATGCACCACATGCACGCTGACAAAGCGTTTAGAGAAAAGGCTAGACTGGAACTGCACAAAAAGCTACGTGGTATATTGAATCAATCGTGGAAGCAACATCCCATAAAACAGCTGTACGACCATTTACCTCCCATCTCTAAAACCATCTAAATAAGACTAACAAGACATGCAGGATACTGCTCGGCAAGCAAGGATGAAATCACAAGCAACATTCTCCTATGGACCCCTACACATGGACGCGCAAGTGTTGGTCGGCTATCAAGAACTTACCAGCAACTGCTGTGCGGACACAGGATGTAGTCTAGACGACCTACTGTGAGCGATAGATGATGGGGGAACGAATGGAGAGACAGTGAAATCTGTGCTAGCAGGGTGACTTGACGATGATTTTTAATGTAACTATTCCCTTTTAATAATCTTTGCACAGTTACTTGGTTCCATGTATTCCTTTCTAATACCATTAATTTTTTTGCAATCATATCGTTTCAAGTAACTTATGATAATCCTTCGTATAGCTTCAAGTAACTATCCTTAAAACAAATAATTTAGACTCGGTTATACTATTCAAGTATTCTTATTGAATACAAATAATTTTCAAACAGATCAATTTAACTCGTACATGAGACCCTAACAGGTATTCTAAGCCTTTATATGTTGGTATTTGTTATGTATTGCATAGTCTAATGCTAAGCATACTCCTGCGCACAGGGTAAAAGTAACCAATATCCAAAACTGTTATATTATTAATACCTTTGTTATAATCCATAAACGACTTCCAGTCTGACCTAAGTAAACCCTCGACGTTGCATTCTGGGAAAAATGGATCTTGCAATTACTATCAAAAAATTTAACTCGCGTAAGTCATTCAATGTGATTCCGCTTGTAAGGAAAAGAACACTGTTGGTGTTTCATCTACTATTTGATTTTTACCTATTTGAAACTTTTTAACTTTTCTGGATTTAATACAAAACTAGATTCTGCATTCTTCATCTGAAGTGGGATTTGATACCAATCATTTGGGAGTTAACGGGAATTAAACTCTTTTACAAGTTTATTTTTTATTATCATTTAATCTCATTAAAACTTTCTGAAAAGCAACAGATTTCTGAAAAACCTCCGTTATCTTCATTCAAAACACACTTGCTTATATATATACACACACACATATATATATATATATATATATATATATATATATATATATATATATATAGTTTGGCAACTGAGTTTAAAAAAGCATTTTCAGAAATAAAGAAATAAGTCTGGGTTCTGTTTCGTGTTATTCACCAATTGTATATTGGTTCAAAAGAAAATTGAATTTTCCCCTGAATATCTGCAAAGCCTAAGGGCCATCTCCGTTACAAAATTACAGTAATTTTTTTTCTTTTTTAATACGATTATTTTAGCAAACGTATCTTAACCTTTTTTATCCGAATGGTTGGTCCTAACGAACCAATACTATTCAAACTAAAGTCAGGGCCCCCGAGCGAATTTAAGAAATTCTATATTCTTTCAGTTCGGGGTAGTGCCTTATCTAAAAACTGAATGCAAAAAAATATATTAGTCTTGAAATCTCAACAATATGAACTATGAATTAAAATGCTTTTCATATTTTGTGTTGGCAATTTCACACGGTAAAAAATCTCATTTCAGTTTCTTTACGACATCTCAACCTTCCTGGGATATTTAATGGTAAAGCGATCTTTGTAGAACAGCAACGGAGATATTAAGCCTATAGCTGAGGGTAGCCCTATCGGCTGGGGCTGTAGAATACACTGCATCTCTGCTGAGGAGAAAGACCCCCCAATGAGTGTCCTAATATGAGGCTGATGGTCAGGCTCCAGAAAGCTGGAGCTTCAGGGAATGCGGAGTACCCCGTCATTGCCATCGCTCCCAGGTCCACTTTGGCCTGGAGTATTGTCCTATATATAGGTCAAATAGGTGTTTTATATTTAAACTGTGTACAAAGAATTACTTATGCCAAATTGAATTGTTAGAAATAGAACTGTTTATCATTTGTGTGTAAACAAATGTCTAATGTTTAATTAAATTGTTAGTGACTCATAATACTTGGAACTATTTAACTTTCACTTATTCTAGATATAGGATTTGTTAACATGTGTAAACTAAATTTGGCATTAAATAACCTACAATAGTTGATGTCATAAAATGAAACCAAAGCTACAGTTGAGATGATTGAGATCATATCTTTTCCAGGGACATTACTTCAAAAGTAAATGTAATAGTGCCACTAGTCATTATAAAATTGCTTATCTTAAAAAAAGCATTCGTTTAAAAAAACATTGATTTAATTTTAATAGTTTCAGTATAGTTTTTTCATTGACTTGTTTCTATGTCAAGTCGTTTCTTTTGGTGTTTGTTTTTTGTTTTATTGCTGTTCGATGACTAACAATTTTTCTCAGTTGAGTTCTTTATTTGAAAAGTCTGAATCAAGTCTTGCTGCTTAAGCTCTCAACCTGACATTCCTTTTCTTTGTGATTCAACATTTTTATTCAAATCTTCCATGCTCAATAATTTGAAAGACTTTAACGTAATTACTAATCAGAACCGGCTGCTAAAATGCCTTTCAAATCGACACTGTTTACCAATTCTCCAAGAAGCAGCGGTCGAAATTCGTAACCAAAAAATGGTTTGACAAAATTAAGAGCAACGATGACCAATAACAGTACAATAAACACAGAATTTAGATAAATAATGCTTAATAGAAGGGAGTAAATAAATGTCCCTATTTTTATTCAATAAATGGTTGACTTCTGTCTTACAATCCAGAAACAAAAAAACAAAGTTCAGCAATTTATTACAAAAGGAGAACGCTTACTCGGGTCTTTAAAAACTCTCTCTCCACCCTGAGTCTCGCTTTAACGATTTTTCTTTGCATAAAAATGTGCTTATTATTTTTTAAATATTCGTTTTTCATTTGTATCTTATCGTTTAAAAATCTAGTTTCAAACCGCTCAACTTCTTAAAATGTGTAACTTGAATGTGGGGTATGAGTGCACTATGGTATTTAAATGACGGTTAAAAGCAACTGACAGAACATTTACAAAAATTTGCAACTTACCAGTAGAAGGCGTAATAGTTTACCTACAAACTATTCACTAACAAATCATATATGTATATCCATGTAACTGTGTGTAAACAAATGATTGATGTTACATAGCAATACTTGAAACCATTTAACTGTTTACAAACCAATGATTAATAGTAAATAGAAATATTCGTGTCAGAAATACCAGAAACCATTTAACTGTGTTCAAAAGAATGAGATCAGGTTCATTTAAAAATGTATCTAGAAAATGAGTCAACAAATCGTTTATATTTGATATAAATAAATGTAAAAAAACAGCATTAAATAACCTGCAATAGTTGATATGCCATAAAACCCAACCAAACAATGTAACTGTGTGCAAAAAACGTTAGCAAAATGTGTTTTTGAGCACTCTGCCGAAGGAATTTACGGCTGCCGCTCGCATAATGCAAAGCTTTTCGAACGAATTGAGCACTCTGGTATCTGGTAAGGTATAAAATGTAACAAACGAACGCTTCTACTCAATACCTTGTAATTCCCTTGCTGACGTGGTACGCTTTTTGGCCGAGCGGTCTGATACTAAGTCTAACGTAAAGTTGGGCAGGTTTCGATCCCAGCTTCAAGCGTCCTACGTGTCTAGTCACACTGAAGAGTTGTGATACAACGAAAGTCTGTCTGTGGATAATATATAAACAGGACTTGACTTTGAAAAACCTACAATGGTTGATAGACAATAAAAACAAAACAAGTCAGATCAATCTGAGGTAATTTGTCCTCGAGTGTTGTGTGTGTGTGTTTTATCATCCATACATTTTCACTATGCGTCTACGCGTTTTCCAAGATTGCCTCTTGGCACCACAAGTTCAATACGCTCAAAGTTCAATGACCACCCACCTTTACTTGAATGCTAGCAATACCTCTTTCAGTCGACGTGTCGTTTGTATTTTATAGCCTATTTTGAGACTTTGGCTGCAGCAGGAGTCAGCATTCATCCCCAGAAACTTTCAACCTTCTTCTTACTGATGATTCTTCATGTGAAGAGGACATTAAAAGTAAAATAGACAATGCTGACCAAAAATTTTGTATACAAACAACTAAGCATAAACAATACAAAAGGTAGGAAAAATGTTCGGATATTATTTGTTTGGTACTCGTGTGTGTGTATGGGTGTGACTGATATACACACAGTCACATAATATTTGTATGTGAGCTAAAAATTAAAAAAAAAACAAAAACAAAGTACATAGCAAAGTATTCGTCTTTTCACTAGCTAAAATGTAGCTGTAAAGTGATTTGGATATCCAAGCAAAGTTCAGAATATTGTAGTCAGGCAAACATACCTATTTCATTATGACAATGAATGTATTTTTGCTGGCTCCCATTTTAGGCTGTGTGTTTGAAATGGTACGTGGCAAAATGTCTGAAGCTGTACGAGCACGGGAGAAAGTGAGATAAATATAGATGCCGCTCGCTGGGGGGACGAAGAATGAGCGATTGTCGAGCTGAGTTAGATGGGGATATTTGTCATACGCCCCACCAGCCAACGAGTATGACACAAGGCCATTTTTGAGGTGGGTCCGTAGCTCAGACGCGTCCGGTAGTCCCAAAAATGCCTCGGGTCCCGTCGGCATTTCCCTTTTTGGAGCGCCTCAGGTGCCAGGCGATAAACTTAACCCCGCCAAGGAGGGTTTAAACCTGGGGGGACGGCCCCCTGAGGTCAGAGGTATATCCAGTGATGAGACACACCCGACCGAACCGTACACCACGCAACACGGCCAGCCGAAATGTGACCCACACACTGGACAGTTACGCGAAGAAAAAGCGCGGCAGCTGAGTTAGGCAGGAGAGAAAGCTTTTCAAAGTCAGACTATATAGGTAACCCTGTTACGTGACTGGCTCCAAACGCAAGATTTATTTTGCGCCGGACAAAATCCGTAGTTGAAAGCTCACGGCATGAGACTACTCAGTTCATTCAGGCAACCGAAACTATTTAATTTACCGACATCCCACTACTTTTGTTTCGGGAACAAGTAAGTCATGTATCTTTTTTTTTTCTTTGCTCCACGTATTCCTCGCCGGCCATTTTAAAAAAATTAGGAGTGTAAATCCAATAACACATCCTGCCATTGGATTAAAGATGTTATGAATAGTCATTATAAGTCGTTTATTAGTCCTATCGACGGTGCCTAGAATATACCGACTGTAATCCTCTACAAAGGAGTTGGTCATTCCAAAAAAAAGTGTCCTGAGTATGATACGAAATTGCATCTGGTGGTAAGGCTCTTGTTGCAGAGCTCTTTGTTACCGTTATTCTTAGGTCCACTCCTACCCTGAATGGTGAGTTCCCATTTAGGAGTCGGATATGGGATCTGTTTAAAAATTATTTGTATTAGAATACTTGATATATAACTGAGTGTAAATTACTTTTATTAAGTTACTTAATTGTTTATTTAATACTAGTTACTTTTAACTATATAAAAGTGTACAAATAAATGACAATCATTAAACAGAATTAGTCACTCGAAACTATATAATTGTAAAATCATTAGGATTATATCGGAATACTTGAGATGACTGTGTGCAAATAAACAATGATAGACGAATAACTGCGATGGAAGATTGAAAACACTGTTATGATTATAATCAAATGAATTAAATTTTGGTATTAAATAACAAGAGTTAATATACTGTCAAGCAAATAAACCAAATCAGTTTTTGATGAGAAACCAAACAGACGTGTCGTGGGGCGGGGAGAGGTTATTAAATAGGAATTGTTGATTATAACCATATTTTATGAATATTAAGATTAATCATATTTACTCAAAGCTATAATTGTTTTCAAATGATTATTATTGGTTATTTGAAAAAAATATAATCATTTGCCAAAAAAAAAAAAGACGTTTTCATTAAATAATCCAAGAAGGGTTGACCTGCCGTAAATACAACCAATCATCTACCTACACATCTAATACGTTACAGCTATTTTGAAATTCGATTAAAAAGAATCTCATCAACAGCCGTTATATCAAATCTTATCTCATACTCTTATCCCAAAATAGATGATGTACAACAAAACGTTGCTCAGACTGAAATATCAAGATTAGTTTCTGACGTTCACTTTTAGACTAAAGGCTTTGGGAAAGGCATGAATCCCCTTATCCTCCTACTGCTGTTCTTCTAGAAGGATGGCTTTGACATTAAATAACCCACGAAGGTTGATACGCCATTAAAAAAAGAAACCAAACCAAACCAAAATTAGTTTCGAAGGGTTATTAGTTTTCTTTTAAGTGAATGGTATATCGCTTTAGAAAACTAACTTTTAATTTTTCAACAAGGTGGATCGTGCTATACTTTTTATCAGTACGAACCGACCCACCTAGGAATCAATATCAAAAAAATAGAACACGATCCATCGGTAGGTCGTCTTGCATTGAATGTGTTAAATATTTTTTTGTGTTGTAGCGTAGTTCATCAACTACTGTTATTCCAATGCTGGCTAATAATCAAATTGCGGAGGAGAAGTATCACTCGCTTTAAGTGGTTGGAATCCTGAAGTTTAATTCTCTACGTCCAGTTTCTGAGGCCGTGGAAGTAGGTGAAAATAGATGACTGACAAAACCTCCCCGCTCGAGCTGGATCTGATACAAGCGAAGTGGATTTTAACAATTTTAAATTGTGTTCCTTCTCCAAGACCGATTGCCATACCACAATTAAAGACCCCAGTCTACCCTACTTTTTACACATGACTGGGAGAATAATTGGATTCATGCCTTTCCAGCGGGTAATAGCGCTATGCGAAACGCAAACAGTCTTGTCCAGGATTTTAAACTCATACCACCGTAACCATGGTACCACAAACGCATTCGAGGTAGCTATTTCGTTCTAATAAGAAATAGTTCTTCCCTTATCGTTAAATGGCTCGTTCACCCACAATACACGCGAAAGCATGCTCCCAAGTACCCTAGCCCCCAAAAGAAAGCAAATCAAGAAACTCATCTTTTTATTGGGGCTCAAAGAACACTCTCCTTCAACTTTATTTGGGCGGCATCGTCCAACCAATCCCACCATCACTCAGGTGGACGATTGCCCACTCGGCTCGGACCGATTGCTTCTCTGCGGAAGAGTAAGACCGCACCCCCCACCAAACGAGTATCCTGGATATGACACTAAACAATCTGATGGTCAGGCTCCAGTAATGCTGGCGCTTTGGAGAATGCTGAATACCCCTTCATTGCCATAGCTCTCAGGTTAACTCTGGCCTAGAGTGGTAGCACCTGTTAAGGTCCTATCTATGGGTCAAATAGAACTAAACTGTATACTAAACTGAATTGTTTGATATAGTTTTTGTTTACAAAACAGTTCTATGCTAAATTGAATTTTTTTTCAAATTTAATTTGGCGTTAAATGATTGGAAAAGGGTTGATACGCTGTAAAACAACTAACCAACCAATGTTGGCTGGCTGACTTCGGCAAGTCTTAATTATCAGCCATTTTTATTCCGGGTGCAAGATCAAGCATATCTTTTTACATTTAACCTACCAGACGAGATGATGGACTTTATCAATTCTTCTCTCTTCTCCGTAATAGATTTTTTTTTAATGTCTTATCTACTTACATCCCACGACTGTTGGCATACAATGCTACATTGTTATTATCAACGTACCGACAGATTAACGAGTTCATTTACAAAAGGACAAAAGAATCTGAACCAACCCAGTCAGGGATTTATTTCAATTTAATACATTAGTTTGTCAATAGTCTGGTTTATTTATAAAGAACGCTTTAGATAAGTGCAATGAAATTTAAAGTAATATTTTCCTGCTTTTATTTCTCGGAGTTGAAACGATATGGTCTCTTTTTGATTAAATTGTAAGAATGCTGCTATTAAATTTATCGTGCTCTCCTCAAAAAAGATGTGGTGATTCTCCGTTGACAAAATATGTCCACGCATTATACGCAAATCTTAGAAAAGGGAATATGACGAAAAACCAAATTGAGTTGGGTGATGAGAATTAAAAAAAGCCTTCTATTACGTCAGTCTTTAAACTGAGCTCTTTGAGATTGCTACCCACAAGTCCGTGAAAGTAATCATCTAATGGGTGAAAGGAAGACGAAAACATTGAAATCGTGCAACCTGCTGTTGTCTTATTCTCTACATTCAGTTGGAGATATTCGTCAGAAATATTTGACTACCTCGCTCTTATTTTTTTACGTCATGAGAATATCATCTGATTATTTCGTCTAGCAGATCAACATCCTAAATTATTGTATAGAATTTCAGCGACAATTGAAAAATATTTTTCCTTAAGTTAACAAGCCAAATTATTTTATTCAAAATTTTTTATTGAATTTCCGTAAAAATTCATTACACATTTACAAACCAAAATCACAATTTTAAATTAGTTTGCTCATTTCATTTTATGTGACTAACAATCCAAATTATTTTAGGCCGTGGAAACGATGACAAATACAATACTCAGAAACTACAACTTTATAAGGAAATATTATCGTGAACGAGTTGAGTTCAACATCTCTTCCAGTACGCTAGCTGAAAAATGATACCCTTGATCGAGTACTCCAGGACGAAGTAACCGGATTTAAGTAGTGAAGAGGGGTGGGCATATCACCCACCCAAGGCAGAATTCTTGTCTGTGTGAGCTATATATATATATATATATCCGGGGTGTAATGGCTACTATCATAGGAAATGGATATGGCAAAAAGTGTTCGGTCGGAACAAGGCTATTTGTATTCCACATAGCGCTCATACACAGAGGAAAGATATAAATCTAACTATTCTCCTTCCAGCTTTGTGGAAATAGTAGGGCAGACAAGGCTCTTTAAATTTGGTATGGCAACCAGTCTAGGAGAAGGAAAACTATGAATTCAAACTTGTTAGACTCTAGCTTAAAAGTGACCTTGTGTCGCATCCTACTCATGGTGGAGGGATTGAGTGCATTGTTTTGGGAAAATACGGTGCCTTCCTAAATTCATTCCATTCAGGTCAAACGATTCATACGAAGATTTTGAATGGATCAACGATAAGAGACAAACACGACGTCTCTGTCCTCTTTGAGCAAACATGTTTAAAAACGAAAATGCGGCTAAACACACACACACCACGGATTTTTGGTGGCTGGATAGGAGGATACAAACAATTGCTGGAAATAGCGAACGAGGAAGGAATCAAAGATACTGGAAGAGTCCTGTTCCTAAACTTACAAAGAAGCTAATGGCGTAATTTCTCAATCTCAGAGACTGAAAAGAGTGAATAAAACGGAAGGTCCTAACGTTAAAACACGTCATGTTTTTCCTATCCCTGCCATCACCAACAGAAGTCTCCACTTTACAACGGCACTTTACATACGCTGGCCTTTCTTTATTCTTATAGGAACCAGTTCTACTTACATATTTCGGTGCTTCATTCTCTCTCTATGGAGGTTTTCAGGGCGAACCACCACTCGGATTTTCTGTAGATTATACGCTTTACACAATGGTGTCTGATGATTAACGCACCTCGTTTCTGTTTTTTCACTGAGATCCCAGAAAAAAAACATAGCTCATTGCATTTAGCCTACCGATTTGAGATTTGTCAGTTCATCTCCTTTAAAGCTTGGCTCATTCGACAGGGGCTGCAGAATACACAGACTGCATCTCTGCTGTGAGTTAAGACTTCCCCAACGAATGTCCAAGATATAACACTAAATAATCTGATGGTCAGGTTCCAGTAATGCTTGAGCTTTGGGGAATACGGAGGCCCAGAGCGGTAGCACCTGATAGGGTCCTATCTATGGGTTAGATAGAACTAAACTGTGTCGTTTGAAATAGAACGGTTTATAAGTATAAAAATGGATTTAGCATTAAATAACCTACAATGGTCGATATGCTATAAAACCAAACTAAACTCTTTACAGCTGCAGGGTTGATTAATTAACGTGTTTATTCCTATCCCACGACAACTTCATTTATAGCTAGTTTGAAATATCACAGTCCAAACTAACACAAGCAATTCTAATATTATTGCTGATTATTCATTCAACAAGTTCTGATAGCGGGGTTTAGAATACACAGACTGTATCCTCTGCAGATGGGTAAGACCCCCCCACACACACACACACACACAAGGATGTCCTGAGTATGACATTCAAATATGTCTAATTGAAAGGTTCCGCTTTTGTGGAGTGTAGATTACCCCTTCATTGCCATTACTCCCAGATCCACTCTAATCTGGTGGTGTTGTACCTGTTAGCGTCTCATCTATGGGTCAAATAGACAAGTTTTAAAGTTATGTCTTCGATGACGCTGTAAGTGTAAAAACTTTTTTTTAAAGACATCTTAAGAAATAACGAAACAAAAAATGTAAATATGAACGTACAATGAACACAATTCCCTAACCTCTAAGCGTAAAATAATCCTAGATGAGTTGACATGCCTTTACAATCAATCAATCCAATTCATTTCACTTACCAGTAACGATACATCCTCGTGTTTCACATACTTTCAAAGTTTCTGGTGATGACGTCGACATTGTAGTCATTGTCCTTGCTGTAGTCACTTTTTGTTCGGTTGTATTGTATTCCGGTGCAACAGACGTTGGTGTGATCTTCGTCTTGGTAACAAGCGAGGTGCCTGAAGTTTGACTTTCCAACTTTGTTGTGGACATTGAAACTGTCGGTTTTACGGTAAATGTTGAATTTTTGGTTGCTGTGTTGAAGAAAACAAAGATAATAAGGAAGAATTTTTTTGTTTATATGCATTTTCCGCTTAGATTATCAAAAGCTAAATCTATTACACACACTTAAATGCCGATTTGGACGGCCTTAACGCTTCTTATTTATAGAATGTGTCATAATCATTGGCTAATACTATTATAGGTTATCTATATTGTTTTTGTTATTTCTCTTAAAGAATTTTTCATACACGGAGTAGTTGGTTTTTACTTAAATCAAATCGTCCATTTAGCCGGGTTTATTATACACTAACAGTATCCCCTCCAGAGAGGGTAATAACCATCTCCTCCTTCCTCCAAAAATGGGGGTGTTCTGGGTATGATACTTAACTGCATCTGATTGTGAGGCTGCAGTTCTAGAGATAAAGGAAGTATAGAGTACCCTATTCAACCCAATTCTGACTCAATGGCAGTACCTGTTGGTATCCTATCTACGGTTCGAATAAACCTGATAGAAAATTATTCGTATTTGATCAGTGCGTAAAAGAAATATTCCCTAACATTTTGGCATAGATTAACCCTAGACGTATTGATATGCCGTTAAATCAAATACATTAAACTTTAAGTATTGAAGCTAAAATATTAAGTGAGCTAACAAAGGGAAAAGGAATGAAATGATTGAATGAAACTCCGATCTACAAATTTATAAGTTGTTTTTTTTTTTCTTTAAACTGATTGAAAAGTTTGAAAAACAGATGTGACAAAGTCTTTCATTGTAAAGAAAGATATTAGTCAGATTGGTAAATATTTACGTCAAAAAACTGTTTCATTGTAATAGTTTGTGGTCTGAGTTGATAAAAAAAAATTCTGAATGTCATTTTGTGAAGAGATAAATGTATTTATGCCTTATGCTACTGCAGCCGATTTTTTTATCGGCTGGGGACAGATGAATATTTTTAACGCAATAAAAATGTAACAAAACATTCATTTAAATTAAGAAAAATTAAACGAATTGAAATAAAATACATTCTTGAAAAAGAGAATGTAAATTTTTACTCCAAAGAAATAAACCGAAAGGTACTTCATTTAGTAATTCCTTATTACTGAAATATTTGTTTGTTTATACAATTTAGGTAAGATCGAAAAAAAAATGGTATTTTTGATATTCTTGGAGGGAAGATTTCTAAAATTATTTTTGTTTTTCATCCTGCAAATATTTTTTGGTGGCAATTTAAATATTCTCGTCTGTCAAGTATTTCAAAATTTAAAAACCAGCGAAGATGCATCGATTGGTCCATAAATGCAAAAATATTGATACAAAAATTCTACCTTCTCGGGCCTATCTTTTCCACAAAAATCAACACTTCTTTTTGTATGGAAATCAGTTGAGTTGCCAAATAATATATCTATATGTGAGAAGGAGAGGGAGGCTCTTTCGTAGAGAACAGCTAACCGAGGTATTTTAATCTGCTGTTGGTGTGGTAAAAAAAAACCCTGAGACATGCTGATTTCAGAGTGGAATTTTTATACAAATCCAGCAGATAATGTTAAGGAATTTTCTTAAAGACTACTTTTTTTCAAATAAATTAACACGGTTTTATTTTTACCTGATGGCGGAGTTGATATTCTCATGGGTAACTTGATGTCTCCGAAAAGAATTAGCATGAACACTGCGCAAATAGTTAACATGCAGATAATCAGCAGTAAATTCAGTAAAAATAGAACTCGTTCCATCCTCGACCATCCTGATTTGAACCTTTTTTTTAAAAAAAAAAAAAAATAAGAAGAAATTAATCAAAAAATTACATAGATTCATGAATGTAAGTTTATCTGAATGTTGATGAAATACTATAGCAATACAAATGATTATCTCCTTTCGATAATTCACATTTCCGTTAGGGGTTTCGTTAGGGGTCATATATCAGGAACTTTTCTTCTTTCACTACTCGAATTAGACATCTTGGTTTCTTTTTCATCATTGTACTATAAGCAGGAGGTCCTTTATTCCACGTTTTAGGACCCTTTTTAGGGAGATAGTACTTATAGGATTACTAAGATAATTGCTATGTCTGTTAGGAGTCCAGGAAGGTGTCACGTGATAGTTTTCGGAAATCCCTTTTCTTCCTGGTTTCTTTTTTCTTTCTTTTTTTTTTTTTTTTTTTGCCACTGTTCTTTGAACAGTATAGAGGTCTCTGATGTCACAAGGGAGAGTAAAGTCACAGGGTTATATTACTAATATATGTCAAATAAGCTTTTTTACCATTTTGTTTCTTTTTTCGTGTATTGCTTACGCATGAAACAATACCTATAGTTTTCACCATGGAACACGTATGTTTTTTTTGCAACGCCACCTGCATGTATATTGTGCATATAAGATATTAAATGTTTCCGAATGTATAATTGAGTTTATTTTGTATTTCCTTCCTTTTCGCTCAGTGTTAGTATATCAGGGATATTATAGGATACACATTTTTTCTAGTCTTAAAATAAGCAATAAAAACATACTTAAGAACATTCTAGAAATTTTAGATCAAAACTGTATTAGCATTTAAGTTACATTTTTATATTTTTCAACCAATCAGCTAAAAACATAGAATAGAACATTCTAGAAAAATAGGATCGAAAGTGAACTAACAGAAAATATTTAGGCTCGAAAATAAAATAGTAAAATACAAATCTGATTGGTCAATAAATGTCTACGCGCCAAAATTTTAGGACGATTCTTTGATCCACCGGTAGGATATAAAATTCATAGACTAACACACAGACTTACACGAAGACTAAAACACAAGCCAGTAAAGCAGTAGCCGATACTATGTCCGGCAAATTCTTTTCCTTCCTCAACTAAAGTTCATGACCTCTCTTCAGATGGCCGAGAATCACATTCAAAAGAAAAACCCGACAAACTTTCTTTCATCAACGCGACACAATGTCGCCACAATCATAAAACCCGCTATGAACTTAATGTAAGTAATAACGACTTATTTACGGACTCCGTTAACATGAACATACACACATCTTTAAACAAATTTATTTTCTTGTCAAACTTTATCTTCCAAAAGGCCATTTATACATCATGTATTTTGTTTGTTTTCATATTCTGTTATATGCATATTAAATTGTTTGTTGTTTAATGTTCGTTGTGTTCTATTCCATTTCTTTCACGCGATTGTAAAGTTTTGTGTTGTATTTGTGGTGGGAATAATTAAGAAAGTAATACCCGTAAAGTATGAATGCACATCTACTGAAATAACCAAAATTACATACAACCCCCACAATATAAAAGGTGACTGGAGACGACATTAAATATCTTATCTACCACCAAACAAAAAGTGCCCGTGGTGTAGTCGTTATCGTCGTAGGAAATGGACACGGCGACACGAGTTCAAATCCTGGACGAGACTGATTGCATTTCACATAGCACTAATACCCTTGGGAAAGGTATCAATCCAATTATTCTCCCTCCAGCTATTGGTAAATAGTAGGACAGACTAGGTTCTTCAGCCTTGGTTAGGCAACTAGTCTAGGAGAAGGAAAACTCTGAATTCAAACCTGTTAAACTCCGCTTAAAAATTGACCTTGTGTCATATCCTGCCCGAGCGGGGGGGTTGGGTAAATAGTATCTACCACCAAACATTTCCCGTACGAATGGAAATCATGAAAATTCATTTTAATGGCATGCCAACTTGTCTATAGCTATTTTATGCTTAGAGGTTAAGGGATTCCATTCATATTCACAGTGTAGTTATTTCGAGTTGCCCACAGTTGTATAGTTTCAAGTATTTCTATCAGATAGAAATTTATACAATTATATGGTTTCCAATAATTGCTTTTGATTAATCATTTCTTTGCTGAGTTAGATGGTTTCAAGTAACTAATAATATTAATCATTAGTAAACAATTATAATTTCACTTAACTATTCCTATTATAGATAATCTAGTCATATGGTATCAAATATTCCTATCCAGTACTAATAACTTTCAAATCGACCCATAGATGGCACCCTAACAAGTACTAACACTTCGGGTAAGAGTGGACCTGAAAGTAATTATAATAAAGAGGTGACTCCAAACTCGTTTGAGCTCCAGAACTGGAGCCTCACCACTGGATACAATTTTTTGTCATACCTAAGACATCGCTTCTCGTGTAGTCTTTTCACTCTGCAGAGGATACAGTTTGTAAATGGTCATGGACTTTGGGATTTTCCAAAAGTTAAGAACGACGTTAAGAATAAGTGTTACATTGGGGGATGCTGCTGATTAACCTATGGTGACCGTTCGGCGAACTCCTTACTCCCCAGATTTTTTTTCCGGTAGTAGTAAATGAATAGACTGGTGATTGTCTGGATCGGTCGAAGCCAATCAACAGCAATTTCTTACATACAGAATTTATGTTGTTTAATCTCAAATTCTTTTTTAAAGTTTTTTAGAAAGGTAAAATTTTGGCCAACTTCTCTTCTCGAGTTATACTAGGGTCTGACTGTGTCCAGATTTGTGATTATTCACTTCCACCATGTAAATCTGCCAACTTGAGTATATACGAGGGTCATTCAATAAATGAGAATTTGGCTTAAGGATTTGGCAGAATGAAGAACTGTTTAGTTATACATTTCTCAAAAGAATAAGTGATGATTCCTTTCATGTCTAAGACTGTCAGTATGACATTTATTGATCGCTGCGTCCAAAATGTCTTCTTTACCAGAGAGTGTTTCCACTTCATGGACTACCTTTTAAACTCTTGCTTCAAGTAAGTAAAAGTAAAGTGAGTGACCGTAGTCAAGGGTGACCCGAAGGTTCCCTTTTCAATAGCTACTATACCAAGGTGTAGGGGAGGGCGCTACTCTTTTCCCTGCATTGCTCCACTCTACCCTTGATCTGCACCCTATAATGCTGAGTGTTAAGCAAGGGGGCGTCAATTACCTTTTTTTTGTATGACTTAAAGTGACACAACTATATTAAACCAATTTATGCAGTGTGTGTGTGTTTTTTTTTTTTTTTTTTTGTTTTGTTTTGTTTTTAACAAAAACGTGCTCCTCTGTTAGCATCCTTCAATCCCCTGTAAATTTCACATGGTTTGCTCTTCATAGCAAGCACTCTGTATTGGTTTCCCACCATTTTGAAAAGCCTCCAAACAAATATTTTTCCGAGATTTTAATAAAGTTTGCAATAAATCAAATTTAAATAATACCAAGTTTACATTCATGGGAAATCATTTTTTGAAAGTTTTTAAATTACTTCTATTTCTTGAATGACCTTCATACATTATCCAGCGTCTTTTTTTTTTTTTTTTTTTTTTCTGCCACGCTATTCACCATCCTGTTGGCTGGGTGTATAATTTAACGATTTTTATCCCCTGCTGAGAAATAAGACCCCTAAAAAATGATGTCTGATGCATGACGCTAACTGCATATAATTGTGAGTACTCCCTTCATTTCCATTACTCCCAGGTCCACTCTGACTTGGTGTGGTAGTATCTGTTAGGATCCCATTTATAGGTCAAATAAATTTCTTTTAAAATAACTAGTATTAAGAATACTATTAGTTGCAGAAATATTTGTATGAGGAAAAATTGTGGGCAAACAATGAGTATTAAGAATTGTAATAAAGCAGTAATTGTTAGAAAATTAGTTTTAAGTATTTAGTAAGTAAAGTTGCCTCTCTTTAGTCGAGGGCGACCAGAAGGCTCCCTTTTTAATAGGTACTACACCGAGGTGGAGGGGAGAGCGCTACTCCTTTCCCTGAATTGCTCCACTTTACCCTTGATACGTACCTTATATTGCTGAGTGTTAAGCAAGGAGGTATCAAGTACCATTTTTAAAGTCTTTGGTATGACGCGACCTAGGATTGAACCCAGGTCTCCTGGACTATTGGCGAACACGAAATCATAGAATTATATGCAGGTATTTGATTATCAAATAAGGATATTGACTGAAAACCACGTAGTTATTTAGTAAGCTCAGTTTAATTATGACCCAAGGCCAGAATATGGGGTACTCAGTGAGAGTCTAACTCACAATGCTAATCTAGCTTACCCTAAATGAAGTTCCCACTGGAAACCATGTAATTACCTGATGCCGGGAAGACTGGCTTCAGAAGTAAATAACAAGGGTTGTTTTTGTTTTGTTTTTTGTTTTTTTTCCTAAAATCAACCAAATTTCCCATTCAGTTCATGTGGTTATTTTTGAAATACTGACGCATTTCGATTTAGTTTTGACATTCCTTTTAAATATAATTGTCCACGTTAACCGCATTACTTGTCAATCGAGTGACATTGGCATTAACAAACGTTTACAAAACTGGGTAAAGACATCAATGCATAAAAATGTATCCGAGAGTAGACCGAGATAAGAGGTGCACTTTTTAAAATGGAATTTGCCTGGGCACACCACAGAAAGGATAACGTATAGCTTAAATGGCGGCCAATGAATGATACACGCAAAAGATCAGATGGAAGGGCTTACGGGTGAGGTATCGCAGAGATTATCTCAGTCACTGTCGTCATCGAAGTTTAAAGTCTTTTATATCCAACAGCGAACTCTCAATGATCGAGGAAAATATATTGTACACGTGTCTTCAAAAAAAAAACAACAAAATATCAATTTCATATAAGTCCTTATTAGCTTCTAACATGAAAACTTAAATATTTCTTTCAATTGTGTGTGACCCCTACGTAATATAATCATATTTACCAACCCCTCCGCTCGGGCTGGATATGACACAAGGTCAATTTTTTAAGCGGAGTTTAACAAGTTTGAATTCAGTTTTCCTTCTCCTAGACTAGTTGCCTCACCAAAGCTGGAGAACCTAGTCTGCCCTACTATTTACCCATAGCTGGAGGGAGAATATTTGGATTCATACCTTTCCCAAGGGTATTAGTGCTATGTGAAATGCAATCAGTCAGGTCCAGGATTTGAACTCGTGTCGCCGTGTCCATATCCTGCGACGATAACCATTACACCACGGGCGCCTCCTTCGTAATATATTCATGACAAATCTAAGTCGTTTCTGTAGTAATTGTTAGCGGTTCTCGAAGGCGATTTAGCTGTAGGAAAGTAATTCATATTCAATCTTTTCTTCTTACATCTTTGATTTGGATATTATGGAAAAATATGCAAATAAGCGTAACCTTTTTATATATATATATATATATATATATATATAACACACACGACTGATGGCAGCCATATTTTAATAAGTGCATTAAAACTCCAGTTACGCTATAGTTCACTTTCGGACTAATACCCTTGAGGAAATGAACTCATTCATCCTCCTAGGAAATGTTTGAATTACAGTTCTATAAGGATAGTCTTGGCATTAAATAAGCCACGAAGGATGATACATTTTTTTAAAAGCGATCACACACAAGGTGTATGGAAATTTCAAAAATGCGTAACAGGATGGAAATAAATTTATAATCCTATGTGACCGGTTTTGTTATTTTTATTAAAGAATTTATTGCTCTGTATTTTGTTACATTGTGCTCTTTACCAGGAAAATTTAAATATTCACTCATGAATAATTTCTTGTCCTGATGGAATGACTCCCAACTCCGGTTTAACTGGACCAAAGAATACTATATGTATATCTCATAACGAAAAGTAAAGGAATCATTTAATTAAAATAATTTTTTAAAAAACTTTCGTCCAACGCTTTTTTAACAAAAAAAGGGTCCTTTTTGTTTTTTATTTTTTTTATTTGAGAGAATCAATAAGTATGATTCCCTAACTTTTCCTTATAATAATCTCCCAAGCAATCCTCTCAGCTTTTTTTATCTGTCCACCGCAGGACTCAAACTTTTTCTTACGGTCTGTAAAACATGAATTATGAGCCTTACTCTGTCCTACTGGTCAAGGACATTTGTTATTTGACGCAAATTGCTCTACCAAGGAAAGAGAGGTCTGTCTTTACTTTTTTTTATCTATGGGGAGGGAACGGTAGTTTAATTCTTTTCTAAACGGCATTAGTACGAATTGAACGCAAAATACTTCGACTAAAACTTAAACGCAGCACACCGATTCCTTTTTTTTTTTTTTTTTTTTTTTTTGTTCGTATTGGTAAACGTCACACAATCCACTTGCACAAACACAGCTTAATAGAGTCAACAAGAGAAAAAAGGTAATTATGATTGAAACGATTGTCGCGACAATTGTCTGTCATGATTAGACTTTAATGCTGATTTCTGTTACTGTTGGCAAATCTTTAACGATTTCAACTAGAATACAAACCGTTCAACCCACGCTTAAGACGAGAAAGCGGTAAAACTCAAATTTAAATAAAAATGAAATGGCTTTATAATTAAGAGATGGATAGGAAGAGAATGGAATGTGAAGGATGCCAAATTCTTGAAGAAACATCGTTGCATGCCACGAAATGTTTGTCAGATTACTCCTCTTATAAAGTTCTATCTATGGTTGGTTGGGTTTTATAGCACATCAACCCTTGTTGGAAATTTAATGCCAAATCCTGTTATATATCTGATTTGTGAACAAATAGTTCGTAGGAAACATTCTAAACGAACCAGAACTCGCTGTTCCGCACACTGTTAAATGGTTTCAAGTAGTGCAATGTAATACAAATAATTCAAGTCATTTGTTTGCACAGAGTTAAATGATTAAACAGTTCTACTTGACTAGAAGATGATTCTAGCAGGTATTACCTCTCCAGGTCAGTGAGCCTGGAAGTAATGGCAATGAAAAGTTAATTTACATTCCCTGTTGGTCCAGGACTGAAGCTTCACCATCAGCTGATTTAGTGTCTTATTCAGGAATCTTGTTGGTGGTGAGGGTCTTAGTGTAGAGTCTGTATATCGTGACGGCAAATTCTTTAAAATCCCAAAACGGGACTTTATTTTCGCACGTGTGAAGACGGGGCAGACTGGCACTTGATCCCTTATAGAATAAGTCCTCGTTCAGAGTTTTTTTCTCGGGCACATAAGAACTGGCATATTATGTGGGGGATTGATTTATGGCCAGACTGACCGCCGCTGGCAAGGGGTTCCAAATTTCACACTGTACACACACCCACCAAGGCCGCTAGCCTTCCTCCCCTAGAACAATGGAAGATATGGACCTCTAGGTTTAGACATAATAATATTATATTGTAGGAGTCGGCAATTCCGGTTTCCTGTGTGATATTTTAAAGGAATTTATAGGACAATTTTAAGCGAGCATATCATAAGGCGAATAGAAGCTGAAAAAGAAACATGAAATAACAAACTCGTAGCAGACGCCACAAATAACAACTTCGAGCACGTGGGAACATTAAAATATATCAATCTTTTACTACACATAGATATACACCTTCAACGTGTCGAATATATCATAAATGAATAGTCCATGAACATAAATGTCTTTTCATTTCTTTCGTTTTCAGTCTTTCTTCAACTTGAGAGAGTATATATATATATATATATATATATATATATATATATAATTTGGTATTAGGAGAAACAGTCCCAAAGTTTACTTATCTTATTTCGATGGATTCCCGTGGAGAATATTTCTTTTTTTACGTGCTGACAGACTTATCTTATTTTTAGTTCTGGCCTGAAGGCATGGCTCCTTCGTGTCCGAGATATGTTCTTGTCTTCTTTTACCCGGAGTACTTGGCTTTAGTTCCGTCCGCCACGAACCCTGTCCAACAACTAATGTCGCTGACGGGAAGAAGGTGCCACTTCCGTTTTAGGGTTCCAGCCAATCATTTGGCTTCTACCTTCTTCCTTCCCGTGTCAGCCGATCCGAGTGAGGTCACAGAGTACCAACATCTGTTGGTCTCCACTCTGACCCACATTCTTTACTTTGACGGCTTGCTACTGTTAATTCACGCACGGGAAATAGTAGTAATCTTATTTCTATATTCTCAGTGGGACACTACCTAACAATATTCTGCAACTTCAGGCGACTGGGCTGCGTATCTATGAGTCAATAAGAACTGTTCAATCATTATCAAAGAACTGTAATTATTGGTTATTTTAGATCATAGAGCTGTGTCCAAATTGTTTGTATTAGATTGGAATACTTGATAAATGGAATTACTATTTTAAAATATCACTACTTGAAATCATTCAACTGTGAGAACAAATGATTAAGATTAAAAAAAGAATTATTAGTGTTTGATTCATCAGTGCATAAACAAATCGGCTCTGGCAACTCGTTCAAAAATAGTTACCCACAAACAGTCCGTTTACAAATTTCATATAGTCTTACAATATCTCTCTCTCACATATATATATATATATATATATATATATATATATATATATATAGTCTTACAATATCGGTGTGTATATATATATATATATATATATACACACACACATACCCAACCAATCTACATATATCTGACAGTATATACTTAAATGTATAAATACAATATATATATAATATGCGATTTGGTTGATATGCAACAAAACAACCAACACCTATTATTAACTTACAAATATTAAGTTGTTTTCTTTGTTTAATGGCATATCAACCTTCGTGGGTTACTTAATGCAAAAGCCATCCTTATATAAGAATAGTAGCGATACTATTTAACCTATAGCCCGGAAAATAACGAGGTTCATGCCTTTCTAGGTATTAGTCCAAAAGTGAACGTTATAGCATGACTAGAGTCGAACTCATCTTAAAACGTCACAGTCCAGCACGTCATCCACTGTAACGGAGAATCCCCCACCAAAACAAAGATTTGACCTAAAATTACCCACAAGGGCTGATATGCCATTAAACAAAAAAAAAACAATGTAACCAT